>VXAD01003536.1:698773-937017 GCA_013399195.1 Dicrurus megarhynchus
CGCATCCCTGCCCACCTCCCGGCTCGCTCGCCTCGGGTGCTCCGCGGGAACCCTGCCCCGTCCCCCCTCTTCCCCCTTTCCCTCCTCCGCCACCTTTCCCCCCTCCCAAGACTCTCTTTTTGTTTCGTGCGTCCGTCCCCACGCGTGTCCCTCGGAGTCCCTGCCGTTCCCCACTGGGACACCACCGTCCCCTTTGGTCCTGGCGGAGGCTGGCTGTGCTGATACGCGGTGAGCTGCGAGGACCCCCCATCAGAGTATCCCCAGGTGTCAGGCTCATCTGGCCACTGCCCTCTTGTCCCCTTTGCGTATCTGCATCTCGGGGGGAGGCCTCCCTGCATCCCCTCCCTTCCGACCCTCTTCCCACCTCCCTTCTCTCCCACTCTTGCTGTCATTCCCATTTCTCTCAGCCTCTGTTGCAGGTTTGCCCCCCTCTGTCTGTCTGTCTGTCTGTCATGAAGCCTCTTGAGGGGCTGAGGAGCTGCTGGGTTCCCCCAGGGCTGGCTGTGCTGCCGAAGGAGGCTATGCGGCACGAAATCCCCACTGGGGAGTGTGTGTCTCCTGAGCATTCTCCCCACCACTACCACTGGCACCAGAGGACTGGAACAAAGCGGGGACATATTGGGCTCTGAATCCTGCTGCTTTGGCTGCACGGTCTGGTGCTCACCAGCTATGGGCCCTGTCTCCTCCTTGTCCTATTGCCTTGCCTTACAGGCTGTCCCTGCACCTGGGGAGTGATCACCTAGCTGAACCCGACTGCTTCTTTAATGTGGAGTACTTTGCAGTCCCTCTATGTGAAGGCAATCCAGTCGCTGGGGTAGGGGTTAGAGGAAGAGCTCCAAGGCTGAAAGCTGAAACACGGCGTTGAATAGTCCCCAAAGATGGGTCTGTGCCAGGAAAATGACCTGCGGCCAGTGGTGGATGTCAGCCACTCTCATCTCCCAGAGCAGTCTGAAAATAATTTGTTACTGGTGCACAGTCAAGGCAGACTCTGTTAACGCTTCACCAGGAAAAAGGCCTGATAGAAGATCTACTCCATAAGGAGGCTTTCTGAAGGATGTAGTGGGAAAAGAGCTGGACTTTGTCGAGGACAGGGTCATCCTACAAGTGTAGCCATGACAGTAAATCCCTGTCCACTCTGAAGATGTAACCATGTTGGAAATAGTTTTCAAACATAGTTGTAAGTCTGCGGCCACGCAGATTAACTACAAACGTGTTACATCTGTGTACAGAAACCATATACAAATCCAGTCTCCTCCATCCCTTTGTCTCTAGCCCTGAGTCTGAGACTTGCACTCGCACTCTCCCTCGCTGCCCTTTTGAAGCCCTGAATTTAAGGTCAGCTGAAGTCTGGAAATTAAGTCCGTAGGAAATCTGTCTGCTGGTTTCATACTGCACACTCTCTCACCACTACTTTCTGAGTTTTTTTCAGACATTCTCATTTTCTTCCATGATTGCAGTTCTCTAATATTGTGCACTAAACTGCAGTTTGATCCTGTTATACTCTCTGTACATTTAATTCTTTCCTTTGTCAGCTTCTGCTTCTGCCCCTGCCCGTGCCCCTGCTCCTGCCCATGCCTGCGTCTGCAGGCAGGCTAGAAACCCGTCAGGCTGGAACTAGTCAGATTGAGTTATTGGGTTCAGTCTCATTTCCCTGTCTTTAGGCAGTCTCTGGATCATCATTTGCAATACTTATGCATTTTCTTGATTGATTGGGATGTATATTTTATGGGTAGCACATTAAGCCCCCTTTATTTTTTTTCTTTTAGAGACATTCCCAGAACACGGGGGAAGGGGAGAGTTAACAGTGCTTTTTGATTATTAAAACTCTCATGCTGCTGGACAGTCCTTGAGTTAAATGGGTTCTGACCTGATCATAGTTTGACTGTTTAAGCAACAATATAGCTTTTAAAATAAAGTAAATCTATTTTTGAAGACAGAAACTACCTGCTGATGGTTGCTTACTAAGGGTTTGCAGAAATATACACATACGTTTGTTTTAAAACCTGTTTCAGAAACCAAGAGTAATTCCCTAAGTGACAGATACCCAGAAAGCGTGTACATCAAAAAAAATACACTTAGTTCATGACAGTGATGGCTCTCTTGCTTTGGGATTAGCATTGTCTGTCAGGTGATTTCTAGGAATCTGCAGAAGAGAAATAATCATTCCCACCTGTACTCTGTAAAGGTGCTCCAAACCAATCAACCAACCAACCAACCAGCCACCCAACCACCCAGCCATTGTGTTTCATCCATTTTTTTCCTATCTGATTAACAAGTTGCTTTTTGCAGATGGAGACACAGTTTGTTAGTAGCTAGTGTATTTTAAAGAAATTCCTTTCTCTGAAAGAAAATTTAAACACTTAAATGCAGACAAAACATCTACATTAGGGAAAGATGGTACAATGTGATAAATATTGTAAGATAATGATGAAGGTTGCTTTTATCACCTGAGCCTACCCTGTAATCACTAATCCATGTACCAAGGTTTATTTCAACATGCTTAAGTCTCAAATATCAGTGCTTCCTCTTCTTGCAGAGAGAGATGTGCAACAGGCTGCAAAGAGAGCTGAACAGGAATGGCCTCTATTGGGGCTAACATGGCCCATGCAAGAGGATTTCTGCCCTTCCTTGGCACTGTGTGGGTATTTTGGATTCTACAATGGGACTTTATTTATTTTAATTTTTTTCCCTTTGAAATCTCAAGGTCTAGCAAATATAGCAGAGTATGGTACATTAATATCCTTTCCTATCATAGCATGAATGGCACTAGTCTAATTTTTCCACCCATCTTTTTCTCTCTAGTTCATGGATAAAAGCACGGGTTTCTTCTGTGTATGAATTGCCCTGAAATGAAGAGTGGAGACATTCTATCCTTGGTTTACATATATTTACCTGAAAATACTTAATTTTTAATAATCTTGAATATAAACTGGCATCAAATGAAACATTCAGAAACCTCTTTTTATAATCCACTTCTCACATTTTAGTCACGGTGTTTTAGGTCCTGATCCTGCAACTGCTTACACATTTGTTCAGCTCTCCATTTTCACATCAGTAATGGGATTTTATGGCAAGGATGAGTTAGTGCTACAAAGACTGAATCTGAATCCAGTGTATGTAGAAGTTAATGGAGTGGCTAGCTTTGGGGTTTGGGTGCAGGCCCATCTTTGCTTCATAATTTGACTTGGTGTTTATAATGCTTTTTTGAAGATTGTCTGCACTTCTGTTATAAACCTGTTTCTCAAGAAGTTTATAATTCAGCCATAAAAAATATTTGCCGTGGGCTAAATCATGTAATATAAAACTTAAAATTCCAAAGGAAAAAAAAACATTTTTCCCATTTTAACAATAGCAGAACAGAGCAACTTTGATGTTTACTCCTTTATGTACTCACATAGCACATTTAATTAAAAACGACGTTTGGCAAATGATTAATCAATGGCTGGAGACACCTTTATTTGGTATTATTTTGAAAAAGAAACAAAACAAATTAAACTCATCCATAATAGTAAAAGCCTGAAAATGGAGACTTCCTATGAGTATTTAGTGCGAATATAAATATATTTGCTTTATGACTAGTGTCGACTAATATCTTCGTATACAGTCTGTTGCTCATTTATATCCTTTTCTCTAATGTTTTCCTTTTTTTTCTTTCCACTTATCTTCCCCAATAATCTCTCCAAAACTAGGTTTCTGTGTCATCTCCTCTTCTGTTGTTTTGGCCATATGAATCACTACTTGGCTTCCTGTTTCTTACTGTACTGAACCAAAGCTATTTACCCTTATCTGTAAGATCAGACATACATTTTACCTTGTCTATATCTCTCCTCTCTCAACCCTTTTATCTCCTACATCTTTTATCCTCCTACTCAGTCTCTCACACCCAATGCTTTTTTACCCTGTCCTCTCACGTTACACCTCTTTTCCACACAGAGCCACATACATCTAAATGATCCTTCTTCTTTTACTGTGCATCTTACCCTTCTCCAAAGAATCACTGCAAATACATTTATTTTCATAAACTGTGCCATCTGATTTATATGCTATTTAAATTTATGTATGGCCACGTGTTGCAATATAGACTCATATCCTAGACTGCACTGGTTAGAGATCAGATTCATTTGCTTTTACATCATCTCCACACTGACTACATTGTTAGGGTCAGATTGACTTTACAAATATCTTACCAAACTCTTTGGAAACACAACTGTGCCATGTCATAAATGCCTTATCAATGTCAATCATCCTGTCTAAACACATTCCACTCCAAAAAATTAACACAGCCCAAGGCTTTATTAGCTGATTATCTGATCATCAAAAGTCCAATGTTTTCATTTATGTCAAAGGCAAATTATCTCACATATCATTATACTCCCATTTTCAATTTGACAACAAGCTCATCAGGTCTCTCCATGGCCTAATTCCTCTATTGCTTGCATTGATATAGCTGCCAAAATCTAAGCATGGTCACCATGTTCCTCCAAATTGTCCCACTCTCTTTTTTTAATTTTTTTTTTCTTTCTTCAGTAATATTTGTATATTCTCAGAGTAATCTGCTTTTATCTGAAATAGGAAGTAGACAACACATACAACATATGATTTACAGTAGTGTTTTTAATAATAATGCCTGATCAACTCAAGGGGTTCTGAAGTAGCTGTTTCTGTGATTAAGGAAGTAATGCATAGCAAATTCACCATATGGGCTAAATATCTGACTATATTTCCATTGGTGGCAATGACAAAGTCCCACTGACTTCAAAGGAGAAAAGCGGGCCCTGTATGATGATAATGGACCCTTAGATTATAAACTTGTTTTTATCAGCTTCAGTTGTTTCCATTTGCTTGCATAATGGGTATATCAGTGTCTGTGTTTACACTAAGATAACGGCAGCAAAAAACAAAAATAACAGTTCCTTTCAAAGTAAGGTTTTGCCAGACTGAAGGCCTATAATCATTAAGAAGTAGGTAAAAACAGTGTTAGATGTATCTTTGTATTTCTTGTCCTGCTCTATTTTTAGCTGGAAAATGAATGTCCTGCTCATATAATCTATTCATCCGTAAAGGCCCAGGTGATTATATCATATTATTGAGAATTATATGCACTACTTTATACATGCTACATCTGATAGAATAATAACTTGGAAGGGTGCAATGTTATTAGGGAAATGGAAGCTGTCACGGCAACACTGCATGGTTGTCATGCACCCCCTTTAGCTACAGTGCAGCAATCATGGTAAGCAAGCAGTAGAACTGCATTCATTACAGATCAAATTCCCTTTCTCTGCCCTCTCTCATCTTCTTCAAGAGATGCTCTCTATCATAGTTTTCTTTGTCACTTATTACGGCTGATGTTAAATGGCTTTTCAGCTAAATGTTTGTTTGGGTTATTTGTTAACTAGGGAACATTTACATTGGCATACTTTGATGTTATACATGCAATGGAGAACCCATTTGTAGACTATAGTGGATTAACTAGAAATTCAAGGAATCGTATTCAGAGGGATTAACTCTAAGGCAGTGGATTACCTCCAGTCAGTTGGCTTCATTGGAGGAGATGGAAGCACCTCCTAGCACACAGATCTTTATTCAGGTGATTGCATATAATGGTAGGAGTATTATTCAAACAAATGAAATATAATTAGTTTATATGTCTGCAGCTGTTGTTCTTGCAGTGCAAGGATCTGGACTGAGATCTGGGAGGAGCTCTTAGGCTCTACATGGGTAAATTTAGTTTCATAGCAGTGCTTGAAAGTGGAAAGCAAGAAATATACTGGTCTGATCTACCGGGTTCATTTCCAGAATGTTGATTTCTTTCAGTATTTTCTCCTTATTGCTATGTTTGTAGGAATATTGCTCTGAAATGTCATGTTTCATAAAATTGTTTTGAAAAAAAACCCCACCACAGCGTGGAATTTTGTTTTGCTACTCTATCAGAAAGACACAATCAAAATAGAAAGACATTTTCAGTATGGAACACATGTGGAAAATTTTTTAAAACTGAATTTACAGGGGGCGGTAGAGAGATGTCAGAGAAACCCAATGGGAATGTTAGAAAATTGGATTGGCAAACTCCCTGGTATAGAACTAGAAAAAGAAATTAAAAGACAGCCTGAACAAGGAATAGGAAATTATATTTTAAAAAGCTTCACATTTATTGGAGATTTGTTGTGCTTGTCTTTTTTACTCAAGCCTCGCTTTTCTTGAAAATTTGTTTTGTCTTTTTTCTCCATCCTGTCTTTTCTACTTTATTTTTAACTGTGTTGAGACTACTTTGTTGCCAATAAGGTCAACTGAAGAACTCCTCTTTTGAGCTTTACCTACTTTGCTGGGGAAAAAGGTTTGTAAACGAAGCATCTAAGCAATAACCAAAGCAGTTTTCAACATGCTTCACAATCTTCTCAATCTTATTTCATGAAAAGGGTAACAGAATCATTGTATTAGTTTTTTCATCATTTCCCAGGTATAGTTTAACATTTCTTACAGACCTTTCTAGAATCTATTTTTCATTGTGGGTTCATGACTTTATATAATTCAGACAGGTTGTCATGAGGAGAAACACAGTTGTTCAGGTTGTCATAGCAGCTAAAACTTTCTTTTCTGTGAAATTGTCACCAGGCCTTTGGCTTCTTGTAACCAAATCACCAGAAACATTATTAATTTAATGAAGAAGCTCTCCAACAGGCTGTTTCCAAATCTGTAAGTTATCTGTCCAACAAGTATGTCACTGCTGTGTGCAGTATTTTATTCGCAAAGGCCATCTGGACAGCCTTGACAAAGGATTCATATCATTTGCCAGAGAACATCTTGTTTGCTGTGAAAAAAAAATTAAATTCAATGTTATTCTAAATCTATCCAGAGACATTGCTTTTTTTGTTCTCAACTGCTCTGTTGGCTTTACTGTGTTGAAGCTTCTTTGTCATCATTGCAGAATTTATAATTATGACATAGTCTCCTTTTTTATCCCTGTAGTTAAAGTCTTACACACACCTTTGTTCTTTAAGATTATTTCAGACTCTCATTAGTAACAGTCCTTGATTTATTCTGGTGAGATTTGTGTTTGAATGCAAATGCTCTGACATTTTTATGTTATGTTGTTTTTGAGATTTCCTTCATGGCTTGTTCATCATGCCATAGCATATCATAAAACCTTCAATTATTTTCTCTTCCTTTGGGGCAAATTCTTCCATCACAAAGATCTTAATGAGTAATAAACAGACAAAACCAGGTACCACATATAGACTAGAAAAAGGTCAAAGCCCACTTTAACAGCTTGGCAATTGCACGTAGTGAATCCAAAAAGTGCTTGGGTTTTATTGACTGGAATGAAGATGATTTCAGCTAGGCAGAAAACGACATGCTGTGACCAATGGCCAAGAACACCACTTCAAATTAATCCTGCAAGATACCGAGCAATCTTAGAAAGGAGTGAGTAACCTGAGCTGCCATACAACACAGAATAGGAGCTGATGTTTTTTCAGCTTCTTAGTAAAACACTGAACACATTGCTGGAGAGCTCTGCATCCTTCATGCAGAAAGTTCACAAGTTAATATAAGTTCAAATCTTTCACCCAATTACCCACAATTAGAAATGGGTTTCCAGACCTTTGTGATACAGTATCTGGATGAAACATGAGAAAATTAATGAAATTGATTTTTTGACATGTGCAGTATCACACCCTGAATCTAATTGAAATAACATTTTTGAGAACGACCAGAACTTACTGGATTTATTGAAAGGGCTTCTTTTTTATTTGCTGCCTTGATTTTTGTCTTACAAGAATGTTTTGTGGCATACGTATATGATCCTGTTGCATTCAGTAAATATGTAATACATTTTGCATTCATCCATATATTCAGAATCTCCCCAAGTCTCCATTGAAGTATAGACACTCTATTTTGAAGAGTTTAAGGTGAATTAAAATTTAGAACCAAAGTATATAAATGGTTCTTAATTATGTAAATGTGGTACCTGAAGAAAAAAATATTAAGTTCATGATGAGACAAACAATTTCTGCTTTTAAATGTAACCTTTCTTTATGGCTAAAGAAGACCACAGACGTGCCAGAGCTCATTTTTCCAGAGGCACACACTTTTGCAGAATAAATGAGAAGATTTTCTGCATTGACTGCTTAAAAAAAAAAAAAAAGCTTAAAAGTTTAGTATCCCTAGACACAGTGACAAGACTTCATGTAAATGCTAAAACCCAGCAGAAAGACAGCAACAGGTATTTAAAAAGGCTGGGGATATTTGAGTGTAAATGTCTCCCTTGGTGAAGGGGAGTGTTGGGCAGTGAAGCTCACTATTATGGTGTGTGGCTGTGCTCTGGCCCGTGCTGCTGTGCTGCCAAGAGAAGCACACTCAGGGTCTTTAGCCAAAACATTAACCTATTGACCCACTGCCTCAGAATGAGAATGCTGCCGGCCACAGTTGGCTCTCATTGAAGAGTAAGGTATTGCAGACATTGAAAAGAAACAATTCCTTGGCAACTGATCAGAAGATTTACCTTTTACTCACTGAAATAAGTCAATGTTTCTAACACTGTGCTGCTTGCCTATGCCGCATGGAAAATTGTCTCCATCAAACTCAACTTCATATGTATTAAAACAGATTAGGTTAATTTTGTTCAGTTGTTAACCTATTTTCCAGTCCAAAGAAAGTTTCTTTGTTTAAAGGATAAATCAAGGATAGAGTGTGCTCTGTAATTTGCAGTCACTCCAATCTCTACTTATATCAACTTGAAATAGCTTCATATTTCAGTGAGTTAAGTAGGCCTTCGTTAAAATGATATACTGATGAGGTGTGGTATGGACCTGAGCACTACTGATAATTGTCATTGTGATTTCAGAGTGGTTTTATTTGCTGTGAGCTAGTGTGTGCACGCAGAGCCTAGGGGAGTCAATGTGGGTCAGGAACCATTCCCCATAGGATGTCTGGATGAAGCTGTCCTGCATAAATGAGACTGAGTTAGTTGTCATCTGATTGTTAGGCCAGAGCACAAGTTCTAACCCATTTGGTCAACAAGTATAGACACAGCTTTAGTAGCTGCACAGACAATAACTACATCTTTGCAAAAACTGGTGCTGTCCAGCAAATAGAAAGCTATCAATGTGAGAGTTAACCAAAATGAAGGGCTACTTTTTTTTGCTGAACACGTTTTGGGTATGGAGAGGAAGCAATCAAAGTGAAGGATGACACTACGTACTACCACTTGTTGCTCAGCTGCCCACTGTGGAGAGCAGTCCCTCTGCTGATACCTCAGGATCAGGCCCTGCAGATCCTTCAGGCTGGGTTTCTAGGAGGGTTTTGAGCATGAGGACTTGCAAAGAATTAATCATCCCTCCCCTTCCCTAGTTCCTATTGTTCATCTACTGGGTGATAGATCAGAGTTCTGTGTAGCCAAACCAGGGTGCACAGGGCTTTCAGCTGCCCTGGCTGACAGGTCTAGGAAGGGTTTCAATATTCCACAGTGTGAGATCTTGCTCTTTGGCAAGGGGGAGTGGGTCCAGTGTCTCTTACTTCAAATGCCCTGCTGGAGGGAGGAGGGTGTCTTCGAGAGGGACAGAGGGACACCACACCATATTGCTGTGCTGATCTGCTCCCCACCACATCCAGGAGCGGATCTCACATTTTCTAGAAGAGGGGCCTGCATGTGTTTCCACCACACTGTAGAAGCCCATATGTGTGATGGTGAGTTCTGAGGAAACACTGAAGTCAGTGGTGAATGGCCCTTCTCATGCCATACGTCTCTGCTTCCTCTTCCAGGTCTCAAGCCTGTCCAGCACAGTGCCCATCTTGTGCCTTTTTGCTGGATGACCCACAGATATTCCCTGTGTTTTGTGTAAGGTCTAGCTACATCCTTCTAAGCTCACCTGGGCCAACTGTATATGAGTTGAACACTGAAGTGTGAATAGGTATCAGGAAACTGGGTAAGGGGAAGGCAAGGAACATCTTTAGCTGTGGGGATACTCTCAGGGTAACTACTGTGTTTTGAACTTGTGTGGTGCTACCAGTATGGCCTGTGGATGGTGCAATACCCTGATGATTCTTTCGGGGCATCTGGCTATCTCTCCCCTCCTGGGCTTTCCTTTTGCACGCTGAAAGGAGGGTTGCTGTCTCTGTGAGGCCCAGGCTGGCTCCACAGTGTTCCTCAGACATCTGTTGACATGGTGTTAACAGCACTTGTCGTCAGGCCTGGGTCCACAGGCCAGGCTGCTAATGAGGAAACCGCCTTACAGTCTCAAGAGTGGGATTTTAATAAGTGTGATGTGGAGAGTATACACATGCCCTGGAGTGTTGTGTGAATATTTTGGGTTGCATGTGAGAGTACGAGGTCTTCTGGGTTAATGTTGGAGGATGGTGACAGATGGAGACAGCTAAACACAGTATGGCCTCATCCATGCTGCTCCTTGGTGGAAGCTAACCTCGGGATGAACCCAAGCTTCTTGTTGAAGAGATGTAAGGGGAATAGTCCAAACCACTACGAAAGAGAATGCAGAGCAGACATCAAGGGCTGAATGCTCAAGCTTGCACCCTCACCCTCTTTGATTTCACAGGATATGGATAGGCAATGTCAGTCCTCCATGGGACTTCTGCCTTGCCTTGGCAGGAAACATAATTCTATTGATTTAATAAATTACAGGATTATTTATATCAGGCTAGAAACACAATCTTAAAACAATTTAATTTAAAAAGTCTTACTACTTTCCCTATGATCCACCTCTGTTTACTGACACAAGAGGGTGTCTGAATTTCAAAGCTGGCGTTGTTTGACTCACATCCTGGTGAACCACAGTCACTATCGCTGCTGTATACCATGTTCTGATTGCAGTTTTGCAAAGACATTAATGAGTTTCCCAGATCAAAGCCGGCTCTTTCTCAGCATAGTTTAACATATATAAACAAAATCTGTTGCAGTAACTGTGAAATCATTTGCATTCATAATTATAGTGGTTTTTCTCATAAATTGCAATCATGTCCAGGAAAACATATAAAAATAGAAATACATTACTTATGCTTTATTGTTCAAAATGGGCTTCTGTTTTATCAAGCTGCAATGATAAAAAAAAATACATTTAACTCAAAACAAGAAACCTGGAATATCATATTGTGGCAAGGTGGTGACAGATCAAAATCAAGAGTAGTGCAGTTGTCTCTTAAAAAGGAGCTAGAACCTTTGAATTCACTATCACTGTAGCATTAAAAGCCCCCAAATAAAAACAACACCATGCCATGTAGACATGAGACGACATTATTCTAACTGAGGGCCTCAACTGAACCAAAACATTTTAATTTTTTATAAGGTTTTACATTTTTGATGAAAATATCTTAGTAAGGAGCTGTTAGTAGATTCAAAAATATGTCTGTCAGATAGATATTCAGGTCTGTAGTATTGTGAAAGCTCTTGGAAGTGATGGTGAATATGCAGTTGATCAAAAGTCTCAGCCGATTTAAAATGCTCAGTAAAATCCAATTAAGCAAAGCAGAGACTAAGGAATCGAAATGTCTACTTTTTCCATCCAAGCACCTGCATATCTTTAGGAATTTAAATTATTACTGGCATATGTAGTCTATATAGGAAGTAATGAAACATTTTCCCTTCCAAGAGTTATAAATTACATCTAAATCCCATTTACTCAGAGTATTTGAGACAGAGACATTGTATTCAGATAACAACATCTGAACTGGTCAGCTGCAGTAATGGAGGAAGGAATTAGATTCTTAGTCTATTATCATAAAAACCAAATTCTGCCACTGTTACTCTCATAAAGTCATAGCTCAGTCCTGAGTATCTTACACCATTTTGGCAGTTTCACTGCTGATAGACAATAGCATTATCTGACGTGGATACAGATAAAAATATTTGTCTAGTAGAAAATGTTTCAGTATTCTGGATTAAATACATAGTAGTAAAACTTCTGACAGGGGTATTCTCCTTAAGCTGTCCCCTGTAATGGATGATTTGGCTGCAATAAGAAGTGACAGGCTTTTCCTATCTTAAGACTAAACATAAAGGCCTTCTGGAATTTGAGAGGAATTTTTTAATGACCTAAGAATTTCTCTCTGTAGGTCCTGGTTTTAGTGAGAATTAGAAAAAATAAGTGTTGAAATGTAATAAATAAGGCTACTCTCTTGAGCTTTCCAAACCACTCTGCTGACCCAAGAGGCAGGTCAGAAAAATATTGAATCCTGAGAGTGCTTATCTGAACCACACATTTTGAGGGGCAATGGGTCACGGATGGAATCTTTAAAATAAGAATCCAAAGTTCAAGCTCTTGGTGTCAGTTTAGTATAATTTCATGAGGAGTCCATAACTCCAGTGCACTATTAATGATGTTGTTAAAAAGATCCTGAATACAGATGCAATTACTACAGGATTCTCTAACGAGTCCTTTGTGATAAGTGTGGTGATAATCCAAAGCTAGGGAAAAGTGAAGGGTCATTTACTGTGCCAAACTTAACACATTTGGGCTCTGTTGGAGTAGTCGGGGAAGCCAATTTTGAAGCTGAGAGCTGTTTGTTTTAAAAGCATTGCTACTGCCTCCTATTTGTTTAAATCTAGAGCTCTAATATAATTCTGTCAGAAATTGCTTTGAGACTTCACTTGGCAGGAGATGTTTTTTCGAGAAGATAGGACCCAGGTCATTTAACACTAATTCAGAGTAGGAGCCAGTTTCAATAGGGAGGGAACCATTCCTTTGGTGGGGAGAAAAACAGAACTTTTGCCAGAGAAGCTATCTAGTACGTGCTCAGTGGCTCCCATTGCCAGCCAGGCAAGCAGCTGGTTTCAGCATGCACTATTGTTTCCAGTTGGTCCTCATCTGTAGCCCCATATAGAGCACATCACAATAATTAAGTATAGAATTTAAAAAGGCATGGATTAGAGGCGGCAATGTCCAAAGCCAAGAAGAAATGTGATAGATGTCTAACTGAAGCAGATATGAAAAGCTATCTTGGGCCCTCCAACCCACCTGCCATTCCAAATAGCAATAGGAATCCAAACACGCTCCAGGTCAAAATCCTCCCAAATGGGAGGTGGAAAAAGATCACGCCTATTTTCCCTTACACAGTAGCCCCTCCTCCATCTTGTCCAAATGAAGCTTCTGTCGGCTTGCCCTTATCTAAGTATTAATCTCTGCCAGGCGCAGGCAAAGCAAAGATGCCGCACCATCTGGGTTTGATGAAAATGAGGCATGGAGCAGCGTGTCACCTGCATCTTGAAAGCACAACAGCCCGAACTGTGTTATTATCTCTCTCAGCATCACATAGAGGAGGTGTGCTAAAATATAGCCTGGCAGAACCTGTGTGAAAGTGTTCTTTGGGCAGATGAGCAATTGATCAAAATCACATTCTTTCATCTCCTGGGGCCCAAACCTGTTTTAGTTGAAGCCTAAAGCAGTTTTGCAGTTGAGTTCAGTGGGAACTAGAGTTGACATTTGGAGAGAAAAGAACAAAATCACTCAAGTGAGCGGTAGCATAAAAGCTGTGCTGTTTATCACAACCAAGGACCATGGGTATTAAACACCACTGACTGATCTAAGAAATTACAAGAGACATCTGAGATTTTGTCCACTGCTAAGGACAAACTAACAATCAGTGAGACTAGAACAGTCTCTATACTGTTCTTCTAACACAAATGGACTTGAAAAAAATGGTTGAAGGACACATTAATGTTCCAAACTGGTTTATTATCCCCATCTTCCTTCTTGAAGACCCTTAGAAAGGAGATTGTGGAGCAATATAATAGCAACAGAATTGCAAGGACTGAGACATGCATTGTTTCAGAAAACTAATGGTTATATAGTTTTGCAAAAATGCTATCTTAGTTTTTATGAGGAATCAGAACTATCTATCTGGTCTAATGCATTTGTGCACAACTCACTTCCAAACTCCAGGTTTCAAAATTAAGTCATTCCTCAAGCTTCCAAGCTGCTGCTTAAACTGGCTGACATATTGCCGGAGAAGATGTCACATTTATCTCTTGCAGTCCCAGTGTGACCACAGGTGGATACACTGCCTGTCTTGGAGAGCACTGAGGGTGAAGAGTTCATTTGTCCATCTCCTTTCCCCTAGGTAATCAATTACAATGAAATAGGTTGGCTTGGCTTCCTCTGTAGGGTCACCTTTATTCTTCTGAATGGAAACCCAGCTTTCACTACCCTTCAGTGTCTGCACAGCTTAAAAGCCTTATGTATTTAACCTAGAGTGACACTCAAAAGGTGTATAAAAGATGGGTGATAGATAGATATAGGATGAAGGTGAAGGGAAGAAATAGCTGCTTGTAACTAGATTTCCTCAATTCTTACTTTTTTGTTAACCACAGCATGCAAGGTGTGCAAATGTCCTGCTGGAGTGAACACACATGTGCTACAGATCATGCTTTACATCAGTCTGCACATATGTCCTTTGAATGGGATAAAAGAATCGCTTCTAAGCAACCTGGCTTACAGGCTCACATGGGTTGAGAGGAAAGCTTTATGGTATTTTAATCCTAGCAATTTTCTGCAAATTTGTGAGGGGGAAAAAAAGACTCAGATTAAAAACTTAAGCTCTTATACTAGTTAAGAAAACCCAGCATTCTGACATGATTAACATTAATAAGTAGCGATTTTAAAAGCGGCAGAAGTGGCTAAGCCATGGTGGAACTGCATTTTAGGAATTTTGAGATAATAATTTGAGTATTAAGCTGTGAAAAATTGGTCTGTACCAAGAAGGAAGCAGCAGGTTTGATAACTAATGCAGAACATGAAGCGAAGAAGACAAAATCCTCTTCAGAAGTGGTGAATAATGTAATAATGATGTGGACGTATAGGAAAAGCATGTACCAAAACACCTATGTCAGAAATGTCTATTTTAGAAAACAAGTAGTTTTCTTATGATTCCTGAGAGATAAAGTATTAAAAGAATGAAAGAGAAAAGGACACTTTAACTCATGCTAATATCTCTTTTTAATTTAAACACAATTTTATGATAAGCACTACTTCCTTGGAGCTGTAATGGTATTTAAAAAAGAGTATGCACATTAGCTTTTATGGTGTCATCATGACCTGTAAGTATTCAAATGAAGAAAACATCTTAGTTTTGTAATTTTAGAAAGCAAAATCATTTAATAGCTTATGGAGAGTAAAAAGCATTATGGTTTTTATAGGAGGGAGCAGGACGTTCTTGGAGTTAGCTTCCTTGCATTGCCATTCTTCTATTTTATATAAATATTTTCAAAACTTTATTTTTATTTTTAGATTCATTAAATACCTGGAGTTGTAATAAATAACACCAAGAAATGAAATATATTTTTCACAAAATTTTCCACTTTTGTGCTGGTGCAATTTTTATAACGTGATGTGTTTCTTATGATTTTAGGCTTAGCTGTGCAGGCTGTATTCAATATACTTACATTAAGATTTTGATGACACAAAAGTTCAGAGTTCATTTTGCCTAAAGCATTCCTTCTCTGTTGAGATTTCAGTGAAGAACAGTGAAATGTGACCAGAATAACCAAGTAATGACCAATCCCTAAGTTATCAGAAAGATAAAAAGGATTAAAGGGGCACTTTGAAATAAAGTTCTGAATGTGCAACACACTGGAGAAAACATTTTTGAAGACAGAAAAGACTTTATAAACTATCTATAGATTAACAAAATGCTGTTAAAAGAGGTGGTTGAAAGGTGAGCTCAGTCCTGTCAAGAAAGGAAATCAACAGAGAAAAACAAGTCTTTCATAATTTGAAAAACTATGTATGATCCATGCATACTTACAGTTTGTATAAATTAAGCATGTAGTTCTGTAACATTGATGGAGAAATGCATCATACAAATTAGAAGCATTTTCTAGCCTAAAAATATTTTAAGGAAGATAACAGATCTCCTATCCTTTTCCTCTCACTGGAGTGAAATAAATTATGTCTGGCTGGAATCTACAAATAATGAACAAAAACGTTTAATCCAGGGATAAAATAAATTCCTCCAAATTTGCATGCTTACATAGATTATTTTTATATTTCTTCCTTGTCATAGGTAAATAAAATGCCTTTTTTTGGAACATTTAGTAGTGTGAAGGGTATGTGGTTGCTTCCAAAGGATTTAGATGTCTTACTAATGGGACTAGGCTACACGTGCCCTCCATATATTGGGATCTAAAGATGGCAGTTTAGAGTGAGGCAGGTGGAGGGGGAATTAAAAGGAATATTTATTGTTCTTGCAATTACATGGTCAGCATGCATATAGACATAATTACTTCTATTTGTGCATAATTTTCTCTTTTGAAATTGCCTGGAGCAGACAAATATGAGAAATTGTTTGGGATGAACAAATCTGGCATTTCTGCCCATCCTTCCCTAAGGAACCCTGTTTTGTAGGTGGGCTGAAAGCACAGCTAGCACACTGGCAATACTGACTTCCACACCACATAATGTTCACAACAAATATGGTTGGCAGATTACTAGAAACAGTTCCTATAAAAGCCTGTTGAATAGGAGTCTACTCAGAAATCAAAGACCCAAACTTCGTGCATGGGGAAAACACCATCTTTCCATATTTAAACTAGTCCCAGAGCTAGAGGTGAGGATTTGGGCTGAAAATCACGGCTTTATGTTGGTGACCACTACATCCTACTCAGGAAAGAGAAGTAAGAGCTCTGAATTTGAGATGCTCTGACCTCCAACACCATAGGATAGTAGCCATCTCTGTGGTGGCATTCTGCAGGTGTTAGTGCTGGTGTCACCTGGTGCTGAACAGTGTCAGGAGATAATGAACAAAGTGATCAGTGTTCCCATTTTTAATGTACTCAAGGCATAATAAACAGCAAGTTCTTTATTCCAGCCTCAGAATACTGGAAATCCCTGTCTTTTATAAACACAAATAGTGAATTGGTTATGAGGTTATGACAGGGTTACCATAAGGAGTCTCTGACAGCAGCTACTGAGATAACTTCTATTTTGTCTCTGAGTATTCATTAACTTTTAAAAATCAGATTTCTGTTACTGTGTTTACTCACTGACCAGGTTTACCTTCTACATACATGAAGTACATCTTGGGAGAAACATTCACAAAACAGTGAGAATAAGGTCTAAACTTCTGTGAATTCTACTTAATTCTGGTAGTGTCTGTTTTCTCTTACATAACAATTCTAGTTCAAGCAGTTTTAAGTTAAATTTGAAGAATTTATGCTGACAAAAAAGAAAAAGTAAAATCAAGTACACTCACATAAAAAAGGTCATAGTGGTATCCATGTTATCAAATAAAAAAAATTAAGGTAACATGCATATCAATTATTTTTGCCACTGCAATTTTGAATTGTAATGATCAAATATATGCAATGAACTCTTCACAGGTGAGCTACATAGCAGAAATTATTTAATTATTATTAAAATAATTTAGAACAATGATTACATGGAAGGAACTTGTTACCTCTTCATAGATAAAGCATAGACATAAAAGAAAAGGCAAAATTAGCCAAATAAATTATGCATTGCAAATCAACATCTCAGCTCTTACAATATCCCACCCCTTTACTGTAGCTCCTTCTTTCACCATATGGAGAAATAAAATGCATTTCTAATTTGTTTTCTAATAAGTACTAATTACTCCAGGCCTTTGAGATCCTTAAGGAAATAAAGTGTGTCCTTGTAGCCTTCCAAATAAAGCTCTAAAGCTGCAGCTGTTACAGTCCCACATTGCTCTTCCTTCCATCTTCCAAGTAAAAACTGAAATCTTCCCTTGTTTAGATTTTAATGTGAGATTAATTTAAAATCAAATTGACTAAAAGTAGCATCAGTCATTTAGTCAATGGGCAATGTATGGAAGCTGCTCTTTTGTGGTAACTTAAAAGATGATCTGAAGGAAAACACGCAGAAAATGTTGAAAGAAGCAAATGATTTTAAACTGCTTATGGCAGATGATATTATTAGCAGAAACAGTTAAATGGGGAAAGCCCATTTTGCTGTGGAAATGTCTGCTCCTTCTGCAGAGCCACTCTGAAGCAGTGATGTGTGGGGCATGGGGAGCATCTCCCAGGAGTCACGCCTGGAATGACCTGTGCATTCCTGGAGTCCATCTCCCCTGACCCACTGAAGATTTCATCATGTATCCTTCAGCAATTGTCCAACTTAATTTTACTATAAACCCGACTCTTTCTTTAAATTGTAAGAAATACACTTTTGTAAGGAATAATAATGTACTTGGCTACTTAAACTTTTCGTCTTCTCCCAATACTGGGCTGCTTTCTGGGATGTGTACTCTGGTGTATTTTTAGGGGCTTAACACGCCATACTGAAAATTTCTGCAAATGTACTCGTGGTGTGTGAGAAGAAAAAAAGGAAGTGCTTTATCAAACCCACTACTTCCTCTGCCCCCTTCAGCCAACTTTTTGGGGTCTCCACCTTGTGAGGTGAAAAGCTGAGAAAAGGTGAAAAAGTTGAAAAAACACTTGATGATTTTTGCCTACTTGACCCTAATGTTTTCCAGTGCCTGTTCTGATTCACATGTTCTCTCCAGCTATTCCCTCCAAAGTTCTGTTTGTCTCTCACTTCAAATGTTTCCTAAAAATCTCTTTTTGATCCAGAGAAAAATAACTGCTCGTTAGTCCATTGTACAGAAACTGTATAGAGAGGAAGGTGATTTTGCCTTTTAGAAGGTTTTAAAATTTTAAGATTTTTTTCCCAGCATTAATTTGGAAAACAAAACAAAACGTGATGTCAAAACCAATCCACTTCTGCTGGAACTTTCATTTTTTACAAGTCAGCAAGTTCTTAGACAAAAATACTTCCCTGACATTTCTGTGACCTTAGGAAGGGTGGCTGTATCTGCGGGGTCCTGGGCAAGCAGTCCCCATGGCACGAAGCAGTGCTCAGCAGTTGCCAGGGTGGTGGCAGGAGTGTGCTGGGCCGTGGGGCACGAGCTGCTCTCCTCTCCCACCCCTGCTGGCAAACTGGGCCCTACAGCCACAGCGGGCTCTGCTCCACTCAGCTGAGCATAAAGCACGTGCTAAACAGAAGCACATGAGTCATCCTGCTGACATGAACTTGAGCTGATGAACAACAAGTAGGGAAATAGAAATAACAAATACTTTTCTTCATGCATGAAACCCTTTGGTTGTGCAGGGATGCTGTTATTTGTGTGAGTAATACCATATCCAGCAATGTTTGTCTGAATGCCTGAAGAAAAATGGGAAAAGGACAGGCTACTGATACCAGAGTTGTAGTCCTTGGAAATTTTACGGTTAAGGTAATTGACAAATAGTTTTGTTACTTGGTCTTCTCTTGTAAGGACCATCAATAACATCTTCTGGCATGCCTGATTTCTTTGATTTTGCATGCCAAACTGGACTGAGCCAAATTTCTACTTCCACCTTCTTAGTATTATAAGTGCACCCAGAGTTGCTGTTTTTTGTTGGCATAGCTAAACTAAACTAAACTTTTCTAGGCATAACAGCCCCAAGAGCACTGGGGAGACTGTGGTATGGACATCCAGTGTTTGTCAGCCTGGACATCCCCAGCAAGAAATCAACCTAGGTCATCTAATTAGTAACCTTAAGTATTACCACCTTTTTATTTGTTAAGAGAGTATTTGCCACCACTTTTGAAAGTAAGAGTGTTTTTATTTGCTGAGAGCCTCATTCCACGATCCAAAGGAAGCTTAGATGGCTAAATATCTACTTCTACAGATAGAGATATTATTGACAGAGTTTTGCAGGAAGTAGAATTTGAATATGTAGAAACAAATGTCTGTAGGCACAGAAGGAACTTTGAAAAAAAAAAATCCCTAAGAAATTCAAGCTGTTCTTGAGTTAGGTAGTGACCAGGGAAAAAGAATTTAGAAGAGCATTAAGCATTAAGGCTACTCAAGCCCCATTGTGTACACCTACATCATTCCCTGTATCTAGCCTGTGGGCATGTGCTAAATTTCATTTTACAGCCACTTTTGTTTTCCTCTTCTCTTTCTGAGGATGATAATTTTTTGAAAGAACACTGGATGTCATATCCATTTTTGGTACATGGGATCTTAAAGGAGATAGACTGTGATGTGAATTCCTAAAAACTGGTTGTGATCCAAGCTCATGTTCTTTGCTTGTTTTTCATTTTTGCTGGTACCTATTTGGCTTCTAGCTTGTGTGTTACTTTTTCTGCTCATTTCCATAAATAAAATGTTCTTTCTCTGCCATGTTGCTGTTCCCCCTGATTATATCCTGCTGTGGCCTTGGTGTAATAGTGTTTCTTCTTTTACTTAAAACAGCATGCAATTGCATTTTGAGTTAAGTTAATGGGGGATGGAAAGGATGTAGCCAAATCTCTGCAGGACTCCCTGAGTCTCACCACAGCATCTCTACAAAACCTTTCTATGGGCCTGGCTCAGTTTTTCTACTGGTTTCTGTCGGCTTTGTTTATTACCGACCAGTGTAGAACATTTTGTATGTCACTTGCTATTTAATGAAATACCCTGCAGTAAGTTGAATTTCTAGTATTAGCTTCCAGGGAACCAGTAAGAGTCCAGTTATTGTTACTGCTATTAGGGGTGTATTGGTTCTTAGCCATCATTAAAAGAATGAAGTATTACATCTGCTAGGCTTGCATTACAAAGCAGCTACATAAAGCTCAATGTGAGCTTTATTATCTGTTGGACTTCCCATAATGTCTAGCATACAATACAGTGCACCTATTTAGCAAAAAGGTTCCCTCTGCAATTGAACCTTCTCTTAGAAATAGAAAAGGATTTTCAGGCTGTGAATCTGCAGGTAGTAATTTTAATAGCCGCTAATGTGAATTAATAATTCTAATAGCCTCATTTCTGATGCATTATCAGAATACTGGAGAGTGGGTTGCCATGGCTGCTGTATTTTATCACTCACAGCTGTGTAAACTCTTTTAGGCCAGCCTTTTTCTTATTTCTTTTTTTTTTTTTTTTTTTTTTTCTTTTTTTTTTCTTTTTTTTTGTCTAAGAAACCATTCATGTGACTTCTTACTTTTAGAGCCCTCATTCAACGTGGACTAACACAGCTCCTAGGAAACTATTTTTTTCCCCTCTGGGGGACTGAGCCATATTATTATCAGCTTAGAAAAAAATTCACTATCCAGGGAAATGTTCAAGGTAAAACCAGTTGTCATCATGCTGGCATATTTATCATTAGGAATATGTGGTCTGCCCAATACTCTTCAGGAAATTCAGTTGTGCAGTGAAATATCGAGTGAGACAGAAGAATATATTCTCCAGTTCCCAGGATGCAGCAAGCTCCAAAAAACACAACACATTTCTTGATTTGCAAAAATGTTATATGTGGATAAATTTGCATGGATATAAATTTTTCCTTCTTTGTCTAATAGCAAGACAAATATTTAAATATATGAGCAACCTCATTCCTGCTTGGCAAAGCACTTGAGCATATGGAACTTAAGGTCTTGCTTAAAGTAAGCTCTTAATTGCTGTTTGTATCAGTTGCTCATCTAAGGTAAAAAAATAAAAGCTCAGGAGGCACAGCGCTCAGTCCACAGGGATTTTTATATCTGACAATTTATTTATCAAAATAAAATTATTTCTGTGCCATTTGTGGGCAACTCAGTGGTAGTGTTGATTTAGGGAGCATCTTGATCATGTTGGCTGGCATCACCAGTCCATTCATATTTATAAATCTCTTGAAAGCAGTGCTGCAAGCTCTCATGTCAAGGACACCCGACCAGATTTACTTCAATGTACTTCAACAGTCTAACCTGTAAATGGATGGACCTTAGAGTGAAGATTTGCATCTGGTAATGAGACAAACTTTCTCTTCCTTATCTGAAGAACATCCAGATCTCTGCAGTCGGCAAAACATCTCCAAATCTTACAGCAACAGACTTTATATATAGAGATAACGATGGTATTTCCCAGAAGGGCAAAAGTGGTCTTTCTCACAGAATTTCAGCACTGCTATTTCTGGCTCTGGATTTAAGAACAGAAAGGGAGGGGAATTTTTAAAAATGTAATTTACTCTTAAAAAAAACCCCTTTGTTTCTGTTTTGGTTCTACAATTAGGCACAGGGAGAGGAAGGGACTCACTCTCCTGTGCTTTCTATACGCCCAAACCTACTTTACCTCAACAATTTCTAGTGAACGGTTTTTAGGCAATTCTCTTCTCCTGTGCTGCAGTATCTGCTTATCTGAGGGTGGGACGTATTCTTAGAAACCTCTCTGTAGCACTACTATTTTGGGGCACTGGAAGAAGACCTTTCTCTACAGCTCAGGGCTGTGTGTTGCAGACAGCACTGCCCTTGGTCGATACTTCAGTTTGCTTCCCAGCCTCTCTTCTCTCATTTACAGCATATTCACCTTCACGTGATGACTCATTTGCTTTCACAGTTGTTAAGAGTCACCTCAGATTTTGTACCCACAGTTACTGTACATTTTGTACCCTTAAAACCCTCAAAGGCTGACCATGGCAAAGCAGGGATTAAAAATGTTTGATGGATGATGGATGACAGCCTTCCTCTTCACAGACAGCATTTTGTCTATTTTATATTAAGAGATTTAGACAAAATTACATCTCTAAATGTCCCAGACTATGCCCTTTGTTACCATGAATCACACCAGCTACATTAGGCAGGCAGCACAGCATGAAAATAGATCCTCACATGACACATCTAAGCAACTATGCCTCCACTTACTTGGACTCCAAAAGACTATTTAATGTAGTATAATGTACAAAATACACATGCAGTTAATTTGAAATATATACTAATATAAGCATTCTCTATTTTTTAACTATGGAAAAATTCTTTGGGTTTTATTTTCTTGACTCATTCTGATTCTTAAGAAAGAGTTGATAACTGAATCCTTTTAGATTACAAAAAATGATCTTTCTATAGCAAATATAGATGCCCACATGTCCCTCAAGAAATAAGTATATAATCGGATTAGAAGATATTTCAGATCTGGACAACTCTAATTAAATTACTTCTAACTTTTAGTGGCCTCTGTGGATCAATCTCTTCTTGACCTTCACAGTCCATCAATATAAGCAAAAGCAAAGCAAAAAAAATCTTCTATCTGAAAAAAAGCATTCCTTTTTCTTATTAAAAAAAAGCCTGTAGTTGGCTGGATTTGTTTGGCACTTGACCTCATCATGCATTAACATTAGCTTAAAAAACCCACACCTATTTTTTTACATTAACTTTATTCCATGGTACAATCCCTGTGTAAAGAATTTTCTTGTGCAATCTGGTTTTCTTTTGCATATATCATTTACCATCTTTTGAGGTAAGGAATTTAAATGTATGCTGATGCCTTTATCATCTTGACAGTTTAAGGATAAAAGTTCTGTCCAATGTGATGAACAAAAGACTTTTTCCTTTAAATGTATAAAGTAGAAGACATTTTCTTTAAATCTCTTAGAAGATTAAATGCCACATAATATTTTGCATAACATTTAGGAAATCTTTTACTTGAGAAGCCCAGAGTATGTGTCTTTCAGGTCCTATTCTGATCCTTTGCATCTACATAGTGTAATTGTAATCTGATCGTGCATCTCCTCACTTGCCACAGTAATGGATGAGGACATACTCTGCTGGAATTCTGTCCTTTTGATGTAGATGATGTGCCTCAACAGTAGTCAATTTAAGGGGTCTGGAGGTAGAACTGCATATTTAGTTCCTTGGCTCCTGCTGTGACTATGTGTGCTTAGATTTTTCAATTTTAGCATTTATATAGAAACAAAAGGAAATTAAAAGTTTTTTAAAATTAGCTTTCTTTTATGAATTAAATTTAATTACAGTGATGCCAGTATCCATTAAAGTGAATGTTGCTGCTATGAAACCACACAGCCAGAACCAAAACAGTTCTAAGCCAGCAATGTACAACCACTATATCAAATTTAATCTCGAAGTAAGCACAAGCCATATCAATTAGAGACGTGACATTCTGTGTGTCGCAAGGATAATTTTTTTCCCACCAATTTTTGTGCAATGTAATGAGTGTATCTGGAAGGAAAATGCAGTCTCATGCCTTTATCCCATGTACAGAAATGATTAATCATAAGCTTCACACTGTTACTGCTGAGGATAGTGCATTGACTTTGGATGACCCTGGTTCAGAAGGATGACCCATATTCAAAAGCTGAGAAGTGCTCATTGTGTCACATTTAGGAACGTACAAAATATTTTTTTGACTGATAAAAAAGTATTCATGGTTCTGTGAAGTTTTGAAACCTCACTGAAAATGAAAGCTACTTTTTCTGGTAAAGAAAAAGACATTTGTAAATATCTTTCTTTTTTCTTACTGCTCTGAAAGATGATGCTTGACTGTAAAAATGAGATTTTCTACCGAAGTTCAAAGTCAGAACATTTATTATTTATTTTTTTCCACATTTATAACTTGTTGGAGAAAAAAAATCTTTAGTTGCTAGGAGAAATGTTACTGTCTTTCCTGCACAAAACAAAAAACGGCAAATCAGGCAAACTCGAGGTTTGTATTTTGCAACAGAGACTTCAAGAAGACATATAACTTGGAAAAATAAAAGATAAATAAATCATTCCTTCACTTCTGTTGCTCACACTCTGCTTCCCTAAATGCTAGTCTGCACTTAGTTGTAGACTAGCTGTCTTCTTTTCTCCAGGTATTTTTTCTTCCTTTTTAGTCTCTTCTTTCTCATCAGGCAATTGAAAACATCTTTACTTGTTGCCCTGAGGGAATGCGATCATTTAACATAAAATTACTCAGGGATTCTCCAGATGGAATACAAGGGATATTTCCTAAAATACCAAGTGAACCCTTTCTCTGCTGGTGACCTGAGAAAAGAGTCAGTTCCTGATCAGTTCCAAAACTCATCCAGCTACAGTATGATGGATGCTGGGTTCATGAAGCCTCAGATGCCTTCCAAACTACTTACTCCTTAAACTGCTCTCTTCCTTTATCTCTTAAATAATCACTCTTATTGTAATATCTAACTACACACATACACCATCCTTCTGCTGTCTGCACCATGACTAATGAGGAACAATTCCTCATGAAGCTTCTGTTCTTCCTAATTTTAATCTAAGCAGGGCTAACACAAAAGAAGTTTTTCAGCAGTGGCCATAATGACTGTTGAATTAACCCCCATAGGCCAATTAGTTGCAGCACAATTTTGCAGCCCACGTGAGCTGGGGTTCTCCTGCAAGCTGTCTCTTGGGCAGCCCTGCTAACAAGCCACATAGCAGTCTGGGAATGTCACCAAATATCTTTTCCTTTGTTTCAAAGACCCAATTGGTAAAGTATTCTCCATAAAATGATAGTAAACAGTAATGTGGGAGTAGTGAGTAAATCCGCTATAAAACTTCCATTAGTTAATGAAAGTGGCTGTCACAATCATGTGAAAAGTTCAAGGAGACAATCTTGTTAAACAGCCATTTTGCATAGAGAAATTTATATTGCTATAGACCTTTTCCAATAACTTTGAGGTTTTCCAGAACAATTTATGAATGCTGAGCTTTGAAAGAAGAGAGATCAATCCACCACAAAATAAAGTTGGCTAGCAATGGACATTTGGTCACAGCTCAGACATCTCATGTTCATTTATAACACACTTCTACATAGCTCAGCAGGGATTTTTCTCTGCTGAGGAGCTCCACAAGCTTCTTTGATTCCATTTTGTATTGGAAGTTGTTTTAAAACATCTCTGCAATCACATTAAATGCTCAAACATCAACATGGAGTTCCTAACACTGATGATAAATTACTCTTAAATGAACAGTTCCAAAGCTGATGGCCTCACCATCACTGTGTTTTCGTTTGTATCGCCCTCTGAACCTGTCAAATCTGTCCTTGTCTTGAGGTGACCAGTCTTCTGAGGTTAACATTCTTACTCAGGACTCTCAAATTCTGGACCTACCCAGACGCAAAAACTGCAGACTTCATAGATGAAGGACAAAAAAAGCAGAGTTTTAATCTATTTTTCCAGCTATTTTTCCAGAGTCATCTCCCATGCATCTAAATTTAACAGTTGCTCCTCAAAAGCATCCAGCCAAACAAGCCCAGTTCAATCCACAAAATGTTAGGCCAAACACCTAAACACAGGTCCCTATAAAAGTTTGACTCAGACAGTTATTTACCATGTAGTGGGCATATGCGGCTCTGAAGTACAGAGTAAGGGCAGCCAGTTGCTCTCACGGCAGTCTTATAATAAACACACCTTGAAACCAGCCCATGTGTGGTGCCTGTTACAGGTACAGCTTCATTGCATTGTTACACATCTGTATCAGTGTAATGCCTGTCTGGTCTCTCCCCTTCCTGCATTCAGCATTCAGGGGTCTCTGGTACTTGGTTTTCTGGGAGGTCCCTGCTGCACCATTAGGATTGCTTTCTCCTACGCTGGTCCCGTTCAGGTTTCAAACACCTCTTCATGGCAGAGATATATTCAGGTAACTGTGGTCTTTTGATTCAGTTGCCTAAACCATATGCTCTCTAGCCTGCATTGGCTGGTTATTGCTGTGTACCTGCTGTGTCCAAGCAGGACAGCATTTAGAATGTTTTGGTCTTGCTTAACCAGATACTGACCTTTTGATAATTATTGGCAAATAACATGGCTGTAATATGCAAAAGTTTTCGATAAACATTTTAATATTATATTGATACCTAGAATATTCCCAACCTGTATTATTAACAATGCGATAAGTGGATGAAATAATAGATGCGGTAGGTTAGATGCTGTGGAACTGCATATAATATCATATATAATCCTTTAAAAACATCACTATTTATTGTTTCAAATTGTAATGCCCACGTTTTATCATTCTCCTGGATTTATTGAGGCTTCTCTTAATTTTTCTGGGATTCTATTATTGACTAGCTCATTATAGATGTAGGTATAAGTTTTTTTCCATAAATTCTTCCATCCATTGGCTCAGTTGGAGTAGCTCTAAATGAGCTTAAAGCAGGTGTGTTATTTTCAACTACAACAATGGCAAATCTGTAAGTTTTATTATGCACTTGAAGCCATCTGACTGAGAGCACAGAGCACCAAACATCTTTGGATAAAGTTTGGTTTTCAATTACAAAGTGTGATCTAACTGCCAAGATACCACATGACAAAGTACATAAAGTGAGTGTTTTTTCCAGGCTGAAAAAGATAACTTTTGCATTGAGTGATTCTTCATGGTGATGGATTTTTGCTGTTATTCTCCTGAAGCAAGAGAACAATTGTTGGACATCTCTAAAGCTACTTGATTAGCTCCTTGAAAACCAAAGAATCTTTCTACTAAATTAGTACATGCTTGCACATACAGATTTGTAGTATTTTGCTTATCAGTATATCTCCACAGTTAGAGAATTTATGGCCTCTACCAATTCTTAGTATTTCTTAAGACAAACACAAGGCCTTTAACTTACAGATATTTACTTTAAAATATTCCCAATACACTACAGAAACTGTCCTCGATCACAAATATAATGTTGTAAAGCTTCATGTAAGGGTGTGCAGCCTTCTGAAATAGAACTTACTAAAGCCAACTTTTTTCATTTTTACCTTTTTAAGTTTTGGAATATTTTCTTTTGTAATGAGGTTTGCATACCAGATCATCACACAGGTCAGGTAACAATCCAGATAGATTCTTGTGCTGTTTTTATAGCACTTGAAACTAATGAAAAGTCGGTGTTAGAAAGACTATGGGCCTACTTTGTTATGTTCTAGAAAGTGCAGACTTCCTTTTTCCTATATAAATGCTTTCATCATGTCATTGCCTATCAATGATAAATGCAAATACATTAGATAAGCATCTGAGATCTTTACTATTTAATGCCCCACTCACTACCTACACACTTCTCAATAATCTTAGGTATCTATCTTTCCATTGCACTCACATATTTTTAAATTTGTTGTCTGCATGGATTTAACCCAGAACATGCTCCAGCTGATAATTTAAAAATTTGTGTTCAAAGGAATACTTAAGTTGATTTGTGTAATATGCAAGTCTCTAAATTTGGAGAACCTTTCTGTTTTCCCTGGTGGTTTCAAATATGTAGTCTTCTCTCCATGTATTTCACATACAACCGAGAATAACAATAAAACACTTGATTCCTCTCTTTATTCCTTTCCTGTTTGTTTTGCCATCCCCCGCTTTTGTCTGCAGTATCTTTTAGGACCAGGCTAACACTTTCACCCTGTTTGCTGTATACACAGCTGCATCTGTTACAGTCTTATCCATGTTTCTATTCACCTGTAAAATCTTTTTGACCCTTTAGACATTGATTAGAGAAGGCTACCACTTGAATAGTTTTCCAGCCCTCCCCCCCACTTATTAACCTGGTAGGATTTTAACTCTCCCGTTGTTCTTGTAACATTTCTTCAGCTCTTCAAATAATATCTATGAAATTCTCCAATTTCATGGTTATTGGATTTACTGAGCTTGGTTGTCTCTTCAGCCTGCTTCAGTGCTTCATGTATGGCTAGTGTGAAACCCTCTTTATAAATATTGCCAACCTTCTCAGTCACTAAACCCTGGCTCTGGTACCCAATCGTTTATTTTCTTGTGTGTATCCCTTGGTGATTTTAATTTGCTCTTTATTCTGCAGGGTGAAAAAATATACCAACAATTTACCAGCACCTTAAATGAAGTGTCAGACTTGTCAAACTCTCTTCCTTAAAACACTTTTACCTTTTGGGTTAGTTTGCATTTCTGAGTAAGTAAAGCCCAGCTAAAATTTTTTGGGGCTGGTTGACCAATTAAAGATTGATCTTCACTGTTTAGCCCTGGATGTTCCTCCGGTGCTACTAGCCAACTTGTATGGTTTTCCTGTTTAAGGATCCTATATCCTTTTTTGGTTGTTCTAACATGATCAGCATCCAATTCTGCTGCAATAGTGACTCATTATTTTGTCCTTGATTTGGAAATTAATTTGGTGATCTCTAGTTCTACCATTTCCTTTTTTTGTTTTAATGTTACTAATTTGCATACTCTTGTTAATGAAGAGATTGTATGATATTCTTGTGGATTCACATTAAGTTCTATGAAATTTGGGTCATACTAGATATCTCCATTCAAGGTGTTATTCCTCACTTGTACAGCTGTTGCAATATCTATTTTTTATGCTTTATGCTTTTAAGTTGGTATTTTAAAAAATGTTTTCAGACTGTCATATTTCCTGGTAACACAACATGTGATCACATTTCTCCTCTGATTCTGCTTTTTATCTTCCAGTGCAACTTGAAAGTAGCCTGGGTTTCACTTAATTATGGTTTAGCTCTTGCTTCCTCTTACAAGGATTGGTTATTCATTTTTATTGCGTTATGTTCCTTTTTCTCAAAACCTCAGCATTACTGCTGCTCAGAGTTCTTTTCTTCTACATTGTCAGCATTCATTTTTTTCTACCTTCTGTTTCAATTCCCATAGCTCACCTTCTGGTCTTTGGTTCTAATTATTTTTTAATCTTCTTTTCTTTAATCTTCTCCTTCTTTGTTCTACTTTGTTGGGGTTCTTTTATGCTTCTATTTTTTGCCTTGTCATTCTTGGTTTTATTTTCAATGTCTTCTATCCTACCTCTGGTTTCTTCTCCTGTACACTGAGATACCCAAATGGCTCATCTTTTGAACACATTGGATTCTTGTGACTGAATTTTTCATTTCATATTAACACTTAGACATCAAGAACTCATTGTGCATTTTCTAATGACCCATGGAAAACATCCTCTGTTCATGTATTGGGACCCCATTGTGAAATCCGTGATTCTGGTTGAGAATTCGTTTTCCCGTGTCCTACAGATGATGAGACAAAGAAGGTAATCATTTCAATCCATGGCTCAATTTTTGCTGTTATGGGTCTGTTACAGAATCTGGTACTGATTCCTGATTTCATAGGATGTTTGGGTACCTAAAACTGTTAGTATCAACTGGTAAAGGCAAAAAGGCAAATGTTTCAGTAGGGTACTTAGGTTGTGGGACTGAATTGCAGCTAGATCCCACAAGCAAGATAGAGGATGTTTCTATCCTCATGTCATGTTTTCAGTATTGCTTGATCTCCTAGATTGCCTACATCCTCCATCAATTGCTGCAAGCAGAGTTAAGTCAGGCCCCAAGAGGAGGTGATCAGATCAGTCATGCATAATCAGGCAGTAAGGCAGTAATACCATAGTACTAAACACTTTCATGCCACTACCACAGCATTAAGACAGGAGTTCAGGATAGGATCTGAGACATAAATTCTGCATACTTGATTCTGAAGTACAGCATAAAGACAACATATTACTTTTGTTGCTGTTGTATAGATAAATCTTAAAGATACTCTACCTGTGCTATCCTTAGGGGCAGCTACACATCTATTTTAATGACCATCCATGTGTTTGTCTGCTGGGTCTCTGGCCCCCTTTTCTTCCTGTAGTTCCAAAGTCCTTGCTCCCCAGTTTTGTGGTTCTTTTTGTTGCATATGCCCTTATCCTAGAGCCACTGATAGTTTTCTCTCTCTGACCATGGTGTTGCAAAGCACATATGTATATGCATATGCAATGCTTCCTTGACTTGTCATTGATATCTAATTCTGGTAATGTTATTATTACAGATTTGGATTTGGTTCTTTTCAGGTTGTAACACCCAGAAGAGTAAGCACAGAATATTTACACTAAAAATGAACAGTGTGGAACTGTGACAGATGGGCATTAATCTGTCATCAATTACATCGGACATAGAACAGAACAAAGTTGGGAAGCTGTAAGAAAATATGAACCCTATCTTTTTTGAAGGAAAAATGAACTGGACACAGACAGAAACCTCTAATCAGAATAAGTAGGTTGTAAATCCTGATTTTTTTTAAGGCAGGATCCTGAGGCAGGTGTGGAAGCCAGCCCTAAAGAAAAGGCTTTATCCTCACTCAGAGTCCTGTGACACAGGAAAAAAACCCCAGGATCAAAAATTCCCCATGTAACTGTGGGACTATTGGAGGTATTTTCAAAGACCTTTTATGTAACTGCATTTGAGGGGTGAGATAATGGAGGCTAACAAATTTCATACCAAGGAGTATGACTGGACTCACCAAAAGAATGTGAAGGGGCAGTTAACAAATAGTGTCTGTAGCAGTGGTTATGGTAGTGCTGGGGTGTTTTGGGGGCAAAAAGATCAAACATAAATTAAGAAGCTGGACCATAAGAGACTGTGTTCTTGCAGATTTTGCCTCACAGGGTTAATGCTTGCACTGTGTGAGTTAGGTGCAACCACAGTTTACTTTATTTTACCTTCCTTTTCCTGTCTTATTCATAGTAAATATTGTATTTCTGTAGTGTTTGAGGTTTGTGAATGTCGTAATAGAATTGTCTCAAACACATAAAATCTACCTATCTGCTTATGTGTTTTGAATGATATTGTGTTTCTATCACTTGCCTGGCATTTGTTGTTCGGAGAAATGCAGGTGAGATCTACCCAGCCTAGGATACTTTGCTGTGAGGTCTGGCAGCTGACAGGTGAATGTACTGTATCTTGAGCTCAGAGGAGACCTGGGCTTACAAGGTTATAAAGGGACAAAATTGCATTTTGTCACATGTGTAAAACATATGATTCTTGCAAGCAATTACCTGCTTGCACTAATTTACCCCATATATTTGTTTTTTCTCATATAAATTCAGGACTACCCTTACATTTAACTGATAATTGTTTATAGGCTCACTGTAAAACTCTATCATTTTTGTAGACAGAAGGAACTCCAGGGTAATTATCAGTTCACACAAAAACATAAACAGATGCCCCATAGCAACACATATTTTACTGCTGAGAATGTAGATTTTATAAAAATATCCAGAGACAGTGCTGTGAGTAAGCAAGACTTGTGTGACTAGCATTCCAGATGCCCTCATGATACGGGCACTCCATCTGATTTTCAACAATATTAAAGTTTCTACTGATTTTACAGGGAGATTTGGGAACTTGGAGAATCTGGACTTTCAGAAACTCAGTCTGCTTCTTTTGTGGATCAAAATGTGGCACCATTTTACCAGAGCAAAAACTCTTCTGGGTGAGGCTGTTATTGCTGAGCCAGTGCCAGGTCCAACTTTGGGTGCAGCATTTGGAGCGGCGCTGAGCTCCGGCTGGTCACACAGCAGAGGAGCAGAGCTTGTTCCCTCAGGCATGGAACAACACTAATGTAATTATGCAGCTTTTAGGACTAGAGCTAATACTTCCAACAGAAATCAGAGCTGTGTTATTCCAGATTGCCCAGTACTAACCCAAGGATTTCTTTGTGAGAGAGGATAAAATGTGTTCTGATGGATACAGGGATATCTTCCTTGTCTGTGCCAACATCTGATGCTAAGAAATTATGTTACTGATACTGAGGGTATCAGCAGATCTCACTGCAAGTGTTAAACATGGGACAGAAATCTCTTTTTTTATTTTAATAAAAAAATAGAGTTAGATTGAAACTAACTTCATTACATGATTCTGAAAGATAAGACTGGAGGCACATTTCTAGGCCTGAGTCAGTAAGAACTAACTTTGCAGTATCACTTGAGCAAGAAATGTGCCCAGTTACCTGTTAAAATCATCATCAGAGTCAGAGAGAAAGAACAAAACCCTGATGGGTAGAATACCCTTCTGAAAATACTAGCTCTGTTTTTTTTGTCATGAGTGTATCTTCATACAACTCATTCCACTGAAAAGAAAAAACAAAAACATCTCTCATGAGTAACACAGCAAGACAGAGTCATTTAGCACAGGTTAGCACAGCTAATTTCAGAGTCATCAAACTGAGCAAAGCCTCTTTAACTGAGTTTGAACTATAAAACTCATTTTGTTGTTGGCTTTGTACCTTCATATCCCAATTATTGATCTATTGCTGGGCGATCCTTTTCAGATACTGTCTGAGATATTTTGTGCAATGATTCCACTGCACCAAGAAGTGTTTGGTGGGTCAAGCAACACATACATTTTCCTGTCAGACAAACAGACGTGCCCATCTGTTCAACCTTTAAAGGCATACTCTGTCTGACCTTTACCTGACTAATACTTGAGGCCTTGGAAACATTTTGGACATAAGGAGTCAAATAAGAAGTGGATGGTTTTTTCACCGGAACCTCACAGTCTGAACAGGCTTCTGCTTCAGGTCACTTCTATTCTGCTCATGCCTGCATGGATAGAGTGCATCTCCATCTGTCCTTGCCAAGCTGGAAGTAGCACACTATTTTGCCCTACTTTCTAAACAATGATTTTTTGGATACTCTTTAGCCACAGTAAGTCTTTGTAGTGATAGGCAGGATCCTGGTCCATAGGATTTTTTTTACAGATTCCATGTAGAGGTGATGCCTGTAATTTTATCTAACTGCTAAGTGGCAGTGAAAATGCAGTAATGCAAAAGCCACTTACATTTATGTAACATCTTTCAATCACAGAGCTGTAGAATAGTAACATTATAAAGCAGTGTGAAGTTTTCTTTTACTCTGTCCCTGCCCAAAGACCACATTGATTATACTTGCTATTCCTGGCAGGTGTCTTATCCTTTAAACACTCCAGTGAAAAACATTATCCTCAAGAAATCTGTTGCATTTCCCTGTTTGTGTATCACTAGAACATTATTTATGCACATGTAGCTTCAGTCCCCTTTTCACTTTCACCTGGAGGTTGTTATTGTGTGGCACCATAGACTTCTCTGCTTTAGGCTGTACATTCCCTCTTCTGTCAATCTTTCCTGATAGCTCATTTTTTTTTGTACCTTTGATTGTTTTTGTTCCTCTCCTCAGGGCTTCCACATAAAGTCCATACCTGGTTTTTGGAGTGTAGTAGCCAAAACCAGTAAAAATATTTCTTCTAAGTCCCTGTCATTGTTGAAGAGAAGTGACAGATTACTTAGTATATCCTATAGGCTACATTTCTGCTTTCACATTCGTGTCCTAGTAAAATGAATATAATTTGGAAAGATGAATCTACAGAACATAATATGGAGCATTCACTAAATCAAGCTGCAGCTATGTGATGTGTAACAACATTGCTGTTTTTGTTTTAAAGTTATGTTGTTAAATACCTTGTCCAGTTGTTACACAGTGAAGCAGTATCAGCATCATCCCAAGAGTTTTGCTTCTTATTAGACTTAAATCACACTACAAATGACAAGCCTGATCATTATTAATTCTGAGCAACCTTCAGTCATACAATTCCATCTCCTGGAGTCAGTGAGATTCTTCACACAGAGAGGATGACTACCATGGAGGTGGCCAAAGGATTATCACTATTTAGTTTTGAATAAATATTGACCTACACGAGAACTGAGGAAGAACAAATGCCAAAATAACCAGTGATGGCAAATTATGCAGTATGTTGTATGTGATGTGCTGATATCTCTCCTCTGTAACTGAAAATCCAGGATTTGACATGCAGTGTCTGACTGAAACTTTCAAAGACCTTGGATGCAGCTTTACTGACATTGGGTTTTTATGCAATTTGAATCTCTAAGCCAACACAGAGGTCCTTGCCTTAACTGGAGGCTTGGTGGTTATCGATAAGATGTTAGGAGAGAGCAGATATTAATTATCTGTGTTCATAATTCAAATTCATTTTTTAAACACTGCAGCATCTTGTCATTAAAAATATAGATGCTGAATGATTGGAGTCTAGACCCCCACAGAACTTGTCAGCAGATTCCATGGTAGCTATTCCCTTTGGAATCAATTAAAAACATCTTCTACAAATCCATTTCTTCTTATCCACATTTAAAAGGGATCCACAAACAGTGTATTAGGAAAAAAGGCTTTAACATCAATTACATGAAATTAGGTGAAGATTCTCCAATAAATTGCTAAGCTTGACATGATATGAATGTATTTAACTGAAACCTTGACTTGATATATTAAAAATATCCACTGTGTGTCATGAAAATAATTTTAACAGGTTTGCCATTAAGACTTCCACTGTTTTAGGAATGAAAAATGGACTTAGTACTGAAATCACTCTTCCAGACCCAGTCTTTGTGCCATATTTAGAGCTGGCTACAGGCAAAATGTCTGATTCTGCAAGTGCTTGAGCATTTCAGCATCTTAATTTCTGTGACTAATGGAACTCAAAGGTTATTTGTTTGCCTGGATGTTTATGGTCTTAAGTCTGTTCAGACCGAGGTCATCAGGACTGTTCTGGGCCTCTTATGCTTTAACTAAGTTGTAATTGTATTTGAGTGTAAGCAATCAGTGAAATAATAATACTTCACTGCTTTTTGCTTGAGAGATTAGAAATTATTTTTCCCTTGCAAGTGGCAATAAATGCCATTAACTGGAAGATGGGCACAAAGGCACCTCTTCTGAGACAACTGAGGAATGGAGCAATGCCCTGGCAGCAATCAGCTTCTGCTGAGGCCTCTGTGCATCCTCAGCATAAACAGGGTGAGACATTGCCCCACTGGTCCTTTATCCTACACAACAGTCATTAAGGAACTGTGTTTGGGGCCAGCTGAAGTAGCCTCCCTTACTGGCTTTAGTTTCAAGACAATGGCTCCAAGTTCAGGGCATTGTCCCCCCAAAGCACGTCTGATTTCTGTAGAACTGTTCTGTTTTTACAGACTTGAAATCCAGGCCCTCAGGGAAGTGTACTCCAAAAGGAACAAAGTTTATCTTTGTTAGGTAATTAGGCCATGGAGCATATAATTGAATGGATTATTCCCATAAATAAAGAATTGATTTTAGCAAGAAATGGATATTATGGCAAAAAAGATAAATGGAGAATTATATTGTAGCAAAATTGTATGCTGAAAGTAGTGTTGAAGCTCCAGGGTATTTGTCTCAATAATGCAATGCATCTAAATAGTTGTTAATCTTACATACATTTGTGGAACTATTGGGTGACAAAATGGTTTTCAAGAAACAAAATGTATCCTAGGCCTTATTCCATCCATTCATTAAATCAAGACTTACAATTAATATCAGAGTTTACTATACTTCAGGACTAAGAAAATCCCCTTCAGTACAAAAACTCCAAAAAACCTTTTCTCTTGAAAGAAGAAAAAAAACCCCAACCCCATCACTACTCTTGTGTTCAAAGTTCTCTTTGAACAGACATTGCTGCCCCTTTTCCTCTTCTCAAGGGTCTGCTGAAGACATTCCTTACTGTCTACACGCCGGGGTAAGGAAAATGACCTAGAAAGCACTGACACAGAAGACTCTCTCATGGGAAGAAGTGTGAAAGGAATCTCTAAATAGAGTTTTGAGACTTACATATATATGCCACAACATATCAGCCAGTTTTGTCAAGATCTGAACTGTGGATCCCAGCTCTAGGCATCCGGGAATACTTTCAGTACTTCTGCCCACAGCCCAGGGCAAAATCATTGATGATCAGATATATCCATTTCACAGCTTCCACACTTGTGCATACTTGGATTTCTGCTTGGCTAGGAGGTCTCACTAGCCATGTGTATGGCTGTGTGAATTCAGAGAGTAGAGACTCATGGCAAGGTAATGAACTGGACAGTAAAAAGGAGAGACTGTTGCTTCTCAGAGCTGTGATAAAAGGCTTCTATATCTGGCAAAGTACAGAAACTGGTGTGACAAGACATTTCACAGGGTCAGTGCTCACCAGAGCAGAGTGGGGAGTCAGGAGATCGAGGCCTTTGGTAAAATTTTATTACAGATCCTCACCTTCATATGTTTTAGTCCTTAAACTATGAAATCAAGAAAAGACACAAAATACTTTTAAAAGTGGTTTGGGATTGAGTGGTAAGAAAATATATGTATCAGGAGACAAGAAGAAATATAAAGTGTTCTAATATTTATAAATATCATGCAACCCAGGTAATAGTGTTTGTGATTAAAATACAAATTAATCTTTTCTTTATACCTTCCCATGCTGTGATGATCATTCAGATATTAAATATCATACACTATTCTCACACAACCAAATGTATAGCTGCTATTGTTTGTCAAAATAATTACCTTTTTCATATTACTTTCCAGCACTTACGTTTCTTATTATTTTCTTTGCTATTGAATGTCAAGAAAAAAAGGCACTCACATTCAGTTCTGTATACAGAGTCAATAAAAAATTGTGTATGCGCAACAGGGGAAATCAGAATACTGTAACTGTCTTGATTGCAGTTGTTTTGATGCAGATATTAAAAATAAAAAATAGCATAGGCGCAGGGTACTTCCCATTGAGATATTCCTCATGGAGAGATTAACCTGTCTAAACAAAGACGTCCATTTGAGACACCATCTGGGGTGTCCAGGACAGCTGTAAGAGCCAGCAGACATAAACCATGATCTGTAGATACTTACACCCTCCTGGAGCTACAACTGGAAACTGCACAGTACAACCCAGTGTAAACTCCTTTCACATGTGTGCCTTAAAAGTGAGGTATTTTTGACTCTGAAAATCTTTATAGGAAGGACAACAAATACAGTTCACATGTAACACTTCACATGAGAAAGATACCTCCAATCCTTCAAAGGTTCTTGTAATATATTTCTTCTGTGTGACAGAAACATATATCAATTAACTACCCCTGAAATATGGATCCAAATCAAGGTCTCAAAAAATGTGTTGTTAACAACACATACTGGTAGTGTGTTTCCATTGCATCAATTGTTTTAGTGATAAATAACCCTTACAAAATAGAATGACTTGTTGACAGACAAAAGCACCATCTAACAATGGACTATTTAGACTTGCAAATGACAGAATACTTAATTATTGCGAAATAATATTTCCCCGTTAAACTATGATCATTAAATCCATCATCCTTCAGTTTATATGCATGAAACATTTATCATGTCTTCTACAAACAGGAGTCAGTCATCTCAATATAGATTTTTGGACCATTCATTTCATCATGGCATTTCATCGAAAGCCCAGGATTTCATTTATTTTCAGTTACAGAGATAAAGTGTTTGTAAACGATGAGATAAGACCATAAAGAAAAGTGAAGTGAAATTCTGCTCCATACAAAGATGATAAATACAATACCTACTTTGAACACTGGGATTATTGTGTGAGAAAAATGAGATATTGGAAGTCGGTAGCTATGTTTAAGATAAGAAGTTTTTTTCCTGAAAATTTTCATTAAAGTCAGGGGCAAATAAAGAATTATCTGAATGATTCAATTTTTTTTAATGGCCATTACAGACCTTAAACTAAAAAAAACCCCGACAAATGTAGAACAACTGGAACTAAAAGGAAGCAATTTCTGTGGTCCTTTATTTCTTGTGTTGTGAAACTACTAAAGGACTGTTTTTTGGTTTCCAAAAAACCATTTCTATTACATTAACATGTGCTCTGGTGAGATGTGTGATTTTCAAATGCTCATTCTAGGCAACCAAGCCAGAATCCTTTTTTCCTAACAATATCTAATCTCCGTGTTTCTGGGTGTTTCCAGCAGAAGCCTGGGCTTTCAGTTCAAAACCTTATTTGGGCAGTTTGCTGACACACACATTTGGGACATTCATAAGAGCATTTAATCTGTACCTCTTGGCATTTTGGCTTCACCTTTGCATGAGTTCATTTTGGCAGGGTTTATTTCTTTCATTGCCCCCACCCCTTCCCTCTCTTTTTCTATTTGGCAGAGTAGCAGCTTCTCTCCAAATCACTGCACCCAAGCCTCTTTGAATGATTGTTTTTACTTTTGTAATGCAATCTAAATCATAACTACCATAATGAGAATGTGTTTGCATAATTCCTGTGGGACTTATTTTGCACAGACTTCACAGTGGAGAACATTTCTATTTTATTTGCCAAGGTAACAAAAGTAGTGTTTTCTATGCTTTTTCTTGCTGCAACTACATAACAGATTAGCTTTTCTCCTGTTTCTACCTATGTTTTTTTCTTTATATAAAAGACCTAAAGAAGAAAACTAGATAAATAATGGATGTACAGAATGTTCTTGGCTTCTGTGTATGCCTACAGGTGTCCTTTCATCATATTCATTTGGCTGGCAAAGTGGAAAAGTGCTTGCAGCCTGAGGGTTAGCTTGCAAAATAAACAAAATTCAAAATATGTTACAGAAAAGGAAGAAAACATTAGGTTTGGTATATAGTCTCTTTCTGGGGGGGAGAGGGGGAATCTAGAAATCGAACGTGTCTATCATACCAAATAATATATTAAGAGATTTTTAGGATTACAGAATTGTTGAGGTTGGAAGGGACCTCTGTAGGTCATCTTATCCAACCCTTTTAACAGAGACAAGGATTGAAAAGTGAGGAAATACTAGTTTTTAAGTGGTATGTATAACCTTAATTTGTCTTTCTCCTGAGTATGCATTTAAACAGAACTTTGATTACTCGTGTTAAAGTTATTTTTTCCATTTTGCCCTCATATAATGCACTGGATTCAGAGAGCTCACAAAAGAGGAATTAGATGCTGATGTTTTTTTAAGCTGACCCAGTTCACTTTTTGATGTGTCTAAGCCTTTGTTTTTGATACACAGTACTCAAACCTTCATCACCAACAAAAATCATTACATTTCCTCTTGTGTGTTTATATCATGATCAGAGGGTGGGAGCTCATTAAGATATTTTGGCTTCTAGTCCTCATTTTTAGAGCTTACCTCACTTGCTCACTCTGGAGTTCTTGAAAGGACAATGTTAATTAAAGCACTTTGTCACTTCTGAATCCTTCAGAAGTTAATGACCCTTCTATATGTTAACTGCTCACCCTTTTTCCTGTGGTTCCTTAAACTTGTTGTAAAGCACCCTGTGAGCAATATCCAATCCCTCCAGAGGGTTCAAAGCAGTTGGCTGCTGTGGTCATAGAGACCGATCAGGGCAGCCCCCAGTGTCTTTGGGCATGGCCTCTGAGACACAAGGCATTAGATACCTGGTGAGTTCACTGTGAGAGGAAGTCTTGAGAGTAGGCTTAAGCACCCTGATTCATGTCACAGGTGTTTCCTGGTCCTTGTTGCAAGTGCTGCTGTCCTCATGGTTGTAACTAAAATCATCTAGTCCCTGAGAAGTGCTGAACTCTAATGCAATGGATAGACGGGTCTATAGGGCTACCATTCCTGATATATGCAGTCTGTATGAATGACAGGGAGAGCCCTTGGACATACTTTTATATACATATATGTGTGGATATTCTCCACAGAGAATGGAATTATGCACTGTGCCTCAGATGTCACAGTTGTATGAAAAGACAGCATGCTTACTGCAAATAGAGTATTCGGAGAATTTACATTTTAACAGAATATGAATGCGTGAGAATTTAGTTTTTTAGGAGATTACAGCTGGATCAGATTTCCACAGGAGTGACAGAAGATAAGTCTTGACATCAAAGTAATTTCTTTATGGAGTTTCAAACTTCAGCTCCAAAACTCAGACGTGCTAGAAACTCTCAATATGATGGTTGCAAAGGTTCTTAACATGACTAAAAGGATGTATTTTTACTAGCTGTGTTCTTGGAATTATCTGAGCCATTTTAGTCAAGACTTTCCAAACCCGATTCAGTTAGCGACAGATACCCACCACAGAAAATTTAAGCTGTAACAGTTAAATTTTGTCAAACTGTATAAGTAATTGAAAGTAAGTTCTTATAAATGAGCATTAGGCAATCTTAACTAAAGGCATTACTTCTCCTATTATGTATATACATACACGAATAACTAATACATTTACTCCTGCTATGCATGCACATATACATTATATATGCATATGTATAACAGGGAATTAGTGTAACAGTTTTTAATGCAGCTGGCAGTCAGAGAGACACAGCTTTATGTGGAGCAGTGGCTTGTACTCTTTAGGCAGAATCCTGAGGTTATACACTGACTTCCAAAGCCTCCAAATATCCTACATAAATTTAAAGTTCATGAAAAGTGTCAGCCCAATGCTTGTTAAGAAGGAAGTCCTTTGTTTGGGTATGGCATGGGGAGGCACGGAGAGCAACAGCCCAAACTTCCTATGTAGCTCTATCAGATGTCTCATCCCTGACCTGGAATGCAGGGGGGGAGGTGAAAGGTTAGTCCATTCTTCATGCTCATTCAATACTTCACTTCTCTGTTGAGTGCCAAAAGAGTATCAATTACTGCCAGTTGTATGTTGCTTTTTGTAATGTGGACTTATGTCCATTAAGAATTGGACTGAGTCCACAAAACCATCTCATTGAGCCTGTTGGAAAGTCATCTTGATGGCGATGGCTCTTCCATCATTTCCACAATTGTTGGATTTGAAACAGGTACCTGGATTTAATGTACTTCATTACTTGAGTTATACAGCTTCCCAACTTTTCATTTGTGTTTGGAGAGGAGTTGTCAGGGCAGGAACTCTCTCTACTAATACTGATAAAATAGAATGGTAATTGCAATCTTTCAGTACAGCCAGGATGCCTGGTAAATCTATGCTTTTCTAGTCAGGACCTTTTTGCAAGAAAGGTCACAAAACATTATTCAGATAAAATTGCTCTAGTCAGGCAGTGTATGCACATTCTTGATACTCCCTGCAACAACCTAATTTATGGGATACTGCAGTGAGAAACAGGCTGTGATGGTGCTAGTGTAACAGTATCTTAGCAGCAAATAAACACAGTGTGAGAAACTCTTCCTTTTAAAAACAATGTAAAGGAAAGACATTCAGTCCCTCGGGCAATTTCTTTTCAAAGTGTTTGAATTCTATAATACCAGAGAGATTGTCAGTGCATCACATGGGCGATATGGACAAATGCCATCTATAAGTTAATTAGTTTTGCATATGCATTTCACAGACATAATTTCAAATAGTTTGTCCTTACTTTCACTACTTTTTGGTCTGTGTGCATGTAATTTGTCCTAAAAAGGCAGAACTGCATTTATAAGTGACCACTTTACCACTAAGCAAGAATGCTGTACTAATTTAAGTCCAACCATTTTCTAACTGGACATTGTTACACTTTTGTATAAAACTATCATGGGTATCCTAGAGCCCAGGATTCCCCTCTCTCCAAGCACAGACTTTCTGCAGCTATTCCTCTTTCTCTCTTTGTTCTTCCCCATGATCCCTGTTTCAGACCTGCCCTTCTCAGCTCTCTCACATGCATATATAGCAGCACTGAGATTTCACAAGCCATCCCTTCTAAATGTTTGCCTCGGGAGCAAGAGCAAGGAACAGTGATAGGTAATCCAGAAAGGAATGGCTGGTGCTAACAAAGAAAATTCTCTGGCAACACAAAGAATCCACCCCAGCATGCTGCTGAAGGTGGGGAGCTGTGCCAGGGGAATATTGCTGTATTTTCCCTGTTTCTGTACTCTTTTATAGGCAATGGCTGTAGGACAGTGTCAGAGCCAGGACACTGCTAGAGAACCCTGTGTTTTGATTCTGATGATGCTGGCAGCAAATATTGAGCCCCTTTCTAAGCACGAGTACAGCTTGTTAAAGCACGGGCCACTAATCAGCAAGGGCCTCAAATTGTGGGGCTCAAATCTGGATCCAAACTCCTCTGGATTTTCAAGTTATTCAGGTCTATGGTTTTGGCTCTGGCTCATCTGTCCTAAAAACAAAGTGAAGTTGACGAATGTCTCTCTTAGGCAGCTGCCCCAAAGGACTGAATATCATTACAAAAAAGACATTAAAATACAAAAGGCCTTAGTAATTTGTGTAGGGTCTACTTTCCAGTAATGTTGTAAGAAGTCTGCCAGCATTTTGGTGAAAAGGGGCTGGAGCACAAATCTTGTTAACCAAACTGAATGAGGAACAAAACAGCCTCGCTAAGCACTCCCAGTGAAGTCAGTGGCAGAACTCCCACTGGCTGTGGCGGTGCATGATCCAGCCTTTTCAGAACAGAATACAAGCACTTTCCATTTATTACCTGGTCATTTAGTTACCAAGGACTTTTCATTCAAAAAAGCAACCCCATTTTCTGCCCTATTTATGAACCACGTTTGGGAGTTTAATATGATCTCAAATATAAATAGATATAAACCTGACATTTTTTCTGAACATGAATCTCTATGAATAGCAGTAAAAAGTATAATGAATTTAAAGTGTAATACAACCCAGGATCTAGACATCTTCATAAAAGACTAACCATGCTGTATTCCGAAGTGAAAATTATAGAATACTTTCTACTTAGCACTCGGTCTTCATGAAGACATGGTGGAGCAAGTTTTACTCCTCTCTCAAAAACGAATAGCTACCTTGCACATGCTGCTTACTAACTGCTGGATCCACCGAGGTGTTTAGGAAATCTTTCTAGCCTCAGTGAATCTGTGTGTGGTAACAACATCCATTCAGAAGGTGAGAGAGATGTATTTGGTGTGCTCTTAATTGATGAGCTAGATTACTATTAGTGACATGATGGAGCAGAGTTACTGTTGATTGCATTGATGGTCAGTATGTACCTGCTGTGCTTACTCCAGGTAAGTACCAACTCACTATGGTCATGGCAGTGCACCATGGACTACAGACAGTGCTGGAGAGAACTCATTTTTTCCCAGGCTTCTCACAGATCATGCTGATTAAAAAAAAAATCCATATGATTTAAATCAAAATTTTGACAATAATGAATTAATTAAAAGAGCATCCTGTACTGGATTCTGAGTTATGTTCATTTAAAAAATGCAATTTATTCCATACGGATTATTAATTTTTATTTATTTTGCTCTTTTTTAGTTCAATAATCTTGTAAAAGCTTTTCATTCTCTCCAGTCTTCTTTCACTGCCAACATAGCTCAGTATAACCCAGACTTCTTAACAAACATTACTACACATGCCAGTATTCTGTCTAATTTTAACTAAACATTCAATAATGCTAAGCTATTTTAGTACCTTGGGCCCACATTCTCCAAGGTATTTAAGCACAGAACTCCTGTGAGGATCTTGGCTTTGTTGCTTTCTAAAAATGCTGGAATGCCCATACGTGCTAACAGGGCAATGGTAAATGAACAACTAATTCTGCTGCTGTATTTACATAAACTTTTATAAATTACATTCTTTCAATGTAGAACATGATTATTAATCATCCCATTCAGTTCTGTGTAATATGCAACTAAATAAGGAACACAGTGGACCCTTTGTAATTACTTACCCTAACTTCAGTTTTAAAGCCAAACACATTGTGACCTTATACTGATTTGGAGTTTATTAAACAGACTCCTATATTGCATGAAAGAAAAGAGAAGAAAATGTTGACATAAGATTTTTTGACATTTATTAACCCCTCGAAATCTCTCTCATACAGTAGTCAATGAAACGTGCTGGATGTACATATGGGCACAGTAATTAGCACGTATGTCAGAGTAACAAATGAACTCTTTCTGTCAACGCAGAAAAGGCTGGGAGAAGGGTTAATCAAGATTATTCTCCTTCTGTGGAATCCAAATAATTAAAAAAATAAACTGCTGTCCTTAAATGCTACAAATTATTAAAAGCACTGAAATATTCAGGTTTATCTTCATGATTGTTTGTTCACTAAATTATTACCTCCCCAAGCTGTCAAATTGATGACCTATCTCTCCCCTTCCACTACCTGCTCCCCAAATCTGTTGCATTGTCCAATTTTCTCTTGCTTAATTAACATTGGCACTAAATTTAGAATTGTCAGACCCTGAAAGGACAATTTACGATCTATGCATTCCTGTATTAGCACTAATGGAAATAGGGCTTGGGGAAGTATTAATCTAAATTTGAACATTAGTTTAGGGTCATATTTTTCTCTGTCCTGCCTGGTATATTTGCAAGCAGATGATATGCCCATGCAGATAATAGACTTCAGATAAAATACTTTTAGCCACAGGAACTCTAAAACATTGGTTTGCATACAGAAATATCGTGCTTTGATTCAGTCAGTCAGGGGTTTTTACAGCAGTGACAGCCAGGGGGATGAAGGAAGTTGTACTGACCTAGGAAAAAAAGCCAGGGCTCTTGGTGTGACACTTTCTGGAGGGCTACAATACAGCTTCATAAACAGTGCTAAAGACTAAAGCAGAGAAACCTGCACCTCCTCTGCTCTGAGGCCCACTGAGATGGGAAGCAGGATAGTGCAATCGCTGTTTGGCACTGCCAGCACTCAACTGCAGGAGGGGAGAGATGCTGCTCCTGCATTCCTCCCACGCCACCTGCCTGAACACTACTCTCCTGTACTCTGGCCCATAAAACCAATTTTTTGATAATCTGGCCCTGTGTCTTGAACTATCTTGGGAGAATCGAGCCTTCTGAGGTTCAGCATCTAATAAATCCTGCCCCCAGGCAAGGAAGTGAATGGCCGTTTCATGTTTTCTGCAGCTGCCCCGCCAATGTATGCAGAGCAGCATGAGGAGATAGAGACAACCACAAGAAGCAAATGTTGATACAGTGAGAAGAGGGTTCATGCTTTTAAAATACTGGACCAAGTGAGGAGCTGAAACATGTCTGTAGGTCTAAGAAGGAAGGGCCATGCACACAGCAGGGGAGATTTGGGTGGGTGAGAGCCCTGGAAAATAGGAGTCATACAAGTGCCCTGAAGAAAAGAAAGCGGGGGGAAGGTGGGGAAAATATGATGGAGTGATTAAATCCTGGAAGCAGATTTAGAAATAGTGATGTTAGTGAGGGACCAATAGGAGAAGCAGCGAGCAAAATTTAAAAGTGGGGTGGACCAAGAAGACCTGTGCACAGTGCAGAGAGGAGCTACCATGGGAAGTACAAATAGGTTCCAGGCAGGGAAATCCAGGGATCACCACTAAGGATTGTGTCTTGGAGGGCTTCCTGTGAGGCACCGAAGATATAAATCTGTGGTTTCTTTTAATGTTGTTGGGTGCTTTGTTTTGTTATTTCCTCCAACACAAGAGTAGTTTCATGAGACATAACTGAGAATTTCAACACCTTTCCGTGAAAGGCATGCAAATGATTGAAAGGAAAAGCTTTCAGAAAATGTAGAAGGTCTTCTGGTGTCCTGCTAGTGGTTCAAATATTCTTCCAGGGAGCATATCTTGTCTTAGAAAAAAAGGTATGCTTTCAGTCTTGTCAGAAAAATAAGCGAGCATCTAGCAGGATAGCCTGTTTAGTTGCCAGTGAAAAACAATTCTCATGGACTACATACAACTATGTGTGGCTGGAAAGTCCACTCAAAAGAAAAGAATTAGAAAGGTCTCAGATATCTTCAAATTTGATTTGTTCTTCCAAAGAACAATGCTTTGAGATGTATGTGATCATCAGCACAGCCTCCCACATAGAGGTTACTTGGACTACAACAGCCAAGTAGATAAAAAAAATCTTTGATACAAATTCTGAGAAGTAATAAAAGTCTATTTCCCACTACAGTCAGAAAACCCACTAATAGTCTCCTCTCATTAGACTGCTCCTTTTTTTATGCATTTTTGATCATTACCTATTATGCATGGAAAACATGTTCACGCTAAAAAAACACATTATCTTCTGCTTCAACAGCCTGTGGTCAAATGTATTTAAAAGCCCAACAGTAATAATATATAAGATCCCCTTTTTTGCCCTGATAGATAACCTTAGGCATTGTTCCGAAATATTTCAGATTACCTTGCCTTAAGAAAAAGCAATGTTCGTTGAGTACTGTTGGCTAAACATAAAATTTCTCTAAAATTTGGGTATGCCACTATTTCTCACCTCAATACAACATCATACTCCTTTGGTTTTCTCAGTCTGACAAAAGGTTTTAGATATTTCTTATGAATTTAGATTCTGCATCTCAATCATGTAGTAGCTGAATAGCCAGAAGTTTGAAAGATTCCAACTATTAGTCACCATGACTAATTTCTTTAAAAAAGAGCTTTATGCCACATATGAGTGACTCCTTATCTGCAGTTTGCAGGGGGAAGAAAAAGTACAGGGAAATAAACATAGTGATCTGTTAAATTATGGATAAAGAATGCACTATTTTATGGCTATTTATAAAAATAACGAGCAAAGCATCAAAGAAATTTAGTTTTTGAATTCTAATGAAGAAGACAATATTTCCTTCAGTTTTCCCATATCACAATATGCATGGAAAGAGGGGAACAAACCCGTAAGAACAACTTATGGGTTTTCAAGAACTTCTCCACAAAGTGACCCAAGATTTGCTAGAAATGTTTGGATTTATGTATGGATGTTAACCAAACACTGGACAGTAGGAACACATGTCATGCACAGAGAGGGAAAGACTCATCTGATAATGCGAGCAACGAAAGCAAATAGTGAACTGCATATGAAGTATAAGCTAAACAAAAACACCCGGTCCAATTTTTGGCTGCATTTGTCTGCTCAGCAACAAGCAAAGGTAAAGCCAGCTTTAACTAGTCTTTGAAGACTTGTGGTTACTGATTTAATTTTCTTTTATTATTCTACTGGAAATGGATTTCTGCTTGGAAAGAGGTCTCCACATGTCCATGTCAGTTTACTTTATAACTTCCTTTTTAGTAGTTTCTACACCTCCTCTAACTTTATGGGGTTAGCAGGTGCTTGTAGACTAAAATTGGATGGTAGAAGTCGATAAAAACAGTATTTGGAAGTGTGGTGATCCACCTCCAAGTGGATATTGTCCTAACTCAACATTTTCACACTGCCTGCAGATACTGGTAAGAAAGGTGAGTGCTAATGTCTTTTCAAACAACTCGATGGGTGAGGGTCTTTGGGATAAATGGGTGTTAATGTCTCTGCCAACCTCAATCCGCACAAGTTCCTTACAGAACTCAAGACAGTTTGACTACGGTTTGAACTCCTGAGCTTTAAGGTAATAGACAAATCGGTCCATGCAAAGTCTTTTACAGAGCCCAGGCAGTCTGAACTTCTGGTGGATCCGCAGAACCCAGATAGCCTGAACTTCTGAACTTTGGGGGGAAATGATGTGTTCAAGGGGGGAAGATGTGGTAGGTGGTTTGTAGGGTTTGTACCTTCCTAGCACCTCAGCCAATGGGGAAAGGAAGAGGGCAACATGCAGCCGGGAGTTTGGGATAAAGGGAGGCTGCGTCCTCTGAAACCTCGAGAGAGAAACCCCATAGGGGTATGGCCCGGTGGACTCTCCCTTTATTCGAATAAAGTTGCAGGACTCCTCTGTCTTCTTTAGGGACACTGGCTTTTCATAGTGTGATTCTCCACACAATTCTGGCTGTAGGTGCAGTGGCTCCAACAGCAGACGTGCAGGAGTGGAATAAAGCTGGCTGAAAAGGGTGGATGATTTGGATAAGGAGCCAAACCAGAGTATGTGCCTCTGTTCATGAAAGGACTGAGTTCCTCTTGCACATCTGTCTCATGTGCTCTGCATGGTCAATGGAAGGCAAAACACCCCACCCTTCTCTGTCTTCTTGCTATAGGTAGAAATCAGTGGCTTCTTCCCAACCTAAAATTTGGTGAAACTTCCTTTGTCTGAGACACTGCTTGAAAATGCTTCAGAGGCTATATTCAGGTTATTGCTGCTGTAGGCTACAAAGAGCACCCTGGTGAAGCCTCAGCACTGCTCAGCATTACCCTCCCTTGGCCCTGATCCTGCAGCTGCTGCCAACTCCAGTTGCTGCTGTCTCAGAGACTGTCTGCCTGTCCATAGCCCATGGTATCCATGGGGATCCTGTAGCTCTGCAGACATTAACCAAGGTGTGTCTGGCAAGTGATCACAAAGGGTTTTCTTAATGTGTGTGCTGACTGGTTTGAGGAGTCACAGCAGATCACAAGTGGTCTTGTAGTATTGCTTTCTCCCCTTGAGTGGAGAGCATACAAGCTAGCCCTGGGCAACCGAGCACTGCAGCCCTTTGCACATCGGAGCTGAAGATTGGCCTCTGTGAACACTCAGCAAAGCTCAGTCTCCAAAACAATTAAGGAAAGTGAAAGGATACAGCACACCTGAAGGGAGTCCATTAATAAAACTGCAACTTTTTTTTTGTTTTGTTTTGTTTTGTTTTTTGGCAGCGTTACCTCCAGTCTCGATGTTTTTGGCATAGAAGATATGCAAGAAGTGAGGTTTTTCCCTTACAGCACAGGCAACCAGGTGGTTTCCCCAAGGCTCAGCATCAGCTGTGAAAGGGGCCGGCAATGAATACCAATCTGGTGGGGATAAGGGGCAGATGATTTCAGCCAATGCAACTGTGGCATGTTAATGTTACTGCCAGAGAACTGGGACTTTTGGTAAATCCACTGCTTATACGGCAAAATGCATTGCTAAAAGAGCCCAGCAGTATTTAGAGCAGGAAGTTTATTTTTCCCCAAATTGCTTTTGTTTTCTTATTCCATTATTATAATATTCTGCTTCCTTTCAACATGATTGTTTTTCAAATCCTAAACAAAAGAGTAAGGCAAATTATTCTGCAGCAGTATATGAGTTGGCAAAGAGTAACAGAAGGAGCTATTATGATCTGTCAGACAACTACTTATTTAGGGACTTCTGAAACTACTGATAATTGACTTAGTAGAATAAAACAGCTTCTCTGGAACTGATGGAGCCTATTGTTTAAGTACTCACCACATTTGCTGCAAGTAATTTAAAAATACTATTGACCCTGGTTAAACTACTACAGACATGAAGGAATGGTGAAAATGTGAGGTGCAATGGTGTTATTTTAATACCATTTTACTAAACTGACTGCATAAATAAGATTTAAAGTGTAAGGTGGGGTGGGGGCACTTGGTCACAAATCTAAACCCCAGTGGCAAAGTCAGTAAGAGTCAGCTGGAGACTGGAAGAAACAGATAATAATATGCAAGGCACTCGGCTGTGTCAGCCTGACAGCCTCTCTGTCTGCTCCACAGGACTCCTGTGAAGGTTGCCATAGGCTCAGATCCATGTGTCCCTGATGCATATTCAATACCAGACCCCATCTCCCTCTCCAGAACAGGGTAAGTTGTGCAGACATACAAGACTGACACATGCACATGAGCAGCCACATCAGCTGGAGCAGGGAACTGGATGCTTAGTGATATCCATGACCTGTGGGAATCAGTTCTCTAGGTCCCTTGGAAGCGTAGAAAACCTGAGAAGGCATTTGTAAATCTAAATCTTAAAATCTGGGCATCTTGTCAAACTGTGCTGCATAGTCTCAAGGCAGTGGTTCCTGTTCATGGAGACAGATGTGGGCTTGCTTTAATGCAGCCCAGCATGGCTGGGAGATGCATTAAGGAGCTCAGAGGTTCCTCATTTCTATTTCCATGGTTAGGACACCTGTCTGGGAGGTGCAAAATAGGAGTCTGGATAATCTCCATCTGAGAAAGACACTGAACAAAGTCTCCCACATCACATGCTCCAGTCTCTGGCAATTTTGATGCAAAAGATTCTAGTGGCAACTGCCTGTCCTTTGTATTAGAGAGGAGAACAGGATCAGTTCCCAATGAGAGGCCATTGCTTTTCTTCATTAATGAGGGGAATGCAGGTAAGGACCCACTGGCATATTCTTTTCTATGTTTTCTCAGACAGGATGAAGTTCACAAGCCCAGCAGGTCCTGGCAGCAACTGATCTATGTGGTTTACACTCATGTGCTCCCACAACCATTCAGTATCTTTGTGAGAGGTGCAGTGCTGTCTGGATTCTTTCTGTGCATTTGCTGTCCATAGGTGCTGTGGACATAGCCAGGATTCCTGTACTGTTCTGTTGCTGCTCCGATTTGATTGTTGGGCAAATCTTGTTTCTAATATGATCATGTGCACATGATATGATCTAATAGGATCTAATATGATAATGAGAAATCTTGTTTCTAATATGATCATGTGCACATGATATGATCTAATAGGATCTAATATGATAATGAGAAATCTTGTTTCTAATATGATCATTTGCACAGTCCTCAAATTCTAGCTGGAAAAAAGTATATATGTGGGTTTGAACAGTATCTGCCAAAATGTAGATCAAAAAAGCTTAAAAACACAAACAAAATTTTTGAGGAAGTAAAAAAATAAAAAAAAGCAAGCCCTTTACAACTATTACAATGGTGAAATATTTTAGAACAAAAACTCAGCATAATTTGGCAGCTTCAGGTTCCAGTACTAATATGGACATCTTACCTGAAGTATGAAAATGTTTTTGGAGGTGCAAAATGTTTGTTGAAGGTGTTGTCAGCTACCACGAAGAAAAACAGAAACCCATCTTTTCCGAGTTCATAGCATGGCATTGGGTATAGCAATGAAGAAATTATGAGGTCTGAATTTATGTTTACTGTGCTTGCACAAATCTGACTCGCTTTTAGTGGAATTATTCCAGATTTACGCTGATAAGAGAAGAGAATTTACCTTGCCTAGATTTCTACCTACACAAAACAAAATAAATGCCAGTCTCAAACTCTGGATGCCCTTGACTGTGTTTGAAGAATATTAAATAAAACTGACTGGCTCCAGCAATTATCTCCAAATCATGATACCTCAGTTGCAGCATAAATGTAGCAAAAATTTAATTAGTCACACCAACAAAATCACTAACTCTGTTGCTTGCTAAAAGTGAAATATCTCTCCTCTCTATGACAATGTCACTGTTATGGGTAAGGCTTGGATTCTTGCTGTATATGAAAGCTGTATTTATGAAAGAGGCCATTTATCAGCTAAAGACAATACACACCATGACTAAATTCATAGACTGAGACGGATAAAACAATACTGTTTTTCTGAGCATCTTTGCAGGAATGTACAGATATATTGTGCTGACACTCTATGGATATATTTACCTACATGAAAGTAAACACACATCTAAACCTTAAAATTGGATGTAAAGCAAAGCAAAGGGGTATTAGAACATGAAACTTGAATACACAGTGCATTCTTTGACTGTCTTTTCCCAGGAGGAAATCTGGGGAAAGGGCTAAGAAAAACTGGTCCACTGGGAAGGCAGGTCACACCCCTATTTTTCAGGAACGGTCTCAGTGATCCACCTGAAATCTTTTGGAAAGAAGCTTATCCGACAGGAAAATCTATTCTGTAGCAAGCACCAGTCACTGACCATCAAGCACCATCACCCTTCTTCAAAGCAGTTCCATGATTCCCTTAGGAGGTCCATATTAACCTTTGTTAAGGGATCACCAAATGTATAAAGTGGTGAGTTATGGGGGCACGGTATTACATTATCCATCTGTATTACATTTCTGTCACAAAGCTCATAAGCCATCAGTGCACATGCCTTTGGACCTGTTGTTTGCAGCCTGTGCTCTGGTTCAAATCTGGTTTGTGGGCATCTTTCTGGAAAGTGGCCTTTCCCTGCAGGATGAAAAAAGCTGTGATCAGAAGAGCCATTCGCATGCAGCTCTTAGGGCATGTTCCTGCCAGCTCTCACTACAGGCTGTTGTAATGAGCTTTGCTTTTCTGAGATGCTCTTTTCTCTTCTCACTATTCTTGTGGTTACCCAGGAATGTCAACATGTTCTTATGCTGAAATTGCAACAACAATGTAAAAGCTCTTTCAAATAAAGGAGTGAGAATGAAACAGAAGGAAGAAGATAAGAGAGAAGAAAAAAGGAAAGAGAAAAAATTAAAATTAAAAAGTCAAGTTGTATCTATTTTCATGTCTTTGGTTTGGTTTGGTTTGGTTTGTTTATTTTGTTGTTGTATTTTCCTGGAAAGAATGTTCACGTAAAGAAGAGCTTTGTTTAGAATTGGTGAATAGTGTTGAAATTCCATCAACTTCTAGTAACATGCCAGCTACATTTTAGTCAATTTTAAGCCATAAATTATTTGGTCTGGAATGGATTTATGAATGTTCCTTATGAAGTCATCCTCAGAATAGACAGACTTCATTTGTAAATAAAATAATCTGTGAAAGAACATTGCACAAGTTTTATAGCACATAACTTTGTCTTTTCTTTTTTTCTTTTGTCATTAAATACTGACTTTACCTACTATCTTCAGTTAAGTCTTAATAACAAGTATTGGGTTTTACAGTGTATTTGTAAGACAACTTATGTATGTAAATATATTTAGATGTAAATGCAAATTAAACACAACCCTTAGGCTGTCAGAGTGGTAAATGTTGTATCTTGCTGCACAAAAGGCTAAGGACTTCTGGCTCAGAGGGAATTTTTATAGATGTGTAGTATGGGATACTAGCATTATCCTAAGTGGTGGCACTCTATAATGTTGCTCATGACTATTTCTTAGCATTAATTAGGGAGACACAGATTAGTTTGGAAAAATCACAAGTGTAATTTGAAGTAGAAATTTTAACCTTGTGCTCTTATAACTGCCTGGTAAGAGTAATTTTCTGACTCCACCTCCCACAACTGGCTTACCCTCTGACACAGACTTTCCCCTTGACATTTGACCCTTCTGTTGAAGAGCCTTAGCCATAAAGGGAATCAGCTCTTGGCTGTCTGCTGATGACCAATGTCATATGCACTGTGATCTAGGGAAAAAATATACAGGTCCAATATTATTATTCAGACTTCACAGCATCTCTTACTGTCATGCAGACAGTATGGTGGGACAAAAATGAGAAGTTCTGTGGGGTTTGTCTGAAGACATATATGGTTAAGGATAAACGAGAAGCCTTGAAAGAGGGTAGGAAAGGTCTGAAAGACCCCTACCTGAGTCAGCCAAAAGGTTTATTGCATTTACAATTCCACCAATAGACACAGCTATTGCAATTGTCAATTGTCAAATATTGTCAATGACAAAAACAAAAATACATAGAAAAAAAGACAGAGACTAGTGTTCAAAGACAATCTTCCTTAAGAGATATGTGTGACAGAAGAGAATAGTTAGTAGAAGAACCAGAAAAATACTGGGACACTCTTGGGTAATCTTATGGTTCTTGAAAAACATGATTGCTCAACATTTTGAAGTTTTCATCCCTAAAAATTATATGAATATTAACCATACTAATATGAAATTGAAAACATTCTCCTTTGTAGGTGGTAATTAAAAAGCAGTACATTACTTGCTGGCTGCTAAATATTGTCAGAGATATAGGGAATCTATTAATCAAAGAATCCATTTTATCTGTTAGTTATATTAATTCTACAGTTTTATCACATGTGAGCAGACTGTAAATTATACAGAAAGCTATAAAAACCTGATTATTTTAGTAGTCTTGGGTGAATGGAAAAACTAGGAATAAGTAAGGTCCCACTCTCTTAAAGCTATCAATCAGGTGACATTAGAAGTGGCTTGACTCTTAAATTTCATCTCAGACATTTGTGTTTTGTAAGGTGACATTAGAAGTGGCTTGACTCTTAAATTTCATCTCAGAGATTTGAGTTTTGTAAGTGAGATTTTAAGGCCACCTACAGTTAATTCATTTTCATAAGTGTATTAAAACATTGTTTAAAGGTCCTCCTTTCATACCTGACGACATAAAGAATAAACCTGTTGATGGTGTGATCTCTGCTCAGGTAAAAGGATCTCCTTTCTCTTGGTGAAATTTTGTGTATCCATATTTCATATGTGAAACAGAAAAAGTTCTCCCCCACCTCCTAAATTTTTAAGTAAAGTGGAAGTTTTAAAAAAAGGCAACTAAAGGAAATGTTTAAAAATTAATTAATTAAAGAATAAAGGGGAAAAACAGAGTGAAGGAAAAACAAGAAATATGAGCAAATTCTGGAATAAGTCTAAAAGCCAAAATGTGAAAAAGACATCCAAAAAGAAGTCTAAAAAGGACCATAATCCTTGACAAGTTAAAACCAAATCACAAAAAACATGCCAAAAATTTGGAGAAACTAATCTTTAGTGATAGAGAATCTGCTTCTTACTCAAACCTATCAGAATAAGAAAGCTAGCCTAGTTCCAAGATATTGTTAAGAAAGAATATTTTTCTAACATGTAGTGATTGCAGACAGGCTGACTGGATCATTCCTATATCACAATCATTCTGTAAAGGGAATGAGCCTGAGGAAATGTTTCAGACTGATCTGTCAATGACAGAGTTTTAAAATAAGTCAACACACTTAAGAGTAACAAATCACTAAAACTTTGTAGCACTGTCTCTAGACTTCCAAAAAAAGGTAAATATAAAATTGTGAAGCTGCTAATTAACACTTGAGATTATTGTTTATATCTGTCTTATTGTCAGAGAAAAGAACATGGGAAACATGTCATCAAACTTTGAAGTAAAGCCCCACTCATGATTCTGGGAAATATGAATCAGTAAATCTGATTTCCACAAAACCATTGAAATTAAATGACCTGATAATGAATAAATTTAGTAATGCAGTGAGGAATATGACATATTTGAGAATAGGCTTTTGGTGAAAGTCATAATTTTATTACAGTTGAGAAAAGAATAAATGAACATGTGGATATGGCTGATCAAAAGGATACAATGTGTGTGGATTTTCAAAAGGCATTTGACGTTATCTCTTTTAAAGAAACTAAGCACTCCTGGGATAACAGAGGAATTTTTCTTATGGATTAATGGGTGATCAAAGAAGGTTAGAAACAAATGATGTGTTTATACAATGGAGAAAAGGAGAAGGGTTATATACCCAAAAATTTGCAAAATCTTCTTAAGATCAGTACTGGGACATATGTAAGTTCAACATAGTCTGGAACTGAAAATGAGGATGAATCTGTTGTCAGTCACTGTTAAGTCTCTACATCACACAGACATTTTTGGCATAGCCTGTCTTGAAGCTGACTCTGAAGAGTTACAAAAGGATCTCAGCCATGGAAAACTAGAGAATAACTTATCATATCAAGATCAAGTTCAATGTCAGTGAAAGCAGGGAAGTGTGCACAAAAAAGTAAGTTTTGCTTCAGGTACACTGTCAGGGGTTATAAACATATTTTTATGAGATATAATAATTTTGGGGAGTTCTCTGAATGCATCAATGCAACATTAAATGACAGTGAAAAAGGTAAAAAGAAGATTGAGCAAAAAAAATTTGTGGACAGATGCCTTTCTCTTTAAGTTGGCCAGTTTACATCTTTTTTTAAAAAGGGATTAAAACTATCAGGAACACTTCAGGTCACAAAGCTCAAAGCTGCTTATTTAAAGAAAAAAGGTGTAGCAGAAAAAATATCAATCATTAGGTAACAATACCACAAAGTGATGGAAATGTATTCAGTGAACTGAGATAGGTTTGGTTTCAAAATATTTCTGCTGGCCTAATCATTCCTTGGCTTGGAGATGCATGCTTTCTAATGTGCACTAAGGTCCTTTATCGGTTTTCAAAGTGTTTTTCCAAATTCTGATTGAAGTCAGTCAGCACCTGAGAGTGCCTCCAGCCTGGGACTCCCAGTGCTGAAATGGGATGTTGGTAAATGCTCCTCGCTGTCTCAGAGCTGACACAAGGCTGAGCGTTGGCCCTTGGTTAGTTAGGACCTTCACCCCCATGTCTTCTTTCTGCTGGTGTTCCACCTAGAAATATTTGTTCTGAAGACAACTAACAACACAATAATAATTTTAAATCCTTTTTTTTCCCTGTAACAAGCAAGCTTGTGTACTATCAGGGCCCTGAGGGCACCCACAGGCCTTCACATCTCCCCTGGCCCTACCTCAACCTGTCCCGCCCCATCCATGGGATGCTGTCTCCAGCCCTGCCACAGCTGTGCCCTTCCTGGCTTCCTGCCCCGGGAGCCCCCAGGGCTGATGTCCCTCCCAGCCTTGGCCATCCCCAGCCCCACGGAGCCTGTCCTGTCCGCTGGCTGCCTGGGCTGGTTCTCCCTACCTACCTGCCCCCGGGGAGCCCTGCAGCCCCAGCCCCTCTCCAGGCAGGCCACAACTCCCCAACACTTACATTTACTTTCTCAACCACGTATACAAAACAAAGTGAGCCTGGAAAATGTGGCTAATGTTACTATCCTGAGAAAAAAATCACATTTTCGAGTCTAAGTCCAATCAGAAGTCCCAAGCAATTGTGGCCTGTGAGCATCTGAACCTGAACCTTATTTAGATGGCGGCAACCAGGCAGAACAAAAAGGGCATATTTTTTGTAAGAGGGAGAGTTGGTCCTCAGTTTTCTTACTCTCCTGTGTAGTGGCTTGAACCTTGTTGAACAGTAGCTTTGTCTTTACACAGAAAGTGGCTATTATTTGTCAAAAGGGGCATAGTGATTTCTGTGCAGAAGTGTGTATTTTTGTGCAGCATTTTGAACTTTTGAATTATTATCTTAATACGTAACAATTCATAAACATTTCATCTCACTAGCAAATCCTGAAACAATCATTCCACCTAAACCATAATTAAAAAGAGGAAAAGTAACTGATGTTACCACTCCAGTTTTATATTTGCATAACACAAAGTTAAAAAGACTTTCTCAAGTACATGTCAGGACTGATGCTCTCTTTGTTTGTAGGAAATACAGATACTCTTAAACTTCCCTGTCTATTTCACTTTAAGCAGACTAAACTATGGGAAAGCACTGACCAATCAAACAGTTGTTTAAGGTACTTATGTTTTGTAAATAATTTTCATGTTTTTTAAATAGAGAAATCATCTAAGAGACAATATACTGAATTCCAAAGTGAGAATCTCACCACAGGTAGCAGGAGACTATGATATAAACATTGAGATAAGTAATTTGTACTAATACCTGAATGGCACCCTGAAATTCAGACGCATGCATTCTAATAGGCGATTTGGTTTCTAAATATTATTTCTTTAAAATAAAAGACAGCTTGGCAACATGGTTTGCAATGTATTGTGGCCTATTTAATAAATAAACACAGAAATCACTGATTGAAGATATTTAGTTAATTAGTGGAAAAGAGCTTTGACGAATGCCAGGAAATAATTTCACAGCCGAGGCATAGTTCTATCTCTGTTTTGAATAATTCATAGAAAATACTCCTCTAAAATGCCAAATATTTTATTCCTGGATAAAGCTGACTGCCTTATTGTCTACTTTATAAGTCAGTTATAGATTATGTCTACTTTTTAATTCCCACAAGGAAATGACATATTTTCATCCCGTTAAAGATTAACATTCACTTTGACCCTTTACTTCATGAAAATAAATTTAAAGTGTTACATTTTTTGATAGCACTACAGCTCTAAATTTGCTGATTAATATCCATGGGGATATGCAACTCAGGCTGCAAGCTAGTTAAAATAAAAAAGTGCTCCTTGTGCTTTGGTTGCAGCTCAGAGAATAGCAGGTGGTCACTGTTTACCCTGCTAAAGGAAGCCATTTGATGAGAGAAAGCTCATTTTGGACCAAAACTGAATGCCACGTCTGAGTGATTCTACTCCTAATAAAGCAGCCCAGAGTCTCATTCACGTTGTTTCATTTGAATGAGAATTAGCTGCTGGTGATGGCATGTCCAGGAGCTGCTATTTTAAAATGGTTCTCCAGGCATGTTTATTAGACTTTCAGTCTAAGAATTTGAGAGTAACCTGTTAATGAGTCCACACTTTCCACATTTGCCTTTGCCCGTGAAAGTCAAGCAAATGCAGCTCAGGAAGGAGCAGGGGGAGTGGGGACAGAGGGTCCTCTCCCAGTGACAGCCACCCTTGCTTCCTGGTGGGCACCATGGGGTTGGGGGGGCCTATATATTTTCATTAAGTAAAGGAAATGTATCTGCTCAGTGTGGTTCCAGTGAAACTGGACAGGAGCCCATGCTCAGAGAGCACAGTGTCAATGCCATCACCATACATAATACCACGATAACTACTGGATCTCGGGCAAAAGGTTGGAACAAGCTGAGATATAAATGTTGTTGTTTTTGTAGGAAACAGATTCTCCTACAAAAACTGTCCTGGAAAAGCTGGTGGCTTTTGCCTGGTAGACCTTTGTAGGGCAGGAGAGTTTCACCCTACATCTCTGAGGCCTGGTTGTATAACAAGAGGGGCTGGGATGTCTTGTGCACAGAATGTCAGAGCTCCTCAAAAACAGCAGTCCACATGCACTGATCATGAATGACACACTTCTCCAACCAACCCAGCAAAATGAAAACTATTGGGGTCTAATTTTACCTTCTCACAGGCTATCAAAACAAGCTAAAAATTCTGTATGCCTCATGAACTCACCTTTTCAATTTGGATTATTATTTTTTATTTTCTGTAATTTTTTTCTTTCCATTTAAACTATTGACTTAAAAATTACGAGACATTTAGACTGTTGCAGTTGGTCAACTAGTAAGAATCTCTGAAGTTACTTACTGTAGGGAAAATGGGAAAATGGTAAAACCCCTTATTTGAGTTCATTCTAGGTAGCTACGATACACAGTTCATCAGAAATATGTTAAGTAGCTTCTAGCCATGCAAAGTTAAATAAATAGAAGGGAGGTTAAAAATTCAACTCTCCTAGCAGGTTTGAAGTGGTTTAGTTGATATCTTTAATCCAAAGTGGAAGAATTTTTTTTAATTAACACAAACATCTATGACCACAAGTGAAAATACCAAAGTACTTTGAAAGAGACTTGTATTTTGAGAACATTCCAGATTGTGTGAAAGCAACTAGTATTTGAAATCTTCTTAGAATTTGTGTGATTTGCAGCTTTTCAATCAGACTGATGGCTGAAACATATGACCTTCAGCATATGGAATATTTGTCTAAAAATTTCTGAAACGTTTTGAATTTTACTTTAAACTGGGGTTGGTTATTTCTCTCCCCCAAAGTTTTTCTTTTTAAACATTTTTTCAATACTAAATTAATTTATTCAAAGACTTCTTACAGTCTTTGACAGTTTCCTGCCATTTAAGAAACATTACAATCTTAGTTAACATGCTTATCATTGCAAGAACAGCACAATCTAATCAATCAAAGGCAAATATGGAAACTCATTTGTGTGTTTTCTTTTAGTCTAGATCACATGATGCTGACTGCCCTGTAGCCCTTGTAATGTCTTATCAATAAAGATTCACTTCTTTTATAGATTATTTTTTGCTTCAATTGAACAACAGAAGAATACTGAACTCCTTGGTAAAGCAGTCTCTGATTAGATGATGAAAAACACTTTGTGAGAATTAGGTATTTTTACTGTACCAAGGTCCAAAATAATGATGGGTACAAAGAAACTCTGGCTTATTATGCTGTCAAATTTGAAATCCTTCCATTGACTTCCAATGAAAATCTTTATTAACATCCAAAGTTTGCTTGATAACTCAGACATTTTCTTGGGTTCACATGTTTTAGAACTGCTGGAGCGACACACTCCATTTCTTCTTCTCTGATCTGCTGACTCATTCATTTCCTCTTATCAGTGAAGATAAGAGGAAGACTGCTGGGTTAGAGCTTTTACTGTTCTTGTCCTATGCATCTGGCACTCTTTCCTTTAGAGATTAGACTATTTCCAGCTGGGGAATTTTTAAAATAGCAAATTAAAGTCTCTTTTTGCTTGATAAAGTATTCGATTACTGAAACAGTAAGATGAGGTATAGCCTCAAAAGTTATTGTAAAAGGTTTTTTTCTATCCTTTAATATTTCATTTTTATTCACCCTTGAAAGAAATGAAAATAATTTGTTTCCAGAATATATATGCTGCCAAATTCCTTGATCTTCTCTGCTGCTCCCCTTCTGAAGAATTTTGCTTTTGCAATTAGAAATTGAGACACTTTCCCCTCTCACAGGTCTTTATGATAACTTAAACATACACCAGCAATAGAACTTTCAACAGTGTATATATTCACAGAGGTTTTGACCTTCTTTCCAGATTAGCAACTGACAAAAAAAATCATTGCTCTTAAAAAAAATACCACCCACTGTGGAAACTACTGAAGGGCTCTTTAAAATGATTGGCAGGATTGAGGATTTTCTGCGGTATTTTTCAGAGGGATGACTCACAGCAGAAGGTGTTGGGTGGCCAGCTCTGCTGCCTGCATGTGACAGGTAGGGAATAAAAAGCAAGATGCCAAGAGAGCAGGAGGAAAGGCACAGCTTGACAGGTGGCTGGGGATTCATTCAGTCTCTGCAGAGGGGGAGCCACAGGAAAAAGGGGGTATGAGTTGGGGAGATTTCTGTTTCATTGCACGGTGCAGGGCTTTCTGGCAGTCGGTGGCGTGAGTTAGCGGCTGTTTGGAGCCTCAAGAACCTTTGAGCTGTTTGACCTGAGACCAGGTTTGGACACTGGGCTGGTAATCAGAAATTTGGTCATGGCTCTATTGTTAGCATTGGACTCCTGTTTTGATGGCTTCTCGTAAAAAAGCAGATGAAAGTCTTGTTTGGACCCTGAGGAAGATAATTTCTTCTCTTATTGGCACTCTACTGATGGATTTTGACCCAGAGCTGGCTCCAAGGTAACCCCCTCTGTGACATTTCCCTTGGAGATCACACTGATTGTGGTCATTCAGAGCAGTTCCAGAGGCCCAGGAAGCAGGCGGTGACCTCACCGGAGTATTGTCAAGCAAAAGTCACCTGAGTGCAGCAAAATTAAGGTAAAAGTTCTAATACCCCTCACAACATTGGAAGCAAAGAAGAAATTTATTTCCCAAAGGATTTACCAAATCCCCCAGTTGCTTTAGGTTGCAGATATCTAGGAGAAAAATCCTACCTGGCTCTACTCCATGACTGACATGAGATACTTGGGAGAAAAATCAGACTGCTTTCAGATGGACTTTGCCACTGTGGATTTAGTGCAATATTACCCCAGCAGAAATGCTACAATATTTCTGCTTAACTTTTGTTCTTTTCATGCTCTGTGTAGTAGGGAAGAGATTGGTGACATTTGGGTCACGACTTGGAGGCTGAAACCATGAGTTTCACAGCTATTAAATTCTAGCAGGAGGCACTAGGTCCTGTGTAAATGAAGTAGTTACTTCAAGAGCTCAGGTCAGTAACTTCACTTAAAACAGCAGTGATATGGCTGGTGAAGCTTGTGTGGATAAAAAGCTTATTGGCAAGGTCACAGTGAGACAAAAATTACAGGTTTTCTCTCTGTATACGCTCACAAATATAAATGCAATATACACGTATATATGTAATCAAACCTTGTCAGGGCATAATGTGAAGACTGACTTTGTTGGGCTGGCAAATGACTTTCCCTGTACTGCTGGATGGAGTCAGAGCAGTTATGTGTATCCCCTTGGCTATTCATGGGATACTGTTAAAATGCCTATCAACCCGAGTAGTGTGCACTGCTCTGCTCTTACTCTTTACCCAGAGAAAATCCTTGTGAGTAACCTCAGACGGCTAGTTTATCTCCTCTGAGAACTACTATTTTGCAAGAGTTTATCCTGCTCTGTTTCCCTTGCTCAGCTTGAAAACAAGCTTTTGAAGGTGCTGGTGTGGAGTCCTGGTTCGGCTGCCTTCAACGAACAGACACACATCAGCTTTTATTTTTTCTCTTCTCTGCTCCAGATGGCACAGTTAAATCCTAGTTCCTGGGTCTGACTGGCATTACCACATGGTTATAGGAAACAACTGAGCTTTGTGTTGGATGACACTTGCTCTACTGGTATCTTCACAACTATACGTGTCTTCCCCTAAGGGAGTTGCTGGGAGATGAGGGGCTTGGGGGAAGGGGAGTGGTTCCTTCTCATCAGGCCTATGAGCATGTTTGGACACAAAGGGATGAAGAGAGTGCAGGATGAACCTGGCAAAGGAAGAGGGAGATGGAAGCATGGTGCTGGAGAAGCCAGCCAGGCCTTAGAGGTGACAAAAATAACTTGTCTAGGACCCACACTCTACAGGGAAGAGTTTGTTTCTACTCCACAGGAAGGCAGTTGCCTGGAAGCAAGGATGTAGTGGATAAGGAAAAAGATTATGTACAGACAACAATCCTATTCATTTGTCCTTGGTTACTTCATTTTCCTTATTTGAAAAGTTGCATTTCTATTTTTTTTCCAAATAAAATTTGTTTGTTTTGTCTTTGGTCTTCCTTGAGGATTTCTTAGTAGAGCAATGGTCTAGACCCAGTCCTATTGTAGCCGGTTTGGCATCCTGTCACTATGCCCAAACCAGATTAAAAAAAATGGGATTATTATGAGGAATATATCTTTCTGTTGGATTGCAGGTGCTTATCAGCCACTTGTTTCTTTTGTTTACCAGTGAACTGTCTGATTTGATTCCCAATTATTCCATGATTCTCATAGTAGCAGCTGGAAAAGCTTTTTTTACCTTTGTATGTGGACAACTACAATCTTCATGCATAGGTGCAAACCCACACTAAAATGATCTATATAAACTCTGCTTCTTAAATCTGTTAGAATAATTTTGCTAGCACAGAGAAAAGGATTCCAGCTATTCACTGGAGAAATGCTGAGATTATTATATTTTGGGTGCCTTTGATTTATGTTGATTGCTTATTGATTTTTAGGTGGAGTTTAGTGTGTTGGTTTGGATTTACAATATACTAACTAGCTTCATTTGTCCCTTGAAACTGCTTTCTCTCTGTGTGCTGTACTGCTGCAGCAGAAATCTGTGCAGATGCGCATTTTATCTTCTGAGCTCCATAAAACAGGAGCTGGCGAGTAGAAGTTTATGGCCCATGAGGGGCTCTGTCTTCAGAACTTACTCATCTTCTATAAAGCAACCCCTAAGAAAGCCTGGTTTTAAGGTGTCCATTCAAGCCTGTCATTTTGGGTGTGATTTTGAGAAGGAATTTATTCATTGAGGAACGGTGCTCCACTTCAGGTTTGTGTGTTGGAAAGTTTAACTTGCTTGTATTCCAACCTATGGTTCCACTAAGTCTGAGTATTTCAAACCCAGAGTTTAGCTGAGGCTCAGCAAACAGCATATAAAAATAAAACAGGCTCATTTGCTTAGTTTTTGAGATAAAAAGAGGCTCAAGGTTATCAGAGAATATAGTGGAAATTAGGAGATATTCATTGTTTGAATAATGTATTAGAAGTCCAGGACAAAAATTACAAACAAATATCAAAAGGTAGGAACAATAAAGGTGAAGAATACATACAAATATATATGGACATTATAGGGCTCAGAAGATAATACCATTTTATTTGATTTCTCTCTTTCCCCTCTGTGATGGCAGGTGAAACATTATTTGCTCTATATTAATTTTCCGTGCTTTTTTCCATTTTAATTAAATGTATAAGTAAGTCATTACACATACAAAAACATTTTTAAAAAAAGGAAGCTTGAGAAATAAATGGACAGAAAACAGTGTTCAGAGGTGAAATATAACTTGGAAAATAAACTACTAGCTCTTGATAGAAGGCATAATATTTATATTAAAGTAATAGTTAAAAAAAAATTAAAAACACTTTACAATTCCTGCTTGAACAAGAGACTTTTTTACAAGATAAGCATTCTGGGACAAATTATGGCATCCACTATTCTGCTGTACAGAAAGGACTGTAAAAAGCATCCCTGGCTGGGCAGTTGGAGATTCTCTTGGCATACAGGGGCATTGTGACATCCAAGGGATTGCACTGGAGGATGTGCTAGAGATACATTTGGAAAAGGAAGCAGGGCCAGCTGTGAAATTCTTCCTCAGGACATCTCGGTCCCAGACCAAAGCAGAGTCTCTGGGGGGATGTTGTTCCGTTCCCAGAATCATATTGTATCACTGTTGTACCCAGCTTTCCCGAAACACATATATAGCAGGATTCCTCATGCTCCTCTCACAGTGAACCCATGTGCTGTTTGGCCAGATTGAAAAATCATGTCCTTTTTAACGCATTGTAATGGAGAATATTTAAGGAGCCAAAAACGTTTAGCCATTTGCTCATAATCTGTCTGCCTATGCAAAGGAAGGGTTTAGTCTGAAAATGTACAGTGGATTTCCAGCTGCTCTTCACTGCAGTGATGCAGCCATTGGGAAGACAGAGTCCTTAATAAGGAGCAGGTGATTGAGTCATCCTTGCATGCGTTCTCAGGCACTCTGTTATGGACCTAGCTTTCCAAGGCAGATCTGTGGCTTGTTGCAAAAGGAATTCTATATCCCACAAGAGAGAAGGCATAGAGGTCCTCAAAAAGAACAGGTAACCTGAAATAAAAGTAATACTGACCCTTTTACTAGCAGTGGCATCACCACATGGCTTGCTACAAATGAAGACTGACAAATTGTCTTAGCAGGATACAGGCTTTCAATTTGCCATGGTCTCACATCATAGCAATTTCAAGCTACAAGGATGACATATGCAACTGACATCTGTTATGGATGGACCTGTCCAAGGCAGGTGTGGGCTCAGCTGGAGAAAGGGAAGAAATGGGGGCTCGTGATTTTACCATTCTCTGGCAATAGAAGTCTTGCACATTCTTTTTTCCTGCTCTGGGAAAAGACTGGGAAAGGGTTTGGGAAGCTGAGAGCATTAAGATGTTATAATTAGCATGAGTTCTTTTGCCAGACATTCAAATTCTAGAAAGTGAGCCCCTCCAGGTCCACTTGGAAAAGTTTGCAAACTCTTTTCTGTTTTTCTCTTAGATTCAAGGGGGAAAGCAGGTCTGAAAGCTGCCAGTACTCCTTTATTGGAATCAGCTGTTTTAGCTGAATCTGTGCCCAGCCATATAAACAAAGAAAGAAAAAGAGTTTTGTGAAAGCAAAACCAAAAATAGCTTGTTTGAAATATTCTTCTCTCCTTTTCTCTCTCTCTGCCCCCTTCAATTGATTTAACTTAATTAGGATCTATTTGCTCTCATAGATTAAAAAAACCCTGAACCAACCACCACCACCAAAAAAGTGGTAAAGACATGTAAAGACATGTAAAATAGTAAGAGATGTTTTGCAATATTGGGCTTAGGGTTACTGGGTTTTGTTTGCCAAGATAAGCCTCAAGAGAGACAGCACCTCATTTTCACAAATATCCCTGGAGAGAGCAGGTGCTTTCCAAATTGTCCACATTTGCATCTGCTGAGTTCAAATAGCCAAATTAGTCAAAGCAGTACTTACCCACTAAATCAAATATCTAAGATCCTTTCCTGTTATGTCCCAGACTAGAAAATGCCATGGAAATGGAGAGCTGTCCAATTGCAATTACATTTGAAAGCATTGGATGTGAACAAAAATCTGTTCAAGTTGAAGGAACAATTCCCATGAATTATGAGTTTTCTGTTTCACTGCAATATGGGATATTTTCCTAAGTGTTTATGGGGTATTTGATGATGTCTAATCAGAAATCTCCAAGATTAAGGGGCCAAGCTGGAGATTTCTGAAACATTCAATTTACCATTTGCATCCTTTTCTGGAAGGATGATAGCAATCTGCCCAAAGATATGAACGTAAACAGACACCTAATGAAGATGGTTTGCATTGATATTCTCTCTGGTCTGCTCAGGACACAGAAAATAAAGGTGGATTTGCTGGAAGAGATTGCACCGCAAACGAACACATTCAGAGTAATCTCACTTAATCTTAGTTATCCACAGAGCAGACATCTGCATCCACACTGTTCACCCCAGACTTCCATAAAAACTAGATACACTAACCAGATACCAGATATTAAGGATAACCTGGATGACAGTCACATTTGCATTTAGCAGAGAAATTCTCCTTACAGTCTCTGACACTGTTGATGGGCATCATGGTTAAGAAGAGCTCCTTTATGTATGGAGTTGAGGCCAAAGCCCCACAGACTGGCTGGCATAAACTTTTTGAAAGCCACAATTTCAATTACAAAATGTGAGAAGTCATAATAAAGAAAGTAGTGTTTTTGCCTGGCAAAAATACAGCTGATAAATTATAAAGACCTTGGCACACATCGTTAATGGTTGTGGATGTCTTTTGCTATTCTAATTCCCTTGTTACTCAATTAATTTTTAATTATTGACCTTTCCCCATGTGAAATTTGTAGCTGCTGTAGGTGAACTCCTTTTTCTGCCAGCAATCCAAGTACATTTGGTTGGTCCGCCACAGATGAACAGGCCACTGCATGGAAACCCCCTTCATCAGTTGATTTCTGTAGATACTGAGTGAAATGAGCAAAAACCTTCTGAATCACAAAGTCCTATGGCACTTTTATCTAGAACAAAACCAGACAATGAATATTTGAGCAGAGCTTTAAAACACAGCTGTAGCACAAATACTGAAAGAAGAATTTAAATGCCCATTCAAGAGCAAAGAGAGGTGGGTACAACTTAGCTCAGAAAGCAGACTAGCACTAGTTCCAACTAGTTGGCCTTGGGATGTTTCAGTGGTGAATGCATGGAGAGGAAAACCCTCTTCAGCTGCTGCAAGCACCTTAAGTGGTAAAAGAGCACTTCTTTGAACATGGTTAGAAATGAGATAGCAAGAGACTGCTTTTGTCCCTGCATGCCACAGGGAAGCTGTGGTCTCTCCAGTGGTGAGTGCACCATTGCATATGGCTGAAATTACCTCAAGAGGTTGTTGCCAAATTGAGGACATTTTATTTATTGAAGGTGGAACTACTTTCTTCACCACACAGTGTAAAATACATAATCTTTTTAAGCTGTAATATTACCCTTTAATTGGGTGCAGAGCATCCTTTTGGACTTCTATATCTACCTGATTGTGCTTTACTATGTCAGCTGAATGAGCTCAGCTAATGAAAATCCAAAGACCTGTGGTTTCTCTCTAAACTTTGCCCTTATCTGTGATGAAACCCCTTCAGATCTTTCTGGAACATACAAGTTGTGATGTTGGGAGTCTAGAAGCCCTTGCTGGACACTGTTCCTGTTTGGCTCCAGGTTAGCAAGGTGCTCAGTGGCTGCAATCACCAACACGATTTGAGTTACCAGCTCTGGAAGGTAAGAAGGAAGTGTCAGAAGCAGATATTTTCCTGTCCTCTTTCAGTAGCCTGTGAGCAAAGTTCTTGATCTCCCAACCATTTCCTTTTTTTCTTACTCACAAATATTTCTTATTTGGAGGCTTGATGTCTGGGAGTTCTTTTCTGCCATAACAGCTGGTGTTCTAGAGAGACACCCTGAGGCCCCCGACATTTCACAGTGTGAGATGCACACTGCTTTGTGAATGATGCTCTTTCATGAGAGAAAAAGAGGAAAGAGTTTCCGAGTGGTCACGGATCTTTAACGGGGGTGGTGTAGGCAGGCTGACTGTACTAGAACCGTGCAGGAAGTTGGTTGCACAGGACCACAGATAATTCCTCTTATAAATGTCGTGCTCTAGGTCAGTGTGGCAAAAGGATCTCTTTACAAAGATTTTCCCTGCTTTGGTTAAACTGGTACCACTAGACCTCTCGCAGAGCTGAAAAAGGGATGTTGCTAATTCAGGAACTGGGGACAGGCCAGGCATCCCCACAAACATTGTTTGGCCAAAGCACTTCCTGTGCCTCAGCCTCCAGCTTATCTCCCCAGCAAACATGACCCAGCACTGTCAGATTACAAGTGCTTATCTGCAGGGAGTGATGACTAACTGTGTTTTTACTCTCCTAAACAAGTTATTTTGGGCTTTGGCAGGGGAAGGGTCAGCATCACATGGGCATTCTCTCAAAGAGAGGGCCAATGTTTGCTCTCTCCAGTGCTTATGGAATGCTCAGTCTCATCGCCGTGACTCCTCCAGGAACCCTGGTGGGTATTGCTATGATAAACAGTTTGTCTCTGGATAGCTGAAAACTGTTTTGGAGTTTTACAGCCTGGAGATGTCAGGGGAGGGAGGTTGAGAGGAGAAGGAGTGAACAAAACATGGCTGTTTCTTGGCATGCATGCTGAAAACTTCGAAGTCTGAAGGGACTTGGGTGTCTGCCTAAGCCAGATAAAAAGTCTGGGAGAAGGGAAGAGAGCTTTGTATGCAGATTTGGCCAACAGCTTCTATGTGAGGAGGAGATCAGTGGAAAAGAAAATAAGAAGCCAAAGGAAGGTAAAGGAATATTTTCTCACATCCGACAACAATAATCTAAGTGGTTCCAGCTGTTTGTGTGTTGGCAGGAAGGAGCATCTACTGGTTGTGCAGGATCAGGATGCAAAACTGATGGCTGGCTGGCCGAGTCCTGGTTCCTGAGGATCCACACACAGTGTTTCTCCCAGTTTCACCCAAGTCAGGTACCTGCAGCAAAATATGATTTGAGACTATGCCTTTGCAATCTGTACCAGTTTGCTGTTTGAAAGTGGTGGTGGCACCTTCAGCACTGAAATAATGATTAGTTTCTCCTACCCACCTTAGAACTCCTCTAAGTCCTTGTCCACGGACTTCTGGCATCTACCTGGAATGCAATAGGTTTAGCAGATTCCACATGTTAAGGCCTGCTAGGCCTTTGGTCTCCTTGTAAGCAGAGAGTTTGAAAATCTTTATAGGTGTCCTGAAGGGATAGATTAGAGATTCACAGTTATCAGGAAGGTAAAGGTATAGGTGGGATCCCAGAGTCCCCATCGCTGGGATGCCTGTGGAGGTGAAAATTGTGCTTCTGTCCAGAATCTGAAGTGGAAAATGGCAGTCTCTGGGACGTTAGAGTGTTAGAGAGCAGAAGGTGACCAGATAGGCTTGTCCTGAAAGAGTGCAAAGGAGTGGGGAAGTTATCATGAAAATCATTGGGTGAATTAGAAGGGGACCATGTATAAACATAATAAAAAGTACTATATTTTCAAGTGGTAAATTTGTTCCTGGTACAACTGGGAGTACGTTTGCTACTATGGCTTTGTAGAACTAATTCACACCTTTTTTTGTTTCAGATTATTTTCTTTTAAAATGACAGTAAACAATTTCCTAGTTGAAGGCCTGAAAAAGCATCACCATAACAGACGTGGTCACCAGGATCATGGAGGATAATTCTTCCTAGAGAGGAAGGGGTTTCTTATTGGAAAGCTGCAGGTGATGAAAGTCCTCTAGCAGGAGACCTGGCCAGAGAACTGAGGTTAACCTTTCAGGTTTCTACCAGGTTTTGTTCTGCAGTTTTTCCATATAACTAAGCTGATAATTTCAATGTTTTGACTACTTCACCTTGCAAAACAACATATAAAAGACAAAAGCTAAATGCTTGGCAGCAATACTGTGGGACTACCCTGCAGCAGTGATTCCTTGCTCTGAACCACAAAGCACTCTTCCTGCTTCTGTGGGTTCAGTGGCTGGGGAGGTCTTGCTGCTAAGCAGATCAATGAATTAATCTAGTTTAGTCCAACTGAGAAGAAGGCTAGGCTGGGGACTAGGCTTCATTGTTTTTCCTCCTTTCCCCCCGCCCCCCAAATTATTTCCTTTGCTTAGTTCAGTCTGTAGCACCACAAAGGCTGGTGGTGGTAACATTGGGCTAAGGGTTGGAGAAAGAATCCAGCCCCAAGGACTGTAATGGAGCCCCAGGGGAGAGCCGGTTACAGAGACTCAGCTGAGCTCTGTTAACTGAGTCATAAACAGCTCTGTGGCCAGATGTAAAATACCCCTCTACGCTTTACACTCCTTTCCTGCTGTTTACCACTCTTTACTGGTTTCATTTTGTCAACACTGAGGGGCTTTAAAGTCCAAGTGAGACCACACCTGGGGAAGGTTTGTCCGTGGCAAGGTGTCTTCAGTGTAGAACAAGCAGGTACAAAATTCTGCAGACTTTTGTTTCCAAGCAGTGGATCTTATTATCCTTTCCCTTAGATTAAAGAGACCTTTAATACCGAAAACATTCTCTGCACACAGACTCTAAACCAATCAGGGTGTAATGTTTAAAGGTGCTAATGGCCTGCCATTAAAGGTCACTGATGTATACACATACAGACCCTAATTAAAGGGACTGCATAGGCTAAAAGAGAGTCTTTTGTCTGACAATTAAAGCTCAGAGGTTCCTTTGTATTGCAAAGTGGCACAATGGGAGAGCTGATATTCAGATCTCACCTTTGAAGGTCACAAGTTTCCAGCAGTTTTTAGGTGAGGGGCTTTTACAAGGGGGACAGGAAGTTCTTGTTGAGGTCTTCGGTTTAGTGTGAAACTTTAGAAGAGATAAGAAACCTCAGACAGTTGCTTTTTGGGCAAATCAATGAGGTCTGTGGTCTCTGTGAGCGGCAGGCTGCCATTTGTTAGCCCTGTTCACAATCTGCTCCTTCCCAAAGAGGTGTGCTGATGAATACTTGATAATAAAATAATCACATCACAAAAATGGCTTTTTTTATTATTGCCCGATATATGAAGTATGCTATTGTTTAGGAAAAACTACTATTGATCTACAAAGCAGTAGCAGTTTTAACAGAACTGGGAGGAAAAAAAAAGCACAGAACATTTCAATCCATCTTTAGACACCGTAGAGGTTTTAGATGTAACTTTAAAGTTTCCAGCTACTGTGGAGCTGAGGGTAATTATCCTCATTTTAAAAGGTGGAAGGCAGAGGGACTAATTTCTACCTTTTGAAGGTTTAGCACAAAAAAATGAGGTGCTTATGACTGTATACAAAACCTATCCAGACTGATAATTCTTAGAGCCCTACAAGGAAAGGCTTTCTCACATGATCTGTGAAACTTCCCACTTTTGCTGGACTTGAGTTCAGGGTCATGAAAAATTATTGTTTATATAATATATTGAGCTACTAAGAAGAGTGGATTAACATTGAGATAATTTCATAAATTAGAAAACAAAAGAGAAGTAAAAAAGAAAAGCAAACTGAAAAGTATACAGTCCACGTGCTTTACCAGAAAATTGAGATTATGATAATCTGTTGACACAAGAACACTTTTTAGAAAATCTGTTTGATATCCTAATTTGATCAATGCTACATAAAGTGTAATATTCTGAGGATTTTCTTTTGAAGAGCTATATGTTGTTCACTTGTCATAAAATTTCTTTTTGAAGCACATCAAAAACTAAAAAACTATATTAAAGATATCAAGCAATCCAGGTTCCAAGCCTCTCCTATTAGTTTGCAGAATAAGAATTGCAGAATAAGAGAATAAGACATAAATGCAAACACCCAACTGAAAAAAACCTTAAGAAAAGTTTTAAAGGTGGAACAGGTCAGTAGACATCCTCAAGTGTGACATTCCAGCTCTGACATTGCTCAGTTGCTCAGAGCTTCTGAATAAAGGTAAACTCAGGCCTGATTTGCACATATTGTGTCTGCCCCCACCAGCCTTTGCATATAGGTGATTTTTTCATTGAAGTGGTTTTAAAAGCAAACCCTCTCTGATGATGCGTAACTTACAGCTGTCCTAGACTGGTATTTTGTACCTTCATGCTGATACAAAGAGTGTTGTTCTAAGAGCAATCTGGACTGTAAAAGAATTGGCTGCTATTGAAATACTGATCTTCCCTCTGATTTCTTCCCCTACCCTGTTCCTAGCCCTGTGGCCCTGCTTTCTACTTTACACTTGCTGTGTCCTTTTCCAGATGTGTCCCTGGGCTGCTTTAACCCTCTGAGCCAGCAGAAATCTAACCCTCTCCTAGTCCTCTCCCGTCCTGTTTTCTGCCCAAGTAGTGAGTTAAACCAGCCCAGGGAAGGGAGGAGGGCTATCCAAACCTCTGCCACAGCTAGCCCTGAACAGGAGGTAGTGGAGTAGAGTGGGATCTACTGCTGGTAGCAGTGAATTTTACCTCATACAACAACACTATCTAGAAATCATTTTAAGTGTTAAGAAATGTGTGCCACTTAATTCCTTTAAGGTAATACAAAATAAAAAAAATTGTGATTCCACATTTCTCACCATTTTGAACTAGTCAACATCCCCTTTCCCTCTCTCCTCCCCACTTGGTGACCACTAGCTGAATAATCCCTCGCATGCAAACCTCACACAGGGTCAACCTGTCTGCTGGGACAGAGGCAGAGCAAATATGAGGCTGGCCAAAGCAGGGATTTAAGACTGCTCTTCTTCAAGGACTGATCTGATAGAAGTCTGTGCCATTCCCATGGCACTGGGCAGATCCTGGCAAAGACCAGGCCTCAGCACACCAACACGCTATTCCTGAGCTGCCTGACCAAAATTCAGTTTGTGGTTAATATGTGATTTATAAATCAACGTAAAGCCAAGCATCATAAGAGAAAATGAAATTGAACTGCACATTTCCTAAGCAGAAAAGATGTGGAGTTAGAAAGCTGGGGAGAAGTAACAGTTGCAGCAAGGGGGAAGCAGTTCTCCTGGTGAAGATTTCTTTGGCATTAGCTCTTCATTCTCCCTTCCCAGAGGTGGAGAAGCTAGCAGCTACTTGAGAAGAATTGCTAAAAGGATAGGGGGAAGTGTTCTGCTTTGCCTGTGATGTTCCCATCTGTAGGAAATGATGGATCCTAATTATGCAGGTTTCCTTAGTGAATCATCTCTCTCCACTTTCTCTTACAGGAAATAATAGAAAGTAAGAGTGTTCATTAAGTATGTTGGGCTGCTGTCCTTGGAGACTAAAATCTCCCTGGAATGGCTCATGTGGTACATACAGTGCAAGCTCTCCGCATTAGCATGCTTCAGCCCTCCACAATTCACTCAGGACAGCCACGAGAGAAAAGTGCAATTTAGCACATGGAAGTGCACACTTATTATTCCAGGAAACCTGCATCTGCGCTTGAGGAAAAGAGAAACCACCACAAAACCGCCCAGATGGCATAGCCCCTTGCCCTGAGGTGAAACTCCCTGAGCTCAAGGGACTCCAATCTGCATCATCTCCCCCCAGAACAGCTACCTTTGTTCGTGTGTGTGTGTGTGTGTGTGTGTGTGTGTATTTATGTGTGTGCAAGGCAGTTGTCTTGGGATGGTTCCCCCTCACATTGTGCCAGGTCCAGTGGGACAGAACCATGGGAACACTTTTCCATCGAGGACAAACAGCTTTCACCCTTGGCCCTGACTCCTCTTTTGCTCCATCCATCTGTCCTGGTACCTCAGCCCCCTGCTCTTTGCACTCCTACAGACTTAAGCAGATAAATGAGACTGAAATGGCCTGGAAGGGGTGAGAGAAATCTCAGCAATGTTGGAATGACAATGCAAGGGACTCGTGGTGCAAATCCTATGTGTGGCTGGAGACGATGGCAAACCTTGCTGCCCGTGGGCCTGAGAGGAGCTGGCTGCCTCCCTGCCCTCTCACACATCTCCCTTGCCTCTCCCTTCAGGCCTGTGAAACCATTTCTCTTACAGCCCTGATTGTTTACCAAGTGCCAATTAGCAATGGCTGTTTTCTGATGATGACCAACACAGCCAAGAGTCAGAAGTGGCACTGCCAGGTCTGGGTGCAGAGGCATCAGATGAATTGTAGGGAGTCACTGGATGTCAATACCCAAACTGCTTGGTCTGTATAAGTGGACCTCTGGAGTACACTGCAATAAACCCTCCTGCTTTTCTGTCTTTTGATTCAAGAGAAGTGACAGGGTGACATTTTTGGTCACATTCAAAGTTGAAGCTGTGGCATGTTGAGGGGAGGGGAGCAAAATGCTGAGAGCTCATTTTTGTGTGAAACACAAAGTTTCTATTCAGAATCATGGATTTAAAACCTTGGCATGTTTTTGATCTCATAAATACTGGCATAGCATACTTACAATATCTAGAGAGAACGTCTGGAATTCAGATTGTTTTATGTAGTGTTTAATATAGCTGGGGTAGATGTGAAGCGCTACGGGACACCATAATTTTCCACATGGAGTATTGTTCCAGGATGCTTCCGAAACACTCTGGCTCCATCACCGTCATATTATATTTGTTAAATAGAAGACATTAAATAGAAACAGGTGATCACCCAGTGAGGGCAGGGTGGGATGGTACTTTGCATTTTGACACAACGTCCAGAAAAGTGTGTCCCATCTGAGTGCTGCAAGGACTGTTAGAGTACAAGTGTTCTGCTGTGCCTGAAGTGAGGCACTTTGCTCAAGTGAGGCTGACATTAATCCCCAAAGTCAGCGTTATCCATTCCAGGCTGTGGGACTGCGTAGTGAACAGATGTGCCAGTGCATATGCACAATCCCTATGTGAAAATACAAACCACTTGTATTTTGGAGGAGCAGGGCTCTGGTATTGGCATTCTCCCCCTGCCTTAGACAGACAGTATTTCTCGATTAAAAGACATCTGCAAACTGTTTTTGTGGTAGTGGGGCAGGAAACATTTTATAGGCATTACATGACTGTACGGTATGAATATTCAAGCTACATTTTATTAAAGTACATAACTCCTCTGACATAACTAGGTTATTTCTTCCTCTAAATTTAGCATATAGCAACACTTATTTGCTTAATAAGGAGCAATATTTACTTTAAGGTTCCCATGATATTTACTTTGGGACCCAAATCAGTTTCTGATGACTTCAGTGGTGATTGGGTCAAATTCTTCCTTATTTTTGTGAAAAAGAGATAGGACCTCTCTCACCATTTTCCCTTTCCAACTTAGAGAACATATATCAAAAGCAGATGTCCAAAAAGTTCTGCAGAAAGACTAAATGAGGAGGAGGTAACCTGGAGAGTAGATACTTTTATAATCACTATATAGAGTTCATACCCAGTTTTCCATACTGAGCTTATCATGAGAGTTCCCAGAAGATAGAAACCAATTAACTCTTTATTTTGTCAGTGATCATTCTAGGTGTTCTTTAATAGGCATTATTCTTGCTAAATTATGAATGAGCTTTATAGTAAGACAAATGCCATTACCAGAGTTATTTATTCATGGGCTGTCATCTGTAACATCCCCACATTAGTTTTTCTCAAAGTTTAGTATCGATCATTTGCTTTAATCAGATGCGTCAAGGGACACTCAAAGAATCAGCAACTGCAACCCTGGATATCAGCATCTCTCTCTGGGTCTTTGCCAAATCTGAGCACTGAGGCCATGTCAAGCATTAGGTAACAAGGGCAGTAACTGGGAGCTTACTCTTCTTACATTAGGGTAAGTGTCCGTGTGTCCTCCAAACTTTAACTTGACTGATGATGAATCACTGCACTGACATGCCCATTACTCTGCTTTTCCACTTTAGTCTGAGATCCCTCAGGGCTCTGCAGGGACTGTGCCCTGAAGAATTGCTGGGAGTGCAGAAGGGTCTTGCTCACCCTAATGGTATTGACTGCTGTTTGCTCTGTCTCGCCAGGTAAAATCTTTTAAGATGAGAGTAAACATTCTCTGCTCCTTGGTAGCTAGGAGGTTCAAAACAGTCTAAAATCAGCATTACATTCGATGAGGCAATTTAAAATGATACAATGTCTATTGCTGTTTATACTGCTTACAGAGCAGACAAGAGAACAGCATGGTGTCAGCATCTGGCCTGTCTCAGTGAGTGCTTGCTTCTGCATCGATCTGCATGTGTCAGAGACTGCCTTATTTTCACTCTTTATTTCTTTACTCAGAGATTCAGCTTTACCAGATACTAAATCCAGGCACATGCAGTAAGAAATCTGACCTTTTTTCTTTCTTCATTTATGTACATACATGGTGTCCCCAAAACACTCTGGTTAGCAGACACTTCACTTTAGGCATGAGGAAGTCAAAGTCTGGTTCTAAATGAGTCACTTTAGATTTCTTCCAAACTCAGTGAGGAGAAACGGGCATTTCTAGGTGTCAGTTTTTCTAAGAAGGGCTTTTAAGAGGCAGCAGACAGGCTTAGACACTAAGATCATTTTTACACGACTAAACTGAGCCAGGCAATTGCATGGCCCTGTGCACCAGTGCATGACCATCCATATGGTCAAATTGTGAGCACCGTCAGCAGCAGCCCAGCACTCTCCCAGACAGTGCCCACACACAGTTTGGGGCTCAGCATGGGCCTGACACATCCTCAATAAGCGTGTTAAATGCGGTCAGGCTGCTTTACAGCAGAGTTTAATCATGTGGATGTGAAAAAAGTTAGCCCGGGGTGAAGCCTAGAGATTGGAGAATGGGTCCAGTCCCATGTAATTTTCTAATACAGTGGAATCTTTAGAATTCTGTAGCCAAAGATGAGCTGAATTCTAGTGTAAGTGTAATTTTCAGTGTTTTGGAGGATGCTATGTCACATTTATGATATAGTGGGAAAGCAAGTGACTTCCTCTCAGAGCAGTATAAAGCAATCCTAAAGCCCTGAAACATGCACTTAGGATGCAGATTTGCTGTATTGGAATCGGATCAATAAATTGACACGAAGTTATCCTTTGAAGATAATTCTATTTTCAATTACCAGAGTACAGATCTAGAGCAATTTCACTGAGGTCCAAGAAGTTAGCCTGGTGTACAGAACTGCTGGAGACTCAGGCCTACTGACTTTTGAGTTTGATCCTTACACCAACAAATGTCTCTCAGACTCAGGAAATCCCAATGACAAATTTCAAATTCAGGTCCACACTTGGACCTTATTTGTAAAATAGGACATTTCTCTGTTTTCCACATAGTTCACTTGACTTGTCCAATATATGAAAAAACACCCATGTTTGTTTCTATTTTATATTTATTACCAGGATAATTAGCCCTGTATAAATTATCTGTACATGGTATTTTTGTAAATATCTTCTATTGTTACTATTAAAGGTTTCAACATATTTTAAAATCATGGTTTACCACAATTCGTTGTATTTCAGTACAGCCTGACCTCCTTATCTTCTTGCTGGATAAGATAGTAAGAGACAGAGTGTACATATTCCTTTTAAAATGAGATACACAATTCCCTCTTTCCCTCACCACTAACACACTTTTTTGAATTCCAAAATTCCATCGTTTTGCGCAGATCCATCTGCTTCTATTTTGAGGCAACTATTCCTTTGGCTCTGGAGTGCTGGGTAGCACTCCTGCTAAAGTCTGTCACCGTCTCTGGTTAATCAGCTGGAGAAGCTGCTGCTGCTATCTCTGCAGCACTCGGTGCCCATGACAGCCTGGGGAACAAGAGGGTTGGAAGAGAACCTGTTTCTCCCACATGCTGGTGGAGAACAAATCACTTGGGCGCCAGCATTTTTTCCCCCACTTCTGTGTATTTTTTCCTGTAGCAAATAATAATCTTGACAGAGATGCACAGGAATTTAAGGTACAGACATAAAAAAAGGATTATGTATTATTTTTAAATAATTGAAACTTGAAATATCTGAGGTAAGTGTAGACTTCCTAGTAGAATGGCAGAAGCGCTTAGGAGGCAAGGCTGCGTAGTTAATTAGAATACTAATTTCTTCTGGTTAATGGAATACATATTTTTAAGATACTTTAGTGTACCCTTTGTGCGCATGCATGCAGAAATTCTACCAAAACAAAACTAAGGTTTTGAGCTGGATAAAACATTTGACTCTCCAGCATTTCTAGCGAATAAAAAACACATTTGGGGAAGAATGCCAAACTTCATCATGAGTCACAGGTGACAGGTCCAAGTGCATGGGTTGGACCAGGCTGCTGGTGCTCTCAGCTCTCTGCCAGGCTGCCCTGCGTGGGTGGCTGCTCCTTTTCAGAGCCAGCTGCCTGTCTGCAGCACAGCAGAGCCCATGGTCAGGAGGAAGCAGTCTCCAGTTCCAGTTTGTTTAGCATAGCACCACAGTGTCAAGCCCTGATGCACAAAGAGAGCAGCTGCCCATGCACTTGAGGTGCAGCAGGCTGCCGGAGGCATTAACCACAGCCAGAGTGTAGTTCTTGATTTTTTCATTCATACAAACCCCCCTTGCAAGGATTCCACCTGGGTTCAGGAGAAGATCTATTTGCTCTGAAATTGCTCTCTCTGGTGCACATCCCTGACTTTTAGCATCTCTATCCTGAACATGTCTTTTATAGGCATCTAAACTGCTTAAAACTAGGTTTGCAGTTCTAAAACAGGTACACACTGTGGAAAATGTCATCTGCTTTCTTCAGCTTTGTGTTTTAAAATTCAACATGAACAGAGCCTTTTACCTCATCAACTTCAAAATGGAAGCCCTATACTTTCATAAAAAGGAATTTTGTCATTTTCAGTGGTCATTTTTATTGATTTGTTTCCTGGATGCTTAGCAAACTTGGTCTTTTTTACTTCATTTTCTGCTTCCTGGCCTTTGTCAGGGCTTAGAATACTTTTCTTGTATAGTGAAGATAACATCTGATGAATCAAATGTTTGATGACATATTCCTGCTTGTCAGAAAAGGCATTCAGAGGACTGTTTTTATAAGACCAAATCTGTACATTCTACTGAAGTAGCTGAACTTTCCTGTGTAACCTACATATGATGGCTCTGCCTTCCTTCCTTCATTCTAATCTCTGGGCATATTCAGAGATGAAATGTCATGTATGCCATTTACACCTTTATTCTAAATGAGCTGCAGAAAACAGCCTTATCACCCTAGTGTCATTTTTCCTTTCAGAGCTTGAAATGCAATGTGTTAATTGCCAGCTATTACTTATTTATGATTATTGCACCACATCTGCTTTTTTTGTGATTCTAAAATCATGTTCTGGACCATTACTGTTATTATTGCAACTACTGTTATTTATTGTTCTTATAAATGGTGTAAATTATGCTTTTCAACTAAAATTAAGAATCTTTTCTAGCTTTGATATATTTAACAGTGCTAAATGAAATAATGACAATAATAATTTTAACACACCCCCACCCCTAAACACAGAAAGACTGCTGACTGTGAAGTTTGGTCAAAGCATGGCTAGGAGAAAATTGTCAAGATACAAAGGGATTTATGCATGCATTTATTAGTTGTACTAGTGGGAGTTCCACCAATAAATCCCTTGGGATGAATGTGAGCCTACATTCTTCAATGCTAGTAGAACAGACCTTATCTTCAGCAGTCATTTTATTTCCACACTTTAATGTTCCCATTCTATAGTGCAGCTCTCTATAATTTTTCTAAAAGATTTTTTATCAGTCTTGATCAAGTGTGTTAGTTGATAAATGGTTGAGAGGCACAGACTACAAGGAAAGATGCAGTGAGTCATGCTGTCTCCTAGAAACCAGCCAGCAAATAGCTTTCAACAACTATTTCAGCCTTCCCAAGTACCCTCTACTCCAGTACTCTCTCAAGATCTAATATAGACTTCCACATTACCTGGATGTTCACCTGCCCAGGAAAATTTGGGAAGCAATGGTAATGAAATGGAGTCCTTCAGTACTGACCCAGAGGAATGAGGCTTATGGTAAAAGAAAGCAAGAGAGTGGTGACAAAATAAGTTGGTGAGGGAAACATTTCCCCAACAGTTTAGCCCAGTCTGAATGTGGGCTTCTGCCAAATGCTGCCAAATGCAGCAGTTCAGCTCTTCCCCTGAGCTCTGACCACAAAGTCCCTTCCCTCAGGACTAACTGTCATATCACCAACCCTATGAATAAGCTGATTTGTCTGAAAAACGTAGAGGAAAAAGAAAGAGATCAGTTTTCTGTGTTGTGAGGCTCTGCAATTGCCACTGCCAGCACAAGAGATGCTTCAAGAATGTAAGGTAGGAAGAATGGGGGAAAGACTGCTTTAGGCTACAAAAGACCGCTTTTGGACGGTCAAAGGTTGTTCACTGAGAAACAACAACCTCACTAGAGTGGTTTATTTGAAGGAATACATTTTTAATTTTACTAAACAGGCTATCTGTGCCTAGAGAGCTGCAAGAGCAAACCCAGGGACCTTCCTGCTTCCCCCACATGCTGCCCTGGTGCAGAGGTATTGCACAAGGTGTAGGATAGGACACAGGGTTTTGTGGACTGACTTTACTCAGATCCATCACTCAGTGAAGAGTCAGGATCTGCTGGGTGACACTCAGTTATTACTGTAAGACACAAGCTGGGGAAGGTCCTTAGGCTGTGGGCGTGCAAAGACTCCGTAGGCCTGAGTCTGGAAGAGGGGTTAAACCTCACTGAAAAGCGATTCACAAAAGCACTTGTGTTGTCTTCTCCAATTGCTTGTCCACACAAAATAATGCTTCCTCCTAGGGCTCCAGTGAGATCAATTGGAATTCGTGTTCCCATTTAGCAGGTAGCAAAACTAAGAAAAAGAACATAAATAATTTGCCTAAAAAAATGGAGTAAAGCTTTACAAGAAGTAATGTTACTGGACCCAAGAGGCCGAGACCCTCATTTCTGTGGCCTTATGATCTGGCCATGACTCTCTCGATCCTGTAGCAATAGTTTCTACGGCAATGACCTACAAGAAAAAAAGTTATATTTGCATATGCCTTTACTGATCTTGCATTTCCTTCAAATTCTATTCGAATAGATTAGCAATAAAGGATAAATATTGGTAGAGCCCTGTGTGGAAATTATGAAGAAGAGCACCGAACAGTTTCTCCTTTTCTAGCTGCAGTACTCTGTGAGCCCTGGCGTCAGCTCCAAAGCTGCAGCGACTCTCAGGGGTCCAGTCAGCCATGGCATGGACACACTGAACACCTTAAGGTGCTCTCCTCCTCCCTCTTCCTGAAGCAACTGATACCACTGACATCTGCCTGTGACCCACTGGGCCCCTGAACTCCTCAGATTTAAGTGCCCTGCAGCAGTTCCCATAGGGGACTCTTCACAGATGTGTCCACAGTGATATGGCCAAAACCTTGTGGCATGTCCTTCAAAGATGAAATCAAGAAAATAAAATTATTAAATTGTCAGATGATAAAGGCTGAATTAAAATTCCTTTATATAAACTCATTTTATACATGTGGATTCTAACTAGATTAGCCTGTCTGCTAGGAACATGTTTTTACAGTCAGTACAAAAGAGATCTTTTTTTTTGTTTTGCCTAAGAACTTGTTCTAAAAGGCTTTGCATCCCTATTTAGCCTTTGGGGATTTTTGTTTAGCTGGTTTGTTTCTTTTTTTGGTTGGGGTTTTTTGTTTGTTTGTTGTTTCGGGGATTTTTTGAGGGGGTTGTTGCAGGGGTGGGGTAGATATGAAGGGAGTCTTCAGTGGATTCTTGACACTGAAAATGAGGTTACTAAGAGAAATCTGCAATTCAGTCTCAGGTTTCCAGGACATTGGTAAGCCTGATCTTGAAAGGTCTTGGAGAATGATCTATTCATCTTCCCTGAGGATGTTTTGTTTCTCCCAGAACCAATCTCTTTTTTCTGTTTGCTCCTACTTTGAGGTCGTAATCCCGTGTTTGTGATACCAGCAGGATTCCCACAGCAGCAGATTATGATGTCACAAGCAGAGATTTATGAAGCCATAGGACAGACAAACAGGAAGAAGGGCTCTGTTGTGATACTGCCCTGTCTGCAAATTCTTTTTGTAGTAAAGTGAGAAGAAAACCATGGGACAGAAGTTATATTTTAACCTTCTAAGTGGCGGGTTATCAAAGTGTGACTGAGCATAGATTTTCAGCAGCAGGTTTTCTGCTTTAGAGCCCGTTCATAAATCCCAACTGAATACACTAAAATCCTGTGAGGCAATTTCACAAATATCATGAACAAAATGGGGAAAATGCATTGGCATGGACAACAACTATATCAAATGTCTCTGTAAAATGAAGGAAGAGACATTGGGAGCCACAGAAGGCTGCTCAAGGGATATCCTGAGCAGAGACTGTGGCAGAGGTAGCCCCATCCCTTTCATAGCCTCATGGCAAGCGGGGAGTTTCCCCTTTTTCTGAAAAAACATTACTTCTCCATGAATACTTCCTTGACTCTGTCTCAGCTGGACTGCCTCACTTTGGGCGCTTCTCAGTGCCCATTGCAGACACATGCACGAAACAAGGACTCTAACACAGAGCTCGGCAGGATTTCCTCCACCAGTGAATGAGTTACAGAGCTTCAGGTCTTGTGAGTTGTCAGCCACATGCTGTGGTGTAATGCTCAGCTATGAAATTCACCCTTTCTTGTCACCTGTCCCAGCTTTGTCCCGAACCAAGATGATGGAAGGTTTTTCTGTCCAGCTGGACCTGCCTAGTACCTGGCTCACAGAAGAGAGGACTGGCTTTGGAGAGCTGTGTAGTTGGCCTGTGCACCTTTTGGGAACTGAGTGTGTGGGATTTGCTCTCAGTTGCCTGTCCTGCACAGTCTTCCTTAACTTGTCCTTGTTTGACCCTACCTCAAAGTAACCAGAATATTGTTTCGAGTCTAACTTGCACAGTAACTGGCAGGCATTTGATCTGGCATTTTACTGAGATGTAACCAAATGTGACTTGTCAAAGAAATTCCTCAACAATGGCACTTGTGCCCTTTTAGTGGTATTTTATTCCAAGTTCTGGACCTTAGCTTTCCCTGTGGTTTAGCTTTGGGTTGAATTCAAACCAGAAGGAGGATGTTTTCTGGATCAAAATCAGGTGCCGTAAAGAATAGCTGAGTTTCCACAAGGACATCTGAAACACATAATTGACTTTGTCTTGAATATGAGATTTCTACTAGACCAATGCAACTGAGACCTCCTTTAATTTCAAAAATGTGAAAAAAGTCTATTTTCCTTCCAATTCTTTTCAAGAAAAAAAGCAAAGCCCTTATGAAAATCACATTAAAACTGTCGCTTGGTGTCAAGTCGTTCTATTGATAGGACCTCATTGCTGATTTTCCCCATAAACCATAAAATAAAATTACAAATAAAAAGATGTTTCTTGTAGTCATACCAGTCACACAAACTACACATTCATAAAAACAGTACTTTTTTTTCTCCTGCAGACATGAGCTGCATTTTTGCACTGACACAAGTAGTGCTGTCACTAAGAGGTGCCAATATCCTTCTAAATCTGCTGTTCATCACTATTTCCTCCCGGGTCTTTCTGTAAGTCTGGCAAAACCATTCTTGTGTACAGTCTTATGAATTTGATCAGAGAAATCATAGAGTAGTAGAACTACTTAAGTCAAAAAATAAGGCCTTTTTAATACCTGTAAGGCCTTTGACTCGGTCCCACACTTATCTCTGAAATGGAGAAACATGGATATGAACAGTGGATGATTTGGTGGATAAGGAATTGTTGGATGGACACAGCCAGAGTGTTGTGGTCAATGGCTCTATGTCCAGGTGGAGGCCGGTGACTGGTCATCCACCTTGGTCTGTCTTGGTGACCTCAGCTGCTCCTTACATGGCTTCCCCTCAAGGCCCTTCACCATCTTTGTAGCTCTGTTCTGGATGGTCTCTAATAATTTTAAATCTTTGCTTTGTTTTAGTGCTCAAAACTGCACAGGGTGGTCAAGGTGAGGCCACACCAGTGCAGAGCAGAGTGGGACATTCTCCTCATTTCACTGCTTGTACTGGTCATATATCTATGATACTAAAATTTACCCAGAGTTTTTTACAGGCCTGTCCCAAAATACTAGCCCTGGAACCAGCTACGTCCTGGTTTCAGTCTCAGATCTTTACTCCATATCCACTCCAATTTGGACATGACCTGAACAACCATCGTTCAAACTCAAGCCAGCCTTTGACCTTCATACATGTAGAATAAAGCCAGGTAGCAGAGCAGAGGGTTTGGTGACTGCTGCTACTCTTTCAAGATAATTCTGATTATGATACTTGATTCAGTGCTTCTCGTTGGAATCAGAGAGACATTCTGATTATGAACAAGCACTAAACAGCTGTGGCAGTAAAAGAGATGGGCAGACACAGCAGGCAGAACCAACACATGGTGCTTGATGTAACTGAGATTGTTCTTGATACATGCTTTAGTGTCATTTACTTTAAGAAGGTCATTCTAAACAACACTATTTTAAAAACTGTACAGAATTAAGTAACAATCATACTGATATTTTTGGAGTTCCTCATTTTTTGAAAAACAAGTTGTCATATTATTTTAATTTCATCACAAGTATAGCCAGTAAGTAAATGTAAAAAATTCCCCTTAAAGAATATATTAATTTGTGCTCGAATTTCCAAAGCTTTTGGATTTTTACTTTGCTTATTTAAAACTTGTCCAACTTTCACAAACTACTGCATCCTCAGTCAGAGGAAAAAAACACCACAAATGTTAAAAATTATTCATTTCTAAATATTTTGAATGCCAAGTGGGAAATAAATAATGAAACAAAGAAAGTGTGTTTCTTGAACACAACTTATATTAGGCTTACACCCACACTTTCCTTAAATAACTCCTATAGTGAAACTCTAGCTATTTATTTTGCATATCTTTCAGCCCACATGAATGGTTCTCAGGACCCACAAAGTCCTACCATTTGAGAATGTGAGGTGACTTTACAAATATGATCAGATCATAATGAGTGGATAGGTTTCGTGATCTCCATTTCAGACATGTGGGTTCTGAGGCACAGAAGTTTAAGCGACATTCCCAAGGACACAGAGGAAGGCAGTGAGAGAGATGAGAAGCCCAGAGTTCCTGACCTCTCTGTCCTGCTCACTAATCACAAAACCGCATGTCTTCTGCATACCTCAGAGATTTTTCCATTGCTGCTGAGGAACTGACTCTTCAGATGCACCCGTGTGCTTGGTTCTTTCATCAAAATTCCCTATATAGCAAGTATAATCTAACAAAGTTTTTAAGGGAAACAGTGAAAGGCAGAATCAAATTTCTGCCACTTTAGCCTTAGGAAATTCAAGAGCATGTGTCTTCTGAGTTGGTCTCTGACAGGTACTTGTCACAGCAGCAGGTGTCCTTCTATTTTGCAACAGCCCAGGGCATGTACCTGGGAGAAGTAGAGATATGTTATGGTTGAGAGTCCTGGGCACTAGCACGAATTTTCTTGCTGAGCATAATACCAGCTAGACTGTGTGCACTTCAGTGATTACAGAGCTGATGTACCTTTTGACAAGTCACAAAGGATATGGCCCCCTGGGAATCAGTTCATAAAATCTACAAAGTATTCTCCATCCCCTGATTAACACAAGAAGTCAGATCGTGCAATCCTTTCCATAAATTTAAAATCTTTTTTAAAACTCCTTAGCCTTTTTTGGTCTGGCTAGAAAGATGATCCAGAACTTTATAATTTTAATGGTTCTCTTTAATTTCTTCATGGCAGTCACCCTTGTTAACTTAGAACATTGTGAAAATGCTTAAGCTAATTTTGAACAAGAAGTCTTCGGAGCAATCTTGCTGGGCAGCGAGGCTCAGCAAGGGGTCTCTTAGTTTACTTTTCCTAATATCTGATGTAAACCTCCAGACACAACTTCATGCCATTCCCTCAGGTCCTGTCACTGGTCATCAGAGAGGAGATTGGTGCCTGCCCCACCACTTTCCCTCATGAGGAATCTCCCATTGAGCTTCCAGTAGTGGCAGGAGCTCACCAGATGAGCTTTTGTCACGTGTTCTAGATTAATTTAATCTGAAAGGAATCCATCTGGTGCCTTCTATAACCATTTTATGAAGTGAAGCAATCAGATGGGAGATCTGTGTCAGAATCAATCTGAATCCAAACACTGATGTTAACACACCTTTGCTTTCTCAGGCTAAACAGGCCACATGCATCTGTGTGTGGGTACAAACAAAAATCACCCTTGCCATGCTCTGAATAGGACAGATGTGACCCAGCTGTGGTATGGAAGTGGAGTGCTGTGATCCGACTATTGTACCCTAAGAAGAGCTTAAGTCTGTCTCTATCCTCTCAGTTTTTGTTGTTCTCAAGTCTCTTCTAAAATGAAACCCATTCTCCATGCCAAACTGGGAGCAATTTTCCTGGCCTGCATCAAGTTTAATATGTCTTTTTGGAGCAGGGATAAACAGAACTGGACATGCTACTCCAGATGAGGCTAGTGTTTGGAGCTTGTCATTTAGATTCTGCAAATGCTGCTAGACATCGCTACATCAATTACAGGCAGTTCCCATTTCAAGGCTATCTCAGCAATTGTAAAAGAGAGAAATTTAGCCATCAGCTACAAATAAGGCAGGCAGACAGTGCAGACCCAAAATAAAGGAATTACATTGTTCTCTACCACAGCTCATCAGCCTGCTCTGAGCAGCACCCAGGCAAAATTATATATATGTGGTTAGAACTGATAAGTCAAGACTATATGGAATAGCCAGGACATATTTTCTATGAGCTATAACTATTCATCTGAAAGATGTTACAGAGGGTAAAAAAATAACACAATGGGATAAGCATGTGGACCTGATGTTATTTCCCCTAAAAGGTATTACTGGGGCAGATTTTCTCTCCAACTGCTCAGATCTCAACACTCCTGGAGTTCCAAACGGACAGTTGACAAGCTATTTAGGACTATGATGGGGCAATTAGGTTGATGAAAATGAATATTCTGGGGTTGTACATTTTCATCAAATTTCTGTTGTCTAATGGACAACATAATCCTTCCTGTCCACATAAGCCAGTATTTTGCTTTTGTGCACCACAGGCAGAAAACTTAACTATCAGTGGGGGCAAATATGCCTAGTTGTGAGATAAAAGATGGAAAGGACAAAGAAAAACTTCTATTTTTGACAGCTATACATCTTAAATACATAAAAGACTTAAAAGTTGGAAGGCAGCAGACTCCCAAACACTTCACAGTTGCTGTCATTGGGCGCTTTTTTGTCAGAAATATGATTCTGACTGACATTTGTGGGAGTAGCATTCACAGGAAGAATTGTACTGAACAGTAGCTAGAATTTGGCATATCTATATCGAACCATACAGCACATTATAGATATTCCTAAGCTGGCTTCTCATCTGTTTTCAGAGTAATGTTGTGTCTTTGATAATTAGCCATGCTGAGGGGCAGAATTACTTTGTTAGGATCCTGTGCTAAGTAAATGGAGTTCTTCTGCCTCTAGGATGTCGATTCTCAGTTCTTCTGAGCTAGGATGTCGATATCAGGGTGCTTTTGCTTACAGTGGATTTGGGCAACAGCCAAAGGCGTAGTATTGCACTGGCAGGTGTGAACATGTCCTCAGCTGGTGATGCTGCAGAGAATGAAAGGTTTATCTACACCACTTTCTCCATGTCTTATCTTCCTATTTCTTCTTTCAGCATAAGGAGGACCTTTGGTGTACAGATGGTTTTACCTAATTTTAACCTAACTCAAACACTTTGGGTTCAAAAGTTTACTTTCAGTGTTACTGGTTTCATGTTCTAACAGGATGAAACTGGGGTAGAAGGCTCAGAAAGAATAATTTCCAATAAAAAATAGAAAAGAAAAAAGAAAAGAAAAAAGAAAAGAAAAAAGAAAAGAAAGAAAAGAAAAGAAAAGAAAAGAAAAGAAAAGAAAAGAAAAGAAAAGAAAAGAAAAAAGAAAAGAAAAGAAAAAAGAACAAAAGGATAAGCAAAGATGATGCAGAATTGTGAACAAACTTTGAGAGGATTACTACCTGAAGATATTCTACCTGAGATTCTACAACTACCTGAGTAGAGGTGATAGTGAGGTGGGACTTGGTCTCTTTTCCCAGGTGGTAAGTGACAGGTCAAGAGAAAACGACCTCAGGTTGTGTCAGGGAAGATTTAGGTTGAATATTAGGAAAAAAAATATTCTTTGAACAGGTGGTCAGGCACTGGAACAGACTGCCAGAGAAGTGGGAGAATAACTATCCCTGGAAGTGTTCAAAAGGCATGAGGGTGTGGCACGTGGGAATATGTTTTTTTGGTGAATACGATGGTGCTAGCTTAATATTTGGAATCAATGATCTTGGAGGTCTTTTCCAACCTTAGTGATTCTATGATTCTATGATGAGTAGAATGAGAAAAAAAATTGGAAAAATAATACAATAGATATGGCCACAATCCATATGGCCAAGGCAAGGGACAACCTGGTTTTAAGAACCTTCTGCTGCTGATGACTTTTTTTTAATCCTGTGTTGTATGTCGATGTGTTTTTTCTTTTTTAACTGAGTAATTGAATCATTCTGGAAAAAAAATAGGGAGACTAGCAACCTTACAGCTCTCAGCAAATAGTTTTAGAGTGTCACAAAAATCTCTGTCATTCTTTCTTTGATTTCTAGCTGCCTCTTAGAAACTTTATTCCCACACTGGCGGATGGGGTGAGAGCCCAGGGCTTATATGCTCTGAGTTGGACTGTGGCCAGTGGTATTTTAGCTGCACTTACTCTTTGCCAGATCTGCTGAGAACCTGTGACGACATTTTTGGAAGGGCAAGATGTCTCTCAGAGTTCAGGGAATGGGTAGATTATCTGTCACTGTAAGTGCATATGTGATCTAAATAATTGCCTGACTTCAGTTTGCAGTCTGGGCTGAGGTGCTGCTTCATTGCTCTGATGTCTGAACCAGGGAGTCTATCTCCAGAGCTTGGCACATGCCGTGCTTCTGTTCACCGGAGTTTCACAATAATTTTCTGAATTGAATGGAAGCTCTTAAAAATAAAAACGTTTAGATGCTTTGTAGTTGTCTGTACCATAAAATGAACGAAACTTCCATGACCTTCTGGGTCTTCTACAAAGACCCTTGAAGTAGGGTTAGCCTGAGGGGTGGGTTATCTGGGTGGCTGCCCAGCGTGCTTAGGACTAGAGTGCACGACTGAATTTCTAGGTTAATGTTTATCCCCAATCAATTAGCGTTCTGGAAAGGCATGAAATTCTGGCTTGCCCTGGGCACTGTTTGACTAAAGGCCAGCCACGGCTGGGAGCCCCAGAAGGTTGCAGATCTTGGCTCCGTGGGAGGCCTGGCTATACAGCAGCAAACAAGCTTTCCTCCAAAGACCCTCAGTGCTCTGTTCAAAAGAATTTTTCATTTTCCACCTGTGGCCATGAAAGAGGGTTGACAGATGGGCTGTTGTAATGGGCTATTGTGTAAATAGCATGCATTTAGCAGAAATGCTGAGGGTGTGTATTTACAGGGGACTTACACGGATTTTCACTGTAAATGAGGAGGGCTCCAGAAGAGCCACTGCAGGCCTGCTGCATTAATTCCCTCCGAAGAGTAAAGTATTTTCTTTTTCTTTATTAGGTTCTGTCAGAAACAAAATACAGGAATTCAGGGAGGGAGGAAAGGAGCTGCTTTGAAATAACATTTGGTCTGCATATTAATGGTCACTTTCTAATAAGCTGGCCTCTCAAACCTCAAACTTACAATGGCATCTGCACTAATGTACAAAGGTTTTGGGTGCTTCTACCTCATCTCTGTCCTCCTCATTCCTGTGCAGAATATTCGGGAATATAATCGACTGGGAAATCTGGAGCAACAGAGTGGAGAGGACGGTCAAGCATGTATTCATGGGATAGAAGAAAAGATAAGTAATGTGTGCGGGTGAGCTATAAATCTGGCTGCAAAGGGTTAGGAACCTGAAGTTTGGAAGTGGATTCTGAGAAACAGTGGACAAAATTGGAATAAGGAGAAGATGAGAGGAAAGAAAATACATTATTTCAACAAAGCAGTGAGGAGCTGGCAGGAAGAAGATGATCTCAAATAAAAATGGACAAAAATAGAGGTGAGCGTACTGGAAGGACCTGTCTGAAGGACAGTAATGAAAAAGCAGGAGAGGTGATGGGCACTGGTCCCTGGGTGACCCAAGAGGCAGGTGGGGACAGCTGGCCACCTTCTCCACTGCTGGCCTCAGCAGTGTATCAGCTGGCAGGGCTGGGAGCTGCCAATACAGCACTGACAGGGGGATGAGCAACACATGGTTTCACTGGCAAAGGATAGCTGTTCCCAAGGGACTTCAAAAGTTTTGATATATATATAGAAGCAGGTCTGGCTCTCAGGCACAAGGCCAGCAAGTGAGAAGAGAGCCAGTACACACGTCCTTGTTAGCACTCCTTTCCAATGGGGACCCAGCCTCCATGAAAACTCCCACTCTCAGGTCTGCCTAGAGCAACTCCTCCGATTGCCATAAAGCAAGTTCAGTGTCAGGCCACCAGGGATAAAAGTATCCCACAACTTTTCTCCAAATCCTGCAATAAGCCCACGTTTCTGTTTCCAGCTCAAGATTATGTACTCTGTCTGACAGTGCGGAACAATCGCAGCCAACCAGGCGGCACCAAGAGAGTCCACAGGGATATTTTTGGAGGGTGGGAAAGTTTTCTGGAATCTGTGCCAAATACCAATGGGTTCAGCCAGCAGGGAAATTTAGTGCCACTCATCTCAGGTGCATCAACTTTTCCAAGCCTTCACTCCTCGTGTTTAGCACAGAAAAGGGTTGTCTCTGTGTGAACTATTTAGAGGGTGTGTTAATGTCCTTCTCATGCTCTTGTCTGTGCTGACAGCAGGAGCAGCCCTGTTTTCTTGGAAGATGGTAAAACCCATGATTTATGGAGAGGATCCCCCTTTCTGTCCCTGGACATAGAAGTCGTGTGAATGGATGGGGAGCTGAACTGGTTTTGACTGGATGGGAGATGAGTCATCTCTTGGAACTGTCATCAAATTAGCAGAGAATCAGGATATCCAGGTCCTGTAGGGGAAGATTGGCCTAAGGAAAAGGTCAGCTTAGGTTGATGTCTCGAGACTAGGCCTAAGGTTGTCTTTCTGGGCACTTGATTGCAGTTCCGTTGCCAGTCCCAAATGAAGGAATAGCATACTCATTAAAGACAGCTGTACTTCCATGCCATTTAGTGAACAGTTTGTCTTCCCAACACACACAAAAAAGTACAGTCAGTTTTCTTGTTGATTCTTCTTTTCTGATTCTAGTCAGTTGTTAATAATCATGTTGTCATTTTTTTAAAGAGCTAGCACCAAAACTTCATTCATTCCACTTAGAAAGAACTACCACCAACTTATTACAAAACCTGTGATTATCTCACAAAGTCGTATTCTTGACATCTGGTAAGTAAAGGTTTATTTTACACTTCAAAAGTCAATCTGCACAGCTGACTAAACTTCTTCAGAACTGTAAAGTCTGCTCTGGTAAAATATTTGGGAAAATAAGAGTTGGTTTAAGAAAATATTTGTTTGAGTTATAAAATGAGTCACCTTCTTTTTTTTCTGTATATGGGAAAACGTTACTTTCCTTTAGAATTGAAGAAGGGGGTGGAAGAAAGATGAAGCATTTCCTGTGTACTGTATCTTATCTTTTCCAGAACCAGAAAATGACAGCTGAATCAGTTCATTGTACATTTAATTTTAAGCTCTGCATTCTTAATTTTTTAGTTATAACATATTGTAACGTTGATGGGGATCAAGCTAGGCTCCTGGATTATTTGCAGAGAAAGTCTTGAAAGTACTTGTTCAGGGAATCTGTGATTTGCAATCAAGTCTATGCTCCATGTTAATTTTGGCTTGACCAAAATCAGACTTGGTAATGTCATTAACCAGGTGCAACAACCTAATGTATATAAGTATAGGCCTTGGCAACGATCCTTAGAAACACCAAAGTGACCTTAAATATCACCTAGTTCCAACCCCTGCCATAGGCAGAGACCACTTCCACTACACCAGATTACTCAGTCCCATCCAGCCTTGTCTTGGACACTTCCAGGGATGGGGAGTCCACATACTCTCTGGACAACATATTCAAGTTTCTCACCGCCCTCACAGTAAAGAATTTCTTTCTAATATTTAATATAAACCTACTCTCTTTCAACTTCAAGCCATTCCTCCTTGTTTTATGCGTACTTACCTTTGTGAAAAGTCCCTCTCCAGCCTTCTTGTAAGCCCCTTTTATGTACTGGAAGGCTGCTATAAGGTCTCCTCGGAATCTTTAAGCTGTTATAGCAGCTGATCCCAACCTATTTATTTCTCTTTATCCCTAGCTCTGGCCTGGCATGTATGGTACTTACTGGACAGTCTTGATACTATTGAGAGCAATGATAACTGCTGCTGTAGGCAACTTAGATATTTTTTTACCATCTCAGAACACACTTCTACAACACAGTGAAATACATGTGTGAGTCCTTTTTGCTCAAGATTGTGCCTTTTTGACAGCCTTGGCCACACTGTGTCATTTTTAGAGAAAAGAAAAATTGTCTCCCGAACTAAAGAAATAGACATTATTTTAGAAAGTTTTGTCAGAATAATTTATTAAATAAAATATTCCATTTAAGCAAAATCAAAAATGTTCATTTCAGTTTTATTCCTCTCTCCCAGAAAAAAAAAATCATAGGTTCTCTCAGAATGCAGGAGATCTGGAGAATGGAAATTCCACATATCTCTCATCTGTACAGTCACTCTCTATAGTCACTTGTCTCAAGCCAGGAAAGGAATCAGTTTACCAGTCAGTGCCCAGCAGTCAGAGCAGATACTTTTCTGATGATCACTGAGATAACACAAGGATACAGAAAATTCAGTTAATACATGGCTATCTTCAACACAAAGAAATTTTGATTGGTTCTAGACAGGTAGTCTTGGACCTTATCTTATGCTTTCAGGTCAGCTTTGGGTCAACGATATTGATAATGAATTGGAGCTTAGTAAAGTACATTACCTCTTGCACAAATAAGCACACCTCATCAGTCGAGTTAAGCCCTGAAAAGAACATTTTCTTGGGATTATGCTGGTAAAAGGGTCAAAGGGAAAAGTACAGGGAAGGCATGTGTGACAGAAAAGAGGAGCTGCACATCATATATCTTGATGGGACTTGCAAGGTGAGTTCTAAAGGGAAGATTTTGAATTTCTGTGAAAAACACTAAGCAAGATTTTTTTTTTGCTTCAGTCCAGCTACAACAGATTGGAGCATAACCAGGAGCGTTAGGTGGGATTGGTCACTGCAGGTACTTAGGTCTACAAATTAGCTCCACAACTCTTTCAGTAGTTGTTCCTTAAACCAGAAGTATATCCATGACTTCAAGAGTAGGATTCATTTTGCCTTAAATGGGCCATTAAAAATGAGGTGTCTAATCTGAGTGCATTGTTTATCCATCTTCTATTGTCACTAGAGCAAACCAGGTATGTGTGCAAGGTGTCATTTACACTATAGCTGGAAGGACTTGCTCCCTCACAGAATACATTCATTCAGGGCATTACAGAGGGATCCTAGACAACTTATATTAAACGTGTTGCATGTTGGTAATTTCAAGGTTGGTGAGATAAAACCTCCTCTGTTCTCTTAAACTCCCACTCCAGGCAGACTTGCAAAAGAGCACTCCAGGCAGACTTGCAAAACAGTTCAAGTCCTGTCCCTGGCCTAAATCTTGCCATAACTCACATGGATTCTCCCACCACTATCAGTGTCTTCTAGAGCAAACCTAGCAGCTCATCTGCTGCTAGGGAATAATAAAGCCAGGAAACAGGAATACAGCTAGTGCTTGTTTTTATCGGGACACCAATCCTGGAGAGAAGTTCTACTTCTCCCTAGGTCAACTGGATTTGAGCCTTCATCTCCTGTCTCCTGGAATGTGTCTATACCACTAGCCTGAGTGGGAGGGAGTGGACACCCTCATTCTCCCATCCCAAAGCTCTTCTGCTTTATGTGAGCAACTTAAACATTCACTGTGAAAGACAGATATCAAGTACCAAGTAGTAGAGGTTGAGCTAGGGAACTCTCCTATTTATCATAATGTTTTACTATTACACGTTCCCGTGAGTAATTCAAACCCTGGGATTTAAAGTCAGCTTGTTCTTTTTCATTTCGTTGTTTAAATGGGTCACATAAAATAGAAGAACTCCAGTATGAGGGAACAAAAACAACACAAACCTCTAAAGCCCTTCTTAACGAATATAGTGCCTTAGGTAATTAGAATAACAGGGTTTAAATTAATTAGACAGAGAAGGGAATTGAACTCAGAACGCCGGTCTCTAGATGACTGCTACAGACCCTGGAAGTTCTGGAAAATAGGGGTGAGGAAAAATATTTCCTTCTCCAGATGATTTTTAAAAGAACCCATTCTAGAAACAGCTCTTTACCTAGTTTTTGGAGAGAAATCAACACAGCAATGGGATCAATGTGTGCCCAGACCCTGGGAATCAAGGAGAAAGGATGCGGAACTCATGTTTTTATTGTAATTTCTTAAAAAACTCCAGTTCCTCAGACCATGTTGTTTTAGGTAGAACTTTTTACAGGTTTACCCATTGCAGTGCTTTGGGTACATAGTAAACCTGGATGCATAAATTAAAGACTAGAGGCTATGGTGGTCTAAAGTGCAGTGCTCTTATTGACCTAATCTTAGAACTGCAGAACACCAGGAACACCTAGGTAGTAATTTTGCACCAATTTATTTTGAATTTGATCTTATGGTCTAAGTTTTACCCTAGAATCCACTATTGATTTCTGTCCAAACTCATTCAATGTGAACTTTGGGTATTTTGACTACATTTCATGTTATTACACTTCTGTCCATTGCAGTTCAGCTCTGCAATATTGATTATAACTTCTGTTGCCTTTAGGAAGTTTTGGGAGTAAAGTGTTTTATAATAAATGATGGGAATTTTCCATATCTACTAGTAAAGTATTAGCACTGGGACATAGGCTTTGTGTAAATCTAAGTGTTTTGGGTTTAATGCATCTTTTTATATACTGACCTGTGTTATCGTAATGTATTTAATGTATTTTTAAAATAAACACACTCACATAGGCTGTGGATCAATCAGCTTTTCTTCCATGGGAAGATTGATTTTCTGGAAGCCTAAGGCTCAATTATGACTACCTGCTTAGTTTAATTTGTTATGAAGTGTTGGCACTCTTATCCCACTTGTGTAAGGCAGCCCCTTTGCAGTGGTGGTTGCATTATAGCATATGACAAAAGGCTGAGAGAGGTTTAATATAAGTTAGAATCAAGTTAATACAAAATGACCCACAGAATTTCCACAGGGACAGAACCTAGTCTTTCAACAGACGATAGAATAATTCCTTATGAAATGATAACATTTGGGATACCGCAACTTCCAAAAGAGCATAATACATTAAATGTCAATCAACATGAGTTTATGAAAATAGTTCTTGTCAAACCAGCCAGATGTCTCTCTCTGATGGGATTACAAGCTGGGTTAATAAAGGTAAATAACATTCATATAATATACATAGATTTATGTCAGGCACTCATCTGAGTACCCAGCAAACATTTCTTTAAGAAACTCTAATGACTAAAAATCAACAGAGAACACATTGTGTTTATTAGAACTGACTAACTGTTAGGTCTCAAAATATAAACAGGGAATCTTAACTGAACAAATATGGTTTTGTGATGCTTGGACTAGTGAGGAGAAGTTGGGCTGTTGTATCTTCTTGATATTTTGTGTGGTAGTGACAACAAAATTATGCCCACTTCTGGGGTTCAGCATCTTACGTAGTTGCCTGCAAACTTGGGAGGGAAGGTGAGCAATCTGGAGGAGTACAGGAATGGTTAGAGGACAAAAAAACAAGGATTGCAAATTCAATGAGTTCAATCTGTTTAGTTTATCAAAGGAAAGGTTAACAGATGACATAATCACAGTTTATAAGTATCTCCATGGAGAAAATACATTTGATAATTAAGGGTTCTTCAGTTCAACAGACAAAGACATAACAAAATGTGGTAGATGGATGCTGAAGCTGGAAAAATTCCAATTTAAAGGCATTAGTTTTATGAAGAAGATGATTAACCTCTGGAACAATTTAACAAGGATTATGGCAAAACTCTATCTCTGGAAATCTGTAACTCAGAACAGGATATCTTTTAGAAAAGCTGGGTTAGATTAGCACAGTGGTTCCTCACAGTTTTATAATCTAAGAAATACTTGGGTGACCTAGCTATTCAGTCTGCTTATGTTTAAATGGATATTTCCCATTTGTATCCTCACTATTTTGTACTGACTCAAAAGTGGTAGCATAGACCAAAATTCCTCTCTCAGACGAGAATGTGTTTATATGCTGGTGCACTTTGTGGGCTGCCATAAAACTTAAACTACTTCTTTAAGTAGTTCAAAATGAAATACAGTCTCTGGCAGCAGCAGGATGTACACAGCTGTAGCATGTGTGCCTGTCATGTCATACCCCTAGCAAACATTCAGATCCTGGCATGCATTTTCTTAACATAAATAGTTTAGAATACATGCTCACACTCTGAGAGAGAAAAAAATTGCTCAGTCTACTGCAGCAGCCCTGACCAATGGGTGTTTAATTCTCTCCTTAGAGAAGCTGTCTCAGTAACACAACTCTACTGGCTTGGTCTATCATTAACAGCTCTCAGAAGCAGCTCAATGGCCTGGTCACAATTTGGACTAAAGCTGCCCAAACATAATACCAGACTGTGTGCCATGCGATGAGAGTATAAAATTTCTGTCTCTGAGACAAATGGGACTTAAGGGTGTATTTTAATTACAGAGTCACAGAATCAGGTATATGTTTTACTGACTAAAGCAGTAGGGTTGGAGAATGCCCTTGTTGATGCTTCTCTGTGGTGGCAGGGCTGTTGGCACTCTGACACAGGGAAGGGAAGGAAGGGGGCCTCATCCAGCCAACTGGCAGTGGTCATTCCCACTCCCCCCATTCCCACAGCCTCACACCTGAATGCTCCAACTTGTACTTTATCAGATACACTTCTACCCTTCTTAATGCTGTCAAGTGGTTAAAGAGAAAACATGTGTATTGCATTTTTTGGTGATTATTCCTGGCCTTTTGGCCATACTCTAATTTACATCATTGCATTTCCCCTCTATGTTCTTCCTTGAGTTTCAGTTGGTTTCAATATTTCTTCATATTTGTTTCCTAATAACACACAAATACAACATGTAGAAAAAGCACAACGATATTTAAAAAAAAAAAGGATTAGCCATTATATGAATTATTAGGGTAACTGTGGTTTCTCCAGGACATAAATCAATCCACATTCTTCAGGATATTAATCATGCCCTAAATGGCTGAGACTTAAAGGAGAAAATTTCCTCCCCAACATGTTGTTGCATAATTGCCTATTATGGAAGTTTTACGTCTTCCTCTGAAGCATCTGGTACTGGTACCATTAGTTTGATCTGGAATGATAATTCCTGTGTGCCTTTGTGGAGCATTCCTATGACACTTTAGCAGCTGCTTGATTCCATCTTGTACAGGGCAGCCAGATGTCCCACAGCTTTAAGGTTATCCCACTTTTCAGCATGCTATTCTGCCTCCTCTGCTTGCCTTAAGGAAGGTCAGCTAACCTTGTATTTGGACACACTATCTAATGCCTTTCACATTTGGAAATAAAACTACCCACAATGTGATTGCAGTGCAGGAGGAAACTCGTCACAGCCAGGGAATTTTTAGAAATCTGGCACTCAGGAAAGCACAGAGAAAAAGTATGGCTCTCCAACTAATTCCATATTCTGTTTTATGTCTTTCTTACTACAAGCAGAGGTATGTGTTGTAAATCACAATCATGGCAACAGTGATCACTATAATTAATTTTGTATAATGTTTTCCATCCCAGTCCTTTGTTTTCAGTAGTTCATAAATTTCTAAATCTTTTACTTTTTGATTTTGAACAAGGGAAGGCAATTTAAAAAAACCCAAACAAAACAACCTATATTTTTTTTCTCCATTGTTAAACAGTTTTGGTCACTGTTTTCAAATGCTGCTCAAATGGTTGTGGGTAAACAGCTACCACTGAGATTGCTGTCACCATTTGGAAGTAGATTTTTATTTTTTGAAACTTGGAGATCATGCTAGGAATTCTGGGCAGAGGACAACTGCAATAAATGAAGAAAAATTGCACGTATTATTTGTGATGTCTATCTTGGTTGACCCAGGATGAATGAGATGACTGGGGGAGTCATCCTGAGAAATTGCCCAAAGGTTTAACCAAGGTGTTTAAACTTTAGTTCCAATGGATGGGCTATCATCTTATTTAACTTTTTCTAGACACAAACAAGGTGGACAGACTGAAGGTGAGCTCCTGAACAGCAGAAGATGTCTAATTCTGAACTAATTTTCCAAATTTCTCTACAGTTAGTGCTGATATAATCAATGTGGTCATTGAAATTCATTCTAATGTAGGTATGTAAAAGATATTTTATGAATTGTTTCCTAAAAATATCCATCTTTGTTGGCTAAAGGGAAATTGGAATTAAGAGCTTTGGTGTCTACATTAGGATGCCTAATGTTTAGAGACATACTCCAACCATACTCAATTTAATTCACACATCTTTTGTCACCTTCCTCATAAGATTTCTTGGTTAACATTTTTACAGAGTTTGGTTAGTGGCCTACTTTTTTATTTTTTTAACTGGAGTCTCTTTTGAAACAGACATGACAATGACTAATCCAAGTAGGATACACTTCCCTGTTCTTCTTTTCCCTATGCTCTGTCTTATTCATCATCTGGGACACCATGTTCAGTGGCCATGAAGATTTGTATGTGTTGAGTATTGCATTTAAAGTTGCTATTTGAAATAGGGAAAATCTCTAAATAGGCTAAGCTTGCTCATTCACCTCAGCATTGGGGTAGTGGAAGAATAAGCTGCCATATTCCTGCCTTCCCATTTAAAAATAGCCCAGCAAAAAAAAATTGCAGGTCACATTCCTGATCCAGGTCTCTGTGTCACCTCAGTCCAGGTCATGGACAGCTATTCCAACTGTGCTGAGGGTGTGCAGCAGGTATAAGCTGGTTAAACCAGCACTGCCTCAGAGAAAAATGTCGAAAACTAGCTGAAAAAGAAAGTAGGCAGTAAAATAAGAAAATATGCTGATGGCACAAAGTTATTCAGACCTGTAGGACAAGGGCAGACTGTGAAGTATTTCAAAGACTGAGTGACTGGGCAATAAAATGATAGATGAAATGCAATGTAGATATATGTAAAGTGATGCACATAAGGAAAAGCAGTCCCAGCTCTACTTATAAAATGGTCTCTGGGGTGTATTAGGATTTTAAAAGGTCCACAAAAGGGCAAAAAGGATGTTTCCTTTTTTGCAGAAATGGTTTCTGCATGAACAGCAGCTTCATAGGCTGGAGATCCTAGGCCTTGAGAAGAAACTTAGGGAGACTTTGGTGGAGCTCAATATAATTAGGGATGACATGAAGATTGTAAGCTCACTTTCTTTGCAAAAATGAAAACTGAGGCCATCATGTTCAGACATAAGGGGCAGGTTCAGCACTAACTAAAGAGGATGGTTCTCCACATGATGAGTGATGGACCTGTGGGACAGCTTGCCAGGGGACATTGTGCATAAAATTTGCATGATATCAATGGGCAGCTGGACAAATGCTTGCAAGAACTGCCCTCTGGAGATTTCTAAACAGGAAAATCGCATCAAGATAAGGAAATCCTTGAGCTGAAAATAACAACAGTCTGAATATGCAAAGGACTACATATGTTTGCTCTTCCCTTGGACTTTTACGTGTGGAAACTGATGGACACAAGGTATGAGAATCTTGCAAGATGGACTGTTGGCCTAAGTCAGAGCAGCTGTTATTGCATTAATCTAACTATGGCCCTTTTGCTCTGTTTACCAGTAGTCACTCTGCTGGCTGACACACAAATACAGAGACAAGAGATAGTCCTTATCCCAAAAATCTTATCTTAGTGACAAGATATAACCTGTAGGGGTAGATGGGAAGAAGCCTAACCAAGAAACCAGTTCAGCTGGTTTTTCCACTCTCTCTTTACCATGTATGAATGTGTGAACAGGAGCCAGAAGATAAATTGGTGTTAGTTGTTGTGTTTTGGTGAAGAGTTCTTAATGAATTTAACATTTCTAAGTTTTTTACTTCATTCTTAAACATCCCTATGAAGAATTTAATACTTTAAAAAGTTTGTTGATAAGTTTGGGATGAGATGAAAAAGCATTCTAACGAAAGGCAAATATGTGTGCTTTTAGGAGATATACCACCTCCAGCTACCCAGTAAGACTCCCTCCTCCCTCCTTTATTATTCTCAGAAATGCCATATCCTGGCAGAAATAAACTGTGAAAATTATTAAAAACCAGTGATGCTAGACTAAAAGATTTCTAGGTGTATCATGTATATGATATAGTGTATGTCATATATAATTTCATGTGATGAACAAGGAATACAAATGTGTATGCCCATTCTAATACTCCTGTATGACTGTAGGAATGTCTGCGTGAGTTGATCTGTTTGCATATATTTAGGTATTATTTTTATACTGACAAAGAACGTACATGTGTGAGCGCTCATGTCTTCCTACATATGGCTGAGTTATGCAGTTTTTTATTTTCTTTTCTTTCCCTAAAATTTAATTTACCTTCCGCTCCCTTCATATACTCTTTCTTTTTTTTTAGCAAAAAAAAAGGCAAAAATATTTTCTTCTTTACAAGTCATATAGGATTTTCTTTTCCGGACACTACGGGAAAAATAATCAGCCAAATAATTTCATGCAACTTACAACCCCCAATATCAAAATAAATGTGAAAGAAACTGAATGGGGAAGGAAAACAGTACTGTAACTTTTGTCCTCTGATCAGCATTTTTGCTGTTCAAGACTTCCTGAGTGGTAAAATAGCTCAGCCACCCATGCAGTTAAGTCAGAGGGCAGAAAATTTTTATATTACTCAGATTTCCTCAAGGGGATGACCACACTGTGACCTCTTTGCATTCTGCAAAGCTCTGTGACTCAGAGACGTTATGATGCTTCTATTTTAAAGAGTTTCTCCAGCGAACATTTAGGCTTTCCTCTGTGACACTTTTCAACTCGAGGTGGGTAAAAGCATCTTGCTAGATTTGGTAACCTAAGGTCATTCCTGGACTCCCAGCATCAACATCTGATTAGCTGCAAGAGTCTATGTTACTGTCCAAACTGTGCTTTACTTATAAGACTTGACGCACTTGAGCAGCCCCACTCATTTCAAGCTCTGATGTAAATGAATGACTCCACTTACAGAGTCATCCCATCTGTTTTTTTTCTGGTACCAGCCTGGTAAGCCTTTTTTAATTAATCTAAAAAAAAAAAAAAGTCCTTTAAGGCTTGTAAAACAGCAACATGTTCCTGTTAGGAAAAAAAAAAGTGAGAAAAAAGATAGCTCCATAGCCAGATATAGACTTCAGATATATTAAAAAACCCCCCAAACAACAAAACAAGCAGTAAGGTAGGTAAGCTAACTGACCTTAAATTTATCCCCATTTCCAGGACTGAAGATTAAAGCACGCTAGGATTAAAATTGTAAATAAACAAATGTAAATGTGAATTTCAAGCTGAGATTTCATTGAGACAAGTGCTGTAAGTTAAAATGAACAATTTTTCAGTATTGTCCTGATGTATTCCATTCTGTTGCCTTCTATTTTCATGGGTTTGTTACTTAACAAACATAGTTATACACATTAAAGAGAGCACTTTGAAATATGCAGCAGATTTTTCTTGTAATCACATGTATCCAAACTGTGAGTAGCAAAAGAAACCATTCCCATAATTTAAGAAGCAGGACAATTAATACAGCTTTTGCAGCTTGATGCCATATATAAAAGTGATGATGGAGCAGTTTATGAGAAAATTGAAGTAGGTACCGTACACAGTATATGAATAAATTGAGAAATATTTGACCAATCAGCTAATTGTGACACTTTCCCTGCTTTGCATGGCTGCTTTACTGCTGACTGCACTGTAGCTTGGCGCAAGGAGCTGGTAAGGAAAACAAGAAACACTTAATACATGCAGAAAAACAAGTGAGAGAGGAGGAGTAAGAAGTAACCTGAGTATCCACCATAACTTGCATGACCCACAAGCTGTGGTCAGGTGGGAGACAGGTAGTCTCCCATTGTTTTCTTATACTCCAAAGAGGATGGAACAAGCAGGGAGCCAGGGTGGGACCATGCATTTTATTCACAGATCTTGTACAGGCTGCAAAGGCATTTTACTCTGACTTCCCTGCCAGCCTCTGTTCCTGGCTTTGAGAACCAGGTGGTGCACACACACACACAGAGGCAACAGGGCAAATGTCATTAATGCAAAGGAAGAAATGTCACCATCCCATACTCTCAAACTGTGTGATCCTCCCATATTATTATGGGTTATGTGTTGTAATATGTAAGAGCTGAGTACAATGTCTAGCATTTCTTAGATATGGTGTGGATTTTAAATAAAAAACAGAGGAAATCTAGATCATGCCTTTGATCAGCTCACCAAAACAAAGGCAAGAGGAGACATTTAAGAGTAGTTATTCAATAACATTGGTAAAATGCTTCCTTTGTCACATAAAAGTTAGAGCAATTCATTTAACCATATAAAGACATCTAGTTTGATTTTATGCAACTCAGATTATGCAGGACACCACTGTAGCTATGGTACAGGACCTAGGAGAGACCCACATCTTCCTGGAGAGGCCTTTGGAGGCCACATGTGATACTGGGCATTTCTGACATCATCCTATGGATTCCCCATCATGTGTCTTCCAAAGGCTCATCAGCTGGTCTCCTACAACTGTCAGTCATCTCTGTTGTTCCAGGTGACTTAATAGAGACAAATTTTTCCTCTTTCCATTAAAGGAGCCTAGATGATTAAGTAGAATAGTCCCTGGCATGGCCAAAGGCAGGGGATGTCAATCCTGCTCGTGGTGCTAGAATATTATTCAGTGTTGCTAGATCTGTACATCAGTTTGTATCTATGCAGTACAGCTCAGCCATCAGTCATCCCATCAGACCACGATTATACCACTGGTCTGACTGCCTGAACAGACAAGGAGCAGCCACCAGCTTCTGCTCTGCTTGTGGCTCTCACAGGTAACTGCAAACATTGGAAGGGGAGAGGATCTGGTCCTGACACCACCTTTCTGGGGCTGTCCGAAAGTAGTTAAGCCAGGTTTCTAAAGTTAAACTTCAAAACTGATTGATTCTTTTGGTACTTACACAGGCATGGGGTTTCAGGTTTAACAAATGCAGACACACCTCAGTTTGTTGCCAATGAATGTGACTGAAAAATACCTGGAGACTTAAGAAAGGGAGAACAACAGTTTGCAAAATGCTATTAAGATTGACAACCTGTAAAAAATGAAGTTTGCAAGAAAAGAGCATGTTTTCCAGTCAGCTTTCATGGGGAAGCAGAGAAAGAAAATGCTCAACATTTCTAAAGAGAATCACAGATTCTGCTGAATTTTCTTATATCTATGACTGATTGAATTATCCATTGCAAATGGTGTTTGTTGCTAATTTGGCCGTTTTGCAGTTCATGAATCATTCTGGAAACAATCCTGATTTCTACAAACACATTTGTTATTTGTAAGTATTCACTGAACAGTTTTATGTGAACAGATTTCAGCCTGGTTTTTTGTTCTCAAATAGTGTCATCTATTCACTGTTTGAAGTGTTTGACTGGTCAACCAAATCACATCCTATTGTCTGCACTTCCTGATTAGGTAACTGAGACTTATAAATACAAGTATAATGAATAGCAAATGATGAATAGCAAATAGGGTATAACAAACATTGGATCATCTGAAATTTCATACTAGAAATACATAATTCATGTAACTTTTAGGAGTTAACCATTTCCCTGAATACCTGGCAGCTTACAGAAGATCCTGAAATTATGAGTAATATCTGTCAGAAATATCAGAAATTATGATCTATATTTTATTAACATAAAATTCAAAAATCAGGATATCCATGGGTAAAGAAATGTTGAACATAATGGCAAGAGTGCATTTATCTGCATTTATGAATGTGTAGCTGTGATTCTACTTCTATTTTCCACCAATAATCTAAATATATTGTTAAAGTAAGAATGTATGAACCTAGCACATGACACTTTTCAACCAATAACAGGTCATGACTTCTTGGTGTATACCAAAATGGAATAGAGGAAATGAGCAGGGACAGGGAATGTGTTTTAAATTGAGATTTGATGTGGCAGAAGAAAACAGTTCCAGATTTAAGGAGCTTCATGAAACATTTCCAACTAACAACCTGTTTTAACATTGTTTTTAAATCCTTTGTTTCTTTTTGACTTCTTGTTTTTTGTTTTTAATGTTTTGTTTATTTTTAATTAAAATATTAATATTGTCTGAATTACTGATCATTTCTTCTGTCTTTAGACATGAAGTTGTCACATATTTATGAATACACTGTGGCACAGTGAGATTTAATAACTAACTGATTATTAATGCTGCCAGTATTTGTTTTGAAGGAGAAAATTTGAAGAAAAACAAGTGATGGTTAGTTATCTAACAATTCTTCATGGTTTAGATACAGAATGTCAATGTACTTAGTGCCATGACCCAGTGGCTAGGAGGATGTTTTGGCTGGAAAAGGAAACTGCAATGGATAACTTGAGCAAGCTCAGTCTCCTCTCTTGAGATCCCCAGGAGGTGAGTGAAAGGGTTTCTTTCTGCTAAATATAACTGAATGTTGTATATGTAATACAGATATAAGCAAAACTGCAGTCAGCTATTTCAATCCCTCATCCAATGTTTGCGTTCTCTTCTGCTTTGGTCAGATCAAATCTTGTGTGAGAGTAAAAATATTTTCTCTAATTATATGGAAGGAGGGCTTGGAGCCTAACTAACTATAAAAACATTAAAAAAAGTCTTATACGCAAATATGAAGTACAGTACTGCTGTCACAATCTTTTGATTGGTTTAAGCCTATCAGTTAAAAGCATTGTATAAGATCAAAGTTGCATGGCTTTTGGCATGCACCCTTTTGGCACGACCCCTTAGCCAAATGCCAGCAGCCTTGCTTTCTGTTTTGAGGACAAAGAGAAGGAAAACTTCTTGGATGTGTTCTTTTGTCCATCTTCATTTTGAAAGACAGTATACCACAGGGTCTTTCCTGGCTCTCACTAGCTGTAAACTGCCACTCTCCTGACTAGAAATTCCCCAGCCTTTCTTTCTACCAATTTCCATAATAAAACAATATTTCCTTCATTCTATTTGGCCCTACCCCTGACTCCTTCTCTTACTTTGATGGCTTTATAGTCACATTTTCTGCTGAAATACCTGTCCAAAACTTGCCATGCCAGCCTTGTGTCCCTGCCGTTATAACCAGTCAGCCTCTCAGGCCACAGGTAGAAGCTTTTGATCAAGTCTTGTTGTTTCTAGGGATCTCACTAAATGTACTTTAATTACTTCTTTCCTTGAGGCTGAAGGATGGGTGTTTAGCATGCCCATTGTTGAACCAGTTCAATAATTGTCTGGAGACCAAACAGTCACTCGAGAGCAGTCACTAATTTTTTCCAGCATAATAATATTATTATTTCCTGGCTTTGCCATATGGGTTGCATAGAAGTGGGACACATAGCCAATTAACTGAGACAAAGGTTTAACTTAAAGCAATAATGAGAGTGCATTTAGTGCACTTTGGAGCCATGGTTATCATTACTGAATTATAAATATTAATAACAGTTAAACACATTGTCAATGGTGCAGCCATTAAATATCTGCTGCCTCTGCTACATGGTGCTTTTTAGCTGGAGTGAAATCTCTACTTTGGGGCATATGCAAGTGCATTTTTATTTGTGACTTAATGTAACCCAAAGTTCTGGTGTCTCCACGATGGGATTTTGACTTCTATATGGCTAGCATAACATATGTACTTTTCAGGAGTATCTGTTTTTCCAGGCTGTTGATGAGAATTATTATTCTCAATGACTGTAGAAGACAAGATCCATTGTTGCTTGCATTGCAGGCTCAGGGCTTCAGGCACAAGGGCTGTGCCAACAGGATTTGGGCACAGAACACCCTCACAGATGCTCCACAGGAATGCAACACTAATCTCCTCCTCATCGATACATTGTGGTACCATGAGGAATTGTGTCTGTGCCTCAGTGTGGCCAACAAAAGAGTTCCTCCATTGAAAACAATAATCTGATTTTTTATCTAATAACATGCTGGAGGATGTGATTGTCTTCTCTCAAGATCTGATTTTCTTGATATCAGATGTCCTGAGCAAAAATTGTCAAATACAGATTATTCTGAGAGGAATAAGTTATTTACAATCTTTCTTTCAGAAGTGAAGACTATAAAGATTTTCTTTACTCTCTGAAAACATAAATGAACATAAAACTGTGCATAATGCTTATGAAGTGGAACAGCAAGAAAGAAACTTTACTCTGGCAGATTTTATTTTTATACGGATTTCATTTAGTGCTTTTAACACAGGTAAATGTACCTTGACAATATGCCAGAAAAAGAAATAAAATAATTTCATCTGCCAGATCTTTTTCCCAGAATTGCTTTGTTCCAAATCTAAAGCCCAGTGGGGAAGAAGCAATTAACTCCCAAGGTCATTTAAACATCAAACTGTACTTCTGGTGACAAAAAAGCCCTCTTAGAAGGAACATTCTCAAAAGGACACCTCATTCTGAAAGCAGGTGTAATCAGAATTTTGTTAGAGCAGAAAGAGAGCAAACTGGGAAAGAAAGGAGTAAGGTATCCACAGTCCTCCAAATTTCATAGGAGGCAGAGAACAAACCAGGCTCCAGGCCATAGGCAAGACATTATGTGAGCATATATTGTGTTGAAATGGTTTCAAATCCAGAAAGAACAGTCTATTCTGTTGGTCAAGTAAAAAGTTAAGAGGTAGTTTTATCCAAAAGGAAGAGGCTATCTTGTAGTGAATTCTTAAATTCAGAGGATGAAGTTCCAATAAGATAAGACCAAAGCCCTCAAAATATTAGCTAGAGATGAAACATTTTTAATATGCAATGGAAGTAGCTACTATAATAGCTACCAATTATCAGAATCCAAAACCTTTCTTAAGAAAATAATCAGGTGACCATGCAATATTTTTATACTAATGACTTAAGGAAATTTTATTGATTTTAATTTAAACTCAGACTTCTTTTGGACTCAGCTTTGAATCTCACTGTAAATCAATTCTGCTACAAGCACTATATCTTTAGTGAATCACCAAGGACTTCTGGAGGTAAAGATATTTACACATCTCTAACATCTTCGTTCTTGATTTACATCAAAATCCTATGTAGTTAGTTCCTGTGTATATTAAACAAAAAAGAAGAGTAGAATTCAATATGCAATATTCATTCCGAGTGTAATTGAATCAATGGTATTAAATGTACAGATTAATTTAGCCACTATAGGATTATGGATAAAAACATATTTAGCAGAAGCAATAAAATGACAATTTAACATATTAAAGGGCAAGCAGCAATTTTTCATAAATAAAACAGGGACAAGAACAGATGCCAGCAAAAGCAGAAAGTGTAAATTGTTAAGTAAACTGTCTAGTTAAACAAGACCATCACTACACAACAACACTGTACATTACCAGCTTAGAACTCAGCTGAAGGTGTCACAGTGTAAATGTCAGGTCTAAAAAGAATTTTGTATAATCTTTAAATTCATTTCAGTGATGTTAAGCATGTTTACAGTAAATTGACAGAGAGCTGTATGTGACCCATAGAAGGGTAAGTGTTCACCATAGTTCAGTGTGGAGGTGAACGCCCTGAAAATATTAGCTTTGACTTTGATTATTTCCTAAATATGTTTGGTTTCTTCTTGCAGTTATTTTTGTTTAGAACACAGGGGACTGAGACAACTTACCCTGAATGAATCTTTCCATTTAGTGAATTTCTAATAAAAAAAAAAGAAAGATAAATGGAGGATTCTGTCTCCAATTTCCCAAACCATTCTTGATATCCAGGTAAGCTGAGCAACTGTTTAACATCCACTATGATTTACAATTCACATTAAAGGTTTCTTTGTACAGCATTTTGTAGGTGCCAACATTTTGAAAGCCAAACCCAGCAATGTTTTTGGCTAGAAAATAAGAACATACTTCTGTACGTATTGGGTTTGGTGAGCTTTTTGGCAGGATGGGACGGTGAACCGCTCACGTGAGCACACACCCAGGAGGCTTGTCACAAACTCCTTGCTGACCTTGCTTTGTCTTGAACTAGAAATTCTTGCACCATGAGTATCAAGTGGAAAGTTAAAAAAAAAGGAACCATACTCTCACTGTGTTGATAAGAAGCATTATCCTGTGATACTTGCTAAACGATTTAGTGCCACTAAATTCAGTCTAAAACTAGCTTGAGGATAATCTGATATAGTTAAATTCACTCAATTTATAAACATTTGCATGTTATTTATTCATATCGTTTACATGTGTTTGCCCTGATAACACGAGCCTATGTGAAACAGCTGTCAGCAGCCACCAGAATTTGCTTGTTCACTGCTTTTTGCTGGAAGCCAAAAACAACTGCCCAGGCCCCATGAATACATGCAGTTCATTTATCCCAATTAGAAACTAATTTCAGGCAAGTGCCACTAACCAAGAACAATGTGAGACAGAACAAGAGAAATTATCTACAGCAGTGCAGTAAAAGAAGAAAGAAATAACAAATGAATATTGAGACATTCCATAGAAAGTGGTGCTTTTTTTGCCAAGTTACAGATAATGTGTTTTTCTGATACTGTGGTTTATATTATCTGTGTAGACACATCAGGCTAGCATTTTGAATTGAGTTGGAGTGTTTGTTTCTGTGTTTGCAAAATTCAGGTGGGAATCTTGCATGAAAATGCTTTCTTCTCTACCTGCATTCACAAATACTACAGGAATAGGCCTGTTCACAGCCTGCTGTCATGGTGACCTCCTGTGCTTGGCCAGCAAATCTAAGTGCTAAAACACTCAAAATTTCAGAATCACCTAATGTTTCATTCCAATTTGGACTGAGATTCTAGGAAGGCTCTTCCTCAGTGGACGGCTGCTTCTTATCTCTAAGCTAAATCTGAGTACCTAGACACACCTGATCCATAGTTTGACCAACTGTGATTTCCTTTTTATTGCTTCTTTTTAGTGATGACCATAAGTTGTGACATATATTGAAAAGGCTAAGGTCAACCAACCTCTTGTGCAGACATGTAAACTAAGTGAATGACAAAGCACAAATTTGAAAGATACCACCATTCTATCAACATACAAACTTCCCTGTCATGTTGGTGGGAGTTCTACATGTTTTTTTCCCTTGTTTTCTTTTTCATTCGTTCACAATTTTACATAAAATGTTAGCAGCAGCAGTGTAGAATTATGGTACACCATACTAAACCAGAGCAATAGAGGTAAGAGAAGGCTGAAGAAAGGAAGACTTGCCCCTGGTCATGGTGGCTTGGGTTAGAGACTGGATAGGAAGACTAAACACCCTAAATCCATGGGCCTTGATGGCATGCACCCATGGCTGCTGAAGGGGCTGGCAGATGTGGTTGCTCTGCTGGTCTCCATTATTTTTGAAAAATCATGGATAAATCCTAGCAATTCTGTGATTCTGTGACTTCATTTCACATAATTTTTAAAATACCTATAAACATCCATTAATTGGTTCTAATTGAAATGTGCCACCTTGTCAGGAACACAGTGTCACCCATGTGTGTTGCAATGAAAGAATTTGGCACTTTACATTTCATTACGACACACACTCTAATGTAGCAAATAAGTTATTCAAGGTATAAATTAGAGTGACAGTACTTCTATTAATATTAAAATATGTAGTGAAATATACTGAAAATATAATCAATCCCCTAATTTGTATAACTATTTGACTTATTCTAGAAATGAAAGTGTTTTTTTGTCAGGCATTTCACTATAGGATGAACAGGAGATTCTAATCTTGAAAAGATGCTGAAGTATAAGAGCGTAATTATAGCTCTTACTAATTTTTAATATACTATGCTAAGAAATGATGATATACCATACCATGACACCATAAACTAAGTAAATACAACCAAAGAATATGAAAAGAAAGTAAAATTCTAATTTTACAGTTAGTGCAATTGCTTTGGAATTCTGTATACAGAACATTTGTTATTTTTCTGATTTGAAGAGAAAAACAGCCAGGATCTCAAAAACCCATTAAAGGTGGATTGCCAAATCTTGATCATGTCCAGTGGTAAGTGTAAAAATCCTATTAGAAATAGAAATTATCTTTGTCAAAACCAAACAAAATGTAAATAAATTTCCAGTAGCTTTTCAGTGCAAAAACTTGAGACAAATAATATTACTGCAGGCAAGGTAGCTACCACTAGACTATCAACGAAAAGAGATTAAAGTATTCATGAGACCTTCAAATGGGTGTCCTGCTTCACAAGCATAGTTTGAATTTCAAATAACATGGACTAAGTAGATGCAACAGATCACTGCATTTGCCTGTCAGTGTTACATGTCATGCTTAGCAATTAGTTCTAGGACTTAAATTTGCAGGAAGAGATAATTATGTACAATAAAACTTAGAAATTGTAATTTGACATTGATGGTATGAGTGAAATGAATGAGTGAAAATGAAGCTTTGTCCATGTGTGTCCCTCCCTCCCTCCCTTCCTTCCTTCCTTCCTTCCTTCCTTCCTTCCTTCCTTCCTTCCTTCCTTCCCTTTTCTCTACTTTTCTCCCTTTCCCCCCCTTTTTCTAAAGATTTTTTCCAAGGCAGTATGCTTTACAAGCTTTTAGGGTAGGACAACTGGAAACCAAAGTTAAACACTTCTGTCACCATAAGTATGCAACGTTATATCAGCTTTATACAGCATTTAATAAATTCACTTGGTTACTTTAAAATATACTTTATATCTTGGAAATAGGTACCTTACATACTCATTAGGGCCAAAACTGGGTTGAAATGATTTCTGCAATGTCTTCTTTTTCTGTTATATAATTATTCATATATAATGAATGATGTATATTTTCAAAACAATTATGTAGCTCACTCCTGACACAGAAATTACAGATGGCCTGTGTTAAATACGCTTATTTTTTTATTTTGCATGAGGCTTATCAAAAAAATCTTGAGCAGTGTCAGAATTAGACTCAAACAAAACTCTGTAGCTTTAGAATAGCCTCTCATTGCAAATGATACATTCTGTTTCCTAGTTTGATGTAGGATACTAAGGTAAATAAAACGGATTTTGTTATTTGGTTGGCTTTTGTAAAGGAATTGGAAAAAAAAAAGAACAGAAACTGTAGGTACAAGCTGCAGAACCACATTACTATGCTGTTCCCAGGGCTAGGAATTAGCATTTCCTCTATTCCCTTATACTTCCTCCAGTGTCCTCCTGCCATCAAATCCTGGCTGTGTAACTTCAGACTTTTGTTGTTGTTTGGGTTTTTTTTTTTAATGCTTTGGGCATCAGAAATACCAAAATATGCTTTGATTTTCAGTGCTAAGATTTTGGAGGGGGGAAGTTCACGTTCCATGAAATTGCACCAATGCCTTTATTAATTACCTCTTGTTTACACATCAAGGTCACATTGGAGAAAGATTTCCTTTACTTAAAACAGTGTAACATAGGCAGTGTTGATTGTTCAGATATTATTGGCTTCTAAGTTCAATTTCAGACGCATCCTTACATGACTGAGCACAGTACTCCAAGCCTCTGCTCTTGTCATGGTGAGTTTATGAACATTTTGCAGTGAGATTTCTGTTAACCCTGAGGCTGTCAAACAGCATTTAAGATAAAACAGCACCTGATCACCACTGAACATTTGCCTACTTAAAAAGAACAAAAGAGGAAACAACAACAACAACAAAAATAATATAATTAATGACTACTCAGTTCCCACACAGCAAAAACTAGATGTCAACCGATCAGTTCTTTATCCTTGCATATGCTTTTAAAATGATCTTTTTTTTCAACAGCTATCCCCATCAGAACATGTTCTACAGTTGTAAATCAGTGCCAGTGAATTAAATTTTGCTCAGGGCATAGTGTACAATTGCAATATGGCTATTAATGCAGGGAAAATAAACAAGGAAAAAATGCTTAACATGACAAAAGATCTGACTTATTAACTGATTCAGTATAAATGAATGTCAATAAATGACAGCCCCAGGATCCATCCAACACAAAGTTGTTTGAAAAAGCATTTCACCAATGGCTTAGAATATGTTATTCTTTCATTCAGCTGCCTGTGCTTCCAAGGGAGGGAAGCATAGCTTCAGCCAAAAAAAAAAAAAAAAAAGAAACACACCACTTCAAGTAAAATATTACATAAAAGAGAATTTCTATTTCAGAGGGTCAGGCTAAAGACAGTGATTAACAGAAAAGAATGTCTGACTGAAGGAAAGGAAGACTTCTTTCTAAAAATGCAATTGCTGAAGATGAGAATCATGAAAAGCCTATTGCTGTGGTGCTGGATGTGTTGTTGTTTCTTTTTGACCTCACCTTGTCCAGTCAAGATGACTAAAAGCCTTACTTTGTTATTTACTAGCTTTTAAGCATATGGTTTTTGACAGTCTTCATTATTCTTTAATAAGTTTCTTTTGTAGTGGAGCTCACCCTTTAGAAACTCAGTTAAAGAATTGAATTGAATGTTTCATCTAGAGCAGGTTCATTTTAATTTATTTAAATATGTAAAGACATTCTGTTTTGTTTTGTGGGTTTTTTTAAATACCCGTGGGCTTGCAGGCAGAGAGGTATACAGCCTTATCTCTGAGTGAAAATTCAGCTCTCAGTTCCTTGCAAACTTTTCCTTGTTCAAATTAGGGCATCTCAATGCAAGAGCTTGTTAAAAGTTTCATGTTATAAGGGATGGGTTTGCCTTGCCAGATTAATTTAACAGCAGGAAAATCTACTTCTGTTTTTCTTAATGCCAAGTTTTAAAGCCTGCTTACTTTGTGGGTGGTGTGATTCAAGAGGAAGCAGGGTAGCCACAGGCATGGGATCAGAGCTTCGTCCTTATGCACGAGTGGGTGTGTGGGTGTGAGAGAAAAGAAGGTGTGAGGTTTCTATCCTTCCTCCTTGCACTCAAATCACTCCCTGGGCATCCTGGGGTGCTGCACATGTTTGTGACCGAACACACTGGGCCAGTGGGCTTCCCCTCCATTTCAACGGGGCTGGGAAGCCTGAAAAGCTTGCAAACAGGCTCCTGGGTTTGAACCAAGAGGAGACAGAGGAAGCCATGTGAACAGGCAGGAGCCTTATAGTCCTAAGGAGGCTGCACAAAGCCCAGAGCAAATTCCACTGTGCCACACCAGGGCTGCAGGATGGGACGTGGGGCTCCCACCCAGCCAGGCCAGCACTTGCAGGGGAGCAGCTGCACGAAGGTCCACGGGACACACGGTTTCCCAAAGGGGCAATATCGCAGCTGACCCGACACAGCGCAGGCCTTTTCCATGCACACCTACTTGGAAAGAGCTGTCAAATTAAAATGAGCCCTTTTTTATGTGCTGAGGCTAATGGTTAGTGTAATAAAACTCAACAGCATTTACAACATGAGCTGTGTGGAACCACGGAGCGAGAGTTTGTGGCCTTCTCCCCAGCTGGTTTTCATATGGGTGTAATGATCAAAAGGGGCAAGTTAACAAACAAACAAACCCACTCCATACACACCAAAATGAACCACAGCGCCTCCACCCAGCACACAAAAAATCAGCTTTCCTTTTGACCTGGATGTTGCAGTTTTAACTACTGGTGTGGGCTTGCTCCAGGTGTATACTCAGGCAACACTTTAAGGTTGCTGTAGGTCCTGCTGACATACCTGGATGAAATTTTAAACGAGCTCTAGTGTTTTACTGATCAGAATCCACTCCGGGTCATCCCTGTGCTGCTGCCACTGCAGGTGCTGTGCCAGCTGCCCCCAGCCTGGCCAGTCCAATGGCACCAGGGATGCCTCAAGTCATGTTGCAGCATGGAAACTCTCAGAGGTATTCCTTTAAACCATAATAACTTACTTTTACCTTCCCCAAAGACTACCAGAGGCAAACACTAGGTAGAGGGTCTGGTTTGACAGTTTAATGAATCCCATTTGGCAATTCTGACCATTATCAAATTTGAAATCATGAACCTGTGCATTGATATTTTTACCCATGGCACTCAGGAAGAGGACAGAGTCTCTTTTCTAGCTCTAAAGACCCACAGACAGAAAGAAATAAGGCCCAGTGGTCTGTGATGTCTAGCAGCCTGTTTACTGCAAGAAGAAGCTGTAAGACTCCATTTACAGCTTTGGTAATAGAAAAAGTCAGAGTCAGAATATAACCTTCACTGTTCATCTTAGACCACAGTTTTCTGTTGTTTGCCAAAGCAGGATGATATTGGAATATTTGAAAGTAAAGCCTGTCTTCTAGTTGCCTTTGCACACCTGTGACCACATAGATATCTTGCTTTTGCACTCCTCTCTAATTGGTTTTCCCAAGAAGCAGTCTCTTTCTAAAAATATTGATACAGGAGCATGGATGGGGAGGACAGCAGAGAACACATTCAGTGCCAGCTTCTCCACTAGCCTGCACTGGGAGCTGTTTTGTTGCTCACAGGCTGATGTTTTTCTCACCTCTTCCATCTTCTTCTACTTAGTCTAACTCCAGCCCCTGCACCTGCTGCTGCAGGATATTGCCATCCACAGCTTTCCAACACTTCATATTCTGATGAATAGTTGGCTTCTGGTTGCTTCAGCAAAGTCCCCAACTGCTGCTGAATTCTCTCTCCAAGTCCAGAACAGAAGGGACCTTTATTTACCTTAATGGGCTCTGAGGAGTAGCACTGCAGACAGTCAGGTGTCTGGTCTCCTCATACTGATTTCTGCCCTTGGTTTCATGAACTCTGGTTGGCAAAGAATTTCTGCTCAAGGTGCCTGGATCTGTAAAGCATGATGTTCTTGGCTAACTGCAACATTAGGAAATTCCATAGGAAAATAAACTGTCCTGTCAATTATATACATATCACCTAAAAAATCTCCCAATGGAGTCCCATAGTGACAGAGTAAAATGGACAGAATTTAGAGCAACAGAGCCTTGCATAGCAAAATGCTTAGAAATTAATCTGAAATAGAGAAAAAATAAATAAATTAATTTTTAAATCCACCAAAAACCCGCTATCTTTTTCAAACACTACCCACAGCTTAATTACTGTGAAGTCCCTCTTTCTTTTTTTTGTGGTGAATTTGCAGGTTGCTGTGCTAATACTTGACAGCATTCCTTTAAGGCTTAAGCACATACATTTAAAAGCTGATAATGTTATTTTCCATTAGAAGAGCTTAAGTTCGTTTATGATATGTTCAGGGATCAAGTTGCACAAATAGAGTTTTCAAGCCAAGAAAAGTCAGATGTCCTAGTACCACAAAGCTTAATGAGTGAACTTTTGCCTCACTAAGGTCTGGAAGATAAGAGATGAATGCTTTAAAATAAATGCAAACATTTGCTTCAACACGTAAATGTATTTGTTCAGACTGTAAATTAAATTCAATTAAGTTCAGAGAGTAGTATCTTAAGCATTTTGCTAATTATAGTTGTGAGTTTCAACTCATTAAACTCAGATAGTACATTTAAGAAAAGAGAATCTGCCAGGAAACTGCCCATTACACGGGCTGGTTATCTCATTTCCATTTAAGCACCACTAAAACTTTGAGATGTGCTTTCAAGACACTCCACAGGAGAAAAAGAGAAAGAGGAGAGAACCAAGGGTCTTTTTGCCAACTATAGCAAAAGGACACGAGCTGCAGAAAGGAATTTTTATTTCCTGGGGTTACAAAACCTATGGCTGCACATCCAAGAATGCCATTATTCAGCATCCATGTGACTCAGGAGTCAGCTTGTGGTGCTGCCCACCTTGACAGACCCCTGGGACTGGCTGATGTCTCTCTGGTTAGCAGCACACCTCTGCTCAAAAGAGAAAGCTCGTTCGAGAAAGCTAAATTTGTCAGCAAATTAGAGCCAAATAAATGCTCACTTTTGTGATAAGTTCTAGCCTGGCCAGAACTTCAAGGCTTGATTTAGGTATCATTTGACCTAAAAGATGAACAAAACTATACCATTTTCCAGCGAGCAGGAAAATAAGAAGGGGAACTGGGGTCAAACTGAAACTCTGATATGGGGTAGGAAAGGGCATGAGAACTGTAACTGTGGCAAATGTAAGCAAAACAGCATGAAGAGGAGATGGGAGAGTCCAGAAGAATGTATTGGGAGCCTACATGTTCCCCAGTCGAAGGAGAGAACAGCACAAAGCGGAAGGAAACTGAACCTTTTCAAGTCCCTGGCATAAAGAAGCAAGAAGTAGGCATAGAAGGGAACTGGAGAAGTAAAAATCAACAGGAGGTTGACACGTCAGGAGAGAGACAGGGAAGATTGCAGCCTCTGGAGACTAAGCCAAGAACATGGCTTACAGAAGCTGCAAAATGTGCAACCAAGTGTTTTTATAGAGGGACTAGCTAGTGTTGGCACAAGACAGCAAGTGTTAGCACTGGAAGACAGAAGAAGTGCTCAGTGTGTGACAGTGATGAAGTCCCACGCAGCCCTGCGAAAGTATGTCTGAGCTGCATAAAACCGCGAGCTCGCTTTGAGCTAGTTAGCCAAGCCTCAGAAGCAGTCTGTGCATGTTAACATTGCTTTAATTAATTTAACTGGGCTAATACCCCTAATTTGTTGGAGGTATCTGTAAACTGCACTTTGCAGGGTTAAGCAGACTCGGTGTACCTTTGTTAGAAAGAGTCCCTCCAGAGACAGCAAAACAGGTCAGACCTTTACAAACCCATTCAAACCCTTAATCTCCCTGCTGCGTGTATTTGGTCAGTGATTAGACTGAGCAGAGACGCCCAACAAGCTCAGGCTGCTAAATACTGACCTCTCTTAACTGCTGCCAAAGCTAATTTGTACCAGGTGGTCTCCCTTTAAGAAAATGCTCTTTCACTTTTCTTTTCCTTTTCTTAAAAAAACATTTTGTTGTATGATAGAGAAAACTTGTCCAAATGCACGCTATTTGCAGCAGACAAAAAGTGCTGCTTACATGATTTTTGTGTGTTGTGTTTTTGTACTGCTCTAAACTTTTCTACTGGGTTTGAACCACTGCCAGTGTTTTAGCATAGCAACTTGCTTTCTTCATGACATTCAGCAAGTGGTTTTGCCTCCTCAAAGACTTGGGCTGCAACCCAGGGAGAATTTAACATTATGAAAGAATGAAAAGTTGGTTACAGAAGGAGCAGCAAAAGCCACACACCTCCTTCCCTCTGACCGCAGACTAACCCAGCACACTGTCTCTACGGTCTGGGTACGTGACATTATGACTGTGATCATGTGGGTCCTAACTCTTCCAGCAGACAGGGGAACATGTTTTATGGAGCAGAGGCTATTCACAGGGCTACTGTGTGCTTGCTGCTACATGCATGGTTTTAAAATGCTCCTGCTTACGTGTCTGACTTTGAACACATTGCAGAGCAGAACAACACAGGTAGGAACCAGACATCCTGAAAAAGTGGGAAGCCAGACAGGCACATCTTCCTCTGTAGCCACCCACCCTGCCTGCTCCTGGCTGCCCTCTTCCCAAATCATGGGAATCACATGACGGGGAGGGAACATTTTCCCAAGGGAAGAGGGAGGTTTGGGCAGGCCATGACCTAGATAAATTACCCTAGCAGCCTGCGGATGGTTTGCAGAGTGTAGGTTAAACAATTCCAGTATGCACAAGCACTGTGAGAGCCAAACCCCACTGAAACCAACAGAAAGCTTTCCATTTGCTTTAGTGGGCATTGCATCAAACATTATAGATAGGCAAAAGTGAAAATAGGAGACCTCTGTGTGTTGTTGGCGCAGTGACTGTGAATATCATTGGAATAGAAGCAACCACAAGATACCCTGAGGCTCCATCACACAGTGTTCCTGTCCAGTGATTGGCTTTTATTTGTTCCCTACCTCAGTGGAGCTACTGTACACCACTGGGAAAACCTGGCCCTTACTCTTTGCTCAGGAGGATTTCATTCTAGTTGCTTTTATCATTGGGCACAGGGTACTCAATGTGCAGATTGTACCAGGTGACAGAAGCAACGTAACTTTAGGTAATTGTGCCAGCATGCAGAACAAAGGAAAGCATTCTCATAACACTGATAGACAGGACAAACCTGAAACCATTATTCCTGAGCCAGGAACACAGATTCCTCTTCCAATAGCTGGTTTCCTGTTGGCTAGACTCAGAGGGATACCATTTGCAGGAAGGAACAGAGTTCTTCAGTGTAAGTTGTGTGTATGACTCTTGACGCTGCATTGTTTTAGGGAGATTATTATTCTGTCCCTTCTTTTAATCATCAGCTAGTGACAAGTTAGTGTAGCATCACTTGTTGGGAAAGGTGTCTTTATGGGTATTTTTAAATTTATACTTTTTCAAAATTAAAGCCACTTGTTGCTAGGCAGTGGGTTTTGTAAATTATTTTAATTTGTAAATTTGTAAACCTGTTTTGTAAAACAAGTAATAAAAAATGGAATAATAATAACAACAACAAAATGCTGTCTTAAAAAAGGAGCAATGTTGTACATCAACAATAAAGATGAAGAGTTAAGAGAGACACTTTCTCTTTTCAAGCTCTTCTGGGTGAGAAAATGTCATCACAGCTGGGGAATTTATCCTAGAAGCATCAAGCTTTACACATGTGAACATATTAGCTTAGAGAAATCCCTAAAACCAGTGCAACTTGGAAACTTTACCTTGTAAGGATGAAGTCTACATTTGTAACAATGTGAGACATCTTTCACAAGATTCATTTCAGTGCTCTGCCTCCTCCTTTTTTTGTGCTTTCAAATATGCAGCCAGGTCACAGGCAGAGCAGGACTTATTTCAGTTTTATGCCTTGAGTCTTACTTTTCCAACCAGGCATTCACAGCTGTAGGCAGGCCCATGAAAGTCTGACGTTTCAGTCTTCAACTTGAAAGACAAATTTCAAGTCCTGCTGTACACTGGGGACAGCATGATAGAGAGTGTAGGCTTCTACTTCCTTTGGTGAAACCATTCCCTCCTAACTCCCAAGCCTTTTTTGCCCCCACTTCTTTGTCTACATAAAAAGCTAACTTTAACCTGGTTTAAATAAATAGAATAAAAAAGCCACCAATCTTAATAGTCTACTCCTTCTCTTACATTCACTGTGTAAGAGCAAAATTGCAAGCTTTACCCAAGGCCTCCGAGGATAAATTTCAAGAAGGGCAGGACCTTCCATTATGAATAGCATGATAGCTTTAATTTAAAAAAAAAAAAAACCAATACATTATTTTCAATCATTAGAATTTTGTGCCAGTTGCAAAATCAATCCTTTTCTTATTAAAGTGCTTACATTCCCAGTAAAATACTTTGTGGCATAGAATTTCCATTAAGATGGAACCGGACCATGCTCCCAGGAAGCCAGCAACTTTTATTGTAATCACAGATTTTGCATAGTAAATAAGAGATTGAGTTTTAACTCCTGGAGTTCCTTTTGAAGGAGCAGTGGGCCTGTAACTCAGATTATCTTCAGGAACACTGCAAGTATGGGCAGTTGTATACAAAGAAAATTGGACCTAGGACATGTTATTAAAATCTTCCCAGACCATAACAGAAAGTCATTTAATGCCTCTTGGCAAAGTCTGACATAACAAAGAAACAAGATTCTGCAGAGGAAAAGGGAAAATCTGACCAGATTTACTCTGATCAGGCCTGTGTAGTGAAGAAAAAGCAAGGTAGGGAGTAAAATAAAATGTCAGGAATTTGGTTTGCACCAGAGTTTTGGTTTGTTCTTATCTCTACTGAAAGTGACTGCTCTATTTAGTTTTGAATAACTGCTCTGCAAGTGGGATTAAATTTTCTTCTCTCCCTTAGCTTAATGTTGCAGCAGAGACAGTCTGTGTTATACAGTGGCATAACACATGCCTTTTAGAAAAAACTGTGACAACATGAAATTCCCATAGGTTCTATGCTCACAAAAAATTAGCATAATTATGTTAGGGAGAGATTTTTGCTCTTATAGAAGAAATTGTTTGTATCTCTCAGGGTTTGTATCTCTACATACAGGTTGTTGTAAATACTACAGAAATGAGAAACTAAACTGACACAATAAAATTCTGTTAGTGATTGAGCAAAAAAGTTCTAAATTGAGAAATTAAATCTCTTCCACTAGTATAGTTATATTTTTATGATAGCAACGCATAACTAAAGAAAAAATAGGAAAACAGAGGTGGAAATTATAGGCTGGTGCTATATTACTATGAGACACTTTAAGGCCTAATTCAAATCCTTCTGAAGCCAGTGTTATGTGTACCAGGTCTAATAGTAATAATAGTAATAATGATTGTTCTTAATAATTAAGGATGATTATGAGGCACTTAGGGTAATGAAGCTATTTACTTTCACCACCCATGTATTTGCTTATGTGGGGATAGATTCAACTGTGATGAACAGCTATGGTTGTGCATGTTCAGTTTTGAAGACTGGAAAGCGCTAATTGAATCTCTGTGAGCTTTTTCCCTTGAGGCTCTTTTGACCTCCATCTTGCTCAGGATTTTGGCTCACAGACTGAGTTTTATCATCGTACATGGGGTATTTGATCTAAAGGACTTTTTCCCCATTTACTGAAAAAAGGTTCTGCAAATTTTAAGGGATGAATTCAGCATGCATTCAAACTGGGTTTTAGCTGTCCTTTTGCAGTAAGAAAGGAAGGTCCCCTCCAGGGATCAAGAGCATCTGTGCTGCCTGCCCACCTCTGCACTGACTGAGATCTTACCAAGAGAGCTACAGCACAGGTGCTTGTTTAGTGGATGAAGCCCTGAGTCCTGGATCCCAGTGAAGGCAGAACCATCCTGTTGTCAAATACAGCATCTGTGCACACACAGAGCCCATCAAAGACTGCAGACATTATGACAGGCTGATAAAAGGCAGTTACTATGCTAAGGAGAAGTCACAAGCTAAACACGAGATCTAGAGGACAGAGAGGGCTGTCACCTGCCAAGAGCAAAGGACCAGGATAAAGCCTTCTCAAAAGGACTGATCTTTTTTTTCTCTCTTCAGGCAAATGACATTGGCGTGTTCCCAGTAGACTGGCATGAGTCTTGGTGTGTATGATGAAAGTGGCCACTGAAGGAAGAGAACTGGGAAGAGAAAGATTAATAGATCACTTGCAGATTAGTATTACGAAGCTCATTTTAAGATGCTGAACCGCTGTTATTCATCTAGAGAGGCATTCTGGTCTGAAATGGATGTCACCTCCAGAGTAGCTGGGGAGGAGATAGGGACATTCTTCCATAGTCAGTTTTCCAGAGATACACCCCCATTAATTCCCCAGTGGATTTCCCAGAGGAAAGTCAAAACATTTAAAAGAAAGGTTTTCTCTGGCTCCAAGTCTCATGGAAAATTCTGATCCCATGGTTTATTCATTGGGGACTTCCCACAGTGCCCAGGGATACCGAGAGGCAAGGCTCTAAGGGAGCAGGTTCTTTTGCTTTCATCTTTCCCACAGATCAGCCAGTTCTACATCTTCCTATGAGCTGCTGCTCTAGAGAGATATGGTCTTGAGGGACTGTGAAATAATTCTTTGCTTTGTAGATGAGACTTTGTTTTAATTAACTCATGATGTGAAGAATGAAATTAAAGGTGAAAGAAAAAAACTTTTCCTCAGCTGGGCTTTTCTTGATGGGCTCCAAGAGTACATAGGTTTTGCTACTGGCAAGGAAGGCCCTGAAAAAAGGTGCCTGGAAGCATGGAAGCCTTGGTCCAGGCACAAGTGCTGCAATGCCATGAGCCTCCATTCCGACTCCTTTTATCCCTAGATCTCTTAAAAACTTTGACAAAGCAAACTTCAATAAAGTAGCTTGATACCTTAATCCAAAGTATATTATGTTCATAAACAATTTCCATCATTCCATCTTCTTCCTTTTGAGACAGAATAATGAACTACTAAAATAGGATTTTTGCTTTCCTGTTGAGAACATTAGGAGAAAGAAAATAAATATTTGTCTTCATTACCAAAGTCTCAGAGGAATACAAACAGAGAAGAAGGAGCAAACATAAAACCTGTTTCCAAGGTGTTCTGGAGTAATTCATCAGCCTCTGATCTTCAGATACACATCAGTAAATCCAGACTTTGATCTACAAAGCACTTAAGTACTTGCATAACTTGGAGCATAAGAGTAGCCTCTTCACTTGAGATTGGCATGTGGTTAGGTGCTTTTCTGGACTGTGGCTTTTCAAAGGAGTGTACAGCTTAGTTATGTATTTTGTAAAGTGGGAAGCAGTACAAGGAAGGAAGGAAGGAAGGAAGGAAGGCTGGCTTAGGTTGGAAAACAACAAATCAAAACTGAGTTTCCCAGCAGATCATAAGGCTGCTGATTGAGACAAAATAAAAACTAGGATGTATAATACATTGTAAAACAATTCAGCACCTCTTGGCCTTATATTTAAATCACTACACTGAAACACCCAGGAAAATTAAGCTTTTATGAGAGAAAAAGGATGCCCACTGAGTACTTGGAGCTTCAGGACTACATGGGATCTGTTTTATTGACATGTCTTTCTCAGTTTGCCCTGCTTCCTTAGCCATTTTACCAGAAACCCTATCCCTTATAGCCTTCAGATGAGATGCTTATATGAAATGCATATTCTCTGTTTTGGTCTAAACAATCTGAACTCATTTAAATTGAAGGTCTGAGCTTACTCTTTTTTTAAATTGAACAGGTTAGGGAGGCTTAGCTCATATACTTAGCTTATGGATAATGCCCAACTCATATGAACAGATGAATTGGCACACTGGAAGCAGAGATGGCCATGTGAAAACTGCCCGTAGATAAGGATGAAGGAGTTTCATGTCATGCAGTTAATTAGGCAGGGCCAGGGGACATTCCCAGGCAGTGAAGCTTGATTATTTATACTATGAAATTGTTAGGATGATGGCTGGCATGTTTTTGGCAAAGGTACAAACACCCCATCTAACAGAATGCCAAGCAATTCCCAGGAACATCACGGAGAAGGAATCCTTCTCCATAGGCAGTTTGCATTCAGCCACCCTGTTCTGGAGGGTAAGTTAATTCAATACTACAAATTCAGGCTGTTCTGCATCAGTTTGCCTCAGTGCCAGCAAATGTTCCTGGGCATGCTTAATTTACTCATACAGCTGTAGCCACAGGTCCTATTCATGGACACAGTGCGGATTCAGTTGACTTCCCAGTCTATTAAAATCGAGATAGAGTTTGATTCATTGCAAGCAAGATAAATATTTGGAAATGCAGTAGAGGTGAAACCAGCAGGAGCCTGGGAAAAATGTCCAGCTGCAGGAGGATCTGCTTTGAGAATAAACAGTAATAAAAATACACTGGCTACAGATGTAAGTTCATCTAAGGAAACAAAATGAGAATGTATTGAGCTGGCACAAGAAAACAATTGTGTTGGTGAGCCATAGAATTAATGAAGTCTGATTTGCTATGATTTATGTTTCTCAGTTGGTTGACATTGTGGAGCAGGAAAACTATGGCATAGTTGCCATCACAGAAACATGGTGGGATGACTCAGACAACTGGAGTGCTGCAAGGGTTGGCTATAAACTCTTCAGGAGGGACAGACAAGGAAGGAGATGTGGTGGGGTAGCCCTGTATATGTTAGGGACAGTTTTGATTGCCTAGAACTAAATGATAGTGGCACTAGAGTTGAGTGTTTATGGATAAGAATCACGGGGAAGGCCAACAGGGAATATCCTGGTGGGAACCTGTTACAGACCACCCAACTAGGATGAAGATACAGAGGAAGTATTCTATAAGCAGCTAAAAAAGACTCACAATCACACTCACAATCCCCCTTGGTCTCATGGGGGACTTCAACTTACCAGATCTCTACTGGATTACAACATAGCAGAGAGGAAACAGTCTAGGAAGTTCCTAGGGTGTGTGGAAGGTAACTTCCTGACACAGCTGGTGAGTGAGCCTCAGGAAGGTGCCTGCTGGACCTGCAGTTTGTGAACAGAGAAGGACTGGTGGGTGATGTGGTGGTCAGAGGCTGTCTTGGGCATAGGAGAAGTAAGGAAGACAAGTGAGCAGAACTGCTACATGGACTTCCCAAGGACAGACTTTGGCCTGTTAAGGAGCCTGGTTCACAGAGTTCACAGAGACTCTTGGGAGACAGTCCTGGAGGACAAAGACAAGCCAGCAGGGAAGAAGACAGGCCTGACTGAACAAAGAGCTTTGATTGAAATTCATGGGGAAAAAAAAGAGAGTTTACGACCTTTGGAAGAAGAGGAAGCTCACTCAGGAGGACTACAAGGATGCCATGAGCTTATGCAGGGACAAAATTAGAAGGACCAAAGTCAAACCAGAACTTAAATCTGCCTACTGCCATAAAAGACAAATAAAATGTTTCTATAAATAACTCAGCCACAAAAGAAGGGCTAGAGGAGAAAGGTTGGTCAGGCATTGAAACAGGCTGCCCAGGGAAGTGATGGAGTGACCATCCTTGGAGGCATTTAAAAAACGTGTAGGTAGGTGTGGCACTTCAGAACATGGTTTAGTGATGGACTTTGCAGTGCTGGTTTAACAGCTGCACGCAATGATCTGTGAGGTCTTCTACAACCTAAACTATTCTATGTTTCTATGGCTTTGGTTTTTAAGAAGATTTGACTACAAGTCTCTTCCATCTTTGTGTGGTCTCACTTCTGCCTGGATTCTCTGAAGTCTGGCCACATGTACTTATATAATGTTCCTTTCCTTCTGTCAAGTTACTTAGAAGATTTTTCTGTATGGTGAATTGTTTTATTAAAGCTGTAAGAACTTGGTTATCTTTGAGGCATCTACCTGCCTGTCAAAATCAGTCAACAGCTTCAAAATTTAGAGGAGTACAAGCCTGAGAGCTGACTGCAGAACCATGGTGCATTAGGACACAGCTCATGCTCTTAGCATAGAAACAAAGAGACAGCATGAAGACTCTGGTGGGGAATATGTCAAAACCAATACATAGCAATTTGGTTAGCAGCATTCACTAATACGTGAATTTTTTAAGTTAAGACAATTAACTAATTTCAAACCACTATTTCATTATTTTCTGATTCATTAACTCCTAGAAGAAGCACCCATACTGTTCAAAATGTCCTTCCAAATATACTGCCAAGGTCTTGAAAAGATTTATTTTCACCAACACCAGAAAAAATAAAAATATCTGGAAGAATAATAAAAAATGGATTAAAGAGAACAGAAATAATTTATCAACTGCAGATATACAGGAATAGAAAAAGATGACTACAAAAGACTCCTCAAAAAAAATCGGGGAAAGAAAGGGAATTAAGTACAACTATTTTACACTAACAATACATCTGTGTATGTTTGCCATTGTCACTGACAAGTTGCCTCCGTGCCTGTTGGTACAACAAGATATTACACGACATAAAGAGTATAAGGCAGACTGCTGCATTGGAAACGTGCACGTTTTTTTCAGGTCAGATATCTAACAGGACTGGATTCTTCTCATTTACACTGCATGAAATAGGAATAGCTCAGTCTAATTTCAGTATTTCAAAACCTGAAGAAATAGGAAGAAAAGATGTTACTTTTTTGCTTAAAACTTGTGCTTCTGGGCAGAAAATGCATAGGACAACAGATCTGAAAAGTGTCTCTGGGACAGATATATATTCGACTTCCCCAAGCCCCTCTTATAACACTCTGTATATGTTTTTCTAAAATCAGTCCCCTATTTCTCCATTCCAATTTTTATTGGCCCTGCTTTTTATTTCCAAACACTAGGTTTCCAATTTGTGCTGGAATAAGAATGATGTGCCTGTCAGAGTACCGGTGTCCATTATTGTTTTACATTAGAGAACTAAATTGCTTATCTGAGGCTACTCAGAGAAAGTTATTGGAAGAGCTTGAAGTCGAACTTGAGTTTTATGCTTCTGCTATTGGACCCTGTGGACTTTAATAGCATTTCTCCCAACTAAGGAGTTAAAATGCTTGTTCTTGACAAATAGTGAAGAGATGGGCTGACCTCAGACTGTTCACTTCGTAGACACATATCACTTAGCCTCTGTAGTCTCAGCTTATTCTGCTTTAGGGCTGAATTACAATGTAATTAACATAGATATTTATGTTTATGTGTCTTTTTGATGAGACAAAGCACAAAATTATTCTCAAGAACCTTCAGATGAAAGTGGGGGAACCTCTCTTCATTCCTCCAGACAAAGGCCTGGATTGCTATAATGCTCCTGGGCTTATATTCAGCCTGGTTTAGCTTAACTGTGGGAATAAGCAGGAACAACTTCACTCTCCCGTGGGAAGGCATGCTTGGAGGCAGCAAAGTATTGGCCCTGTGTATACAAGATTACAGTATTTCTCAGCCTATGGAACATATCCCACATGGTGGAACAGATTTGGTCAAGCTTAACATGATGTAGGCTCAGTGGTTCCCTCAAATCCATTTATTTTTCTTTCTTTACCTCCCCTCTCATCTCCACACCCAGTGGTTTCTCTGCCTCATATGATCCTGCCTCTATGGACTACAGGTATAGAGGGCAAGAAAACCAAACCACCTCCTCTACCTCCTCCAGCAGCACCCTATGTCAGACAGCCAGTTTAACTCACTGAACTGCAGAGAAACATTCACTGTTTTCCCCTGGGTTGATTTCATGCTGCTTTCAAGCTTGTTCCAGCATGTTTCAGGTCAAAAGAACACAAGAAGAACCAAAGGGGAAGCCCATGGATGCTGGGAGCCTAGAGGAGAAGAGTAAGACTGGCCTTTGGGTGGTAGCATGTTAGCAGACAGATGCAGCTGCCTCAGGGGGTGGCGAGTCACTCAGGTCTCCTCCCCAGGAACAGTCAGTCTGGTGTCACCCAGAGTGTTGGAAGGGAAAAATGGTGATAGCAGCAGGAAGAGAGAGAGAAGAAGGAGGGAAGTCTCACCAAGACAAAAATAAGGAAGATTAACTGGAAGGAAGAAGGAAGCCAAGGGGAAACAGATTGAGAGTTGCAGGAGTTCAGCGCCAGCAGATGTTCAAAATCGGATGGGCTAAGGGAGCTCCGTAGGGAAATGAGGGTTGGAAGAGAAATGCATAGGAGAACGGCAGGAACCCAGAGGGAATTGCTGCCAGGTTAGAAAAGGGAGCAGGTTGTGCTGACAGGCTTCTCTTAAGCTGCTTTTCTACCACTCTGTCAGTCTGATTTGTTTATTTTGCCCCAGAACTTTTCAAGTCATTCTACGATAAGGTTTAAAGCAGAAAGAAGGGATAAGCTTCTAGCAGACCCATGTGTTTGACCCACAGTTCAGGATATATGCAGCTAAAAGCTGTTGCATCTATCACTTTACAGGTATTTCATTATCTCTGAGTAGAAAGCCTGCATATAATTTGGAAAATAACCAGTGAGCCCTTAACCCCAATAAAACAGTGGCTGAAAAACCAAACCAGACAGACCCTTCAGTAACCCCTGAGTGTGTAAGGCAGAGTAAATGGCAGCTGCATAGCAGCCTGCAGCCACTCTGTACAACAGTAAGGGAATTTAATTTGTTTCTGAAACCTCAAGTCTGGTGCAATGCATATTTATGGCTTGTAAATGTACTTCCTTGCCTTTGTTTCACTGACAAACATGCAGATTGTCCAAGGTGGATGCTCACTGATCATCCTTTCTCTAACATTGGAAGTACTGGAAACAAATTCAGCTTGGAGTTTTTCCTTCTACCAAACTCCATCTGGTTTTGTGTGATGGTAATTTGAATAGCCCATTTCCCATGCTCAAACCATGGATATCTAAGTGAAGATAGCTGTGGAATCCAAAAATGATACAGCAGGTTTTTTTCCTGTTTTCAAATACAAATTTATGACCTTTATTATAAACTAAAATTCACCATCTAGAACTATTGATCCCTCCTTCTATGAATCATTCATTATGTAGTTCAGCTTTTACAACAATATTGTCATAACTTCACCTTTAAACACTCTTCTGATTGAAAGGAAAGACATATATCTTCTTTCATTCTTTCTTCTGGGCTCATCTTTACTCTCGGGTCTTAAAATCGAACAAATTTTTCCATTCTGAATACCTGGTGCAACTTGAATTGTACTATCATGTCATGTTATGAAGAACTTGTAGGTGCAGAACTTCCCAGATTAGTTGTTAACTACATTTTACAGGCTGAGAAAACTGAGACAAGAGAGATCATTTAAAATGATACAATGATCAGTGGAAAAAAAATTTAAAATATTACTTTTAAAAAGAAAAAAAATTATGAGTAGGATAATGTGCCCATCTAAATAAAATGAGTAGCATGGAATATATTTCCCTTCTATGATGACTCTGTGGGCAGATACTCTTGCCCCAGACAATGTGGAATTATGTTCAGATTAGGCATGAAAATCAGAAACTCTGAGAAAGACCTAGAATCAAAGCAAGTTATGCTATTCCGACTCCTTAAATTTACACATTCTTAAAAGCAAGGCCAAAGCTGATATTTCTCTTGAGCTCTTTTTATTTATAGGGTAGATATAACCCAGGCAATATTAATTTTCACAGCACTACAGGGAAATCATGATAAACTACATCTTCCATGAGGAGTTTCTCTAAAGAATTAGGCACAAACGTATTTGTATTCCTCAGCACTCCGCACCTCTTGTGCCCATTTCATGAATCTCAGATTCCACCACTTTTGTATTTTTAAACAAGCGCTCAAATGGTTATTCACGTTCTGGAAAAAAAATATCAGTAACAAGTGAGCCAACTTTACTCTATCCCAACTGTAAATAAAACTCTGATGAATTCTGGAAGTCTAAAAATAAGGCATCCTTTTTTCTGATTTTCTTTCTGAAACAAAAATTAAACCAAGAGTGCTGATCATTCAAAAGAAAAATACTGGTCAAGAATAAGATTGTTTTTGTGGATAGGACAAGAAAACGTCTGCCACAAATTTTATAAATGTCCTTGAAAAAGGCCACAAAAGTCTCCAAGCCTTGGTCTTCCATTGCTAAAGTAAGACTTACATTACTTTCTTTTTTCCATTCTTAACCTTTCTGGCCTATTTTTGAATATAAATCATCAAAAGTAGGAAGTGCCTTATGGAATCAAAGACATCAAATGAAATGCCTTCCCTCTGGCAGTGACTAAGAGCAGATCTTCATAAGACAGTAGAAGATACTCCAGGGAAAGAAGTGGAAGAATAATCTATCCTTTTGAAAGATTCACTTTAATCCCTAGAAATTAGAGATTGACCTAAATCATGAAGCATGAAGTTTTCTGTCTGGACAAGTTTATTTTAGTTATTATAAGATGCTCTTTTATTCATATCCATACCAAATGCTCTTCTAAATGCTGCTAAATAATGTGGGAATGCATTCTGCTGGATGATTCTCAATATCTGAATGATATCTATGCTATGGGGAGGCTGGGACTTTAAGTTGTTAACAAAAATATAAATACTGGTAGGGAAGAAAACAGGGGAGGGAATAGAGAGAGTTCTTTCATATAGTTTTAAACTTCCTTTTCTTTGTATGCTGGCAAGAATTTACTCATTAGAGAAAATGTTGAGTTGTGCATTTTGCAATGGAGTTCTTTGCTAAACTATATCAAACAAATGAGTCGGCTCTTTTATATCCTCTTTCTAATTTGAGACAACTCTGAGACAGCTTTGCTTTAGGAAAAACAGGAAGTTTGGGGATTCCTTTCCTCCAAAATTGATATTTTTTGATTTCTAAAACAGTCAGGATGAAGGACAAAATACCACTCTCACCCTGTGTGACTTTGTTCTGCCTATTTTGTCTGTGCAAGCACCTCTGGCCAGTTCCGGGACCCCTAATTACTCGCCCCATGTCTGGGACTGCAACTTGGGCATCTTTCTGGGTACAAACCCCGAGTAAGAAGAAAAGGTCTAACCTTTTCTCTCCCTCAAATGGTGTAAAGCCAGTCAAAGCCTTGTTTTCATTAAAGAATTCAGCCGCTTCAAAAACCTGTTTATGTGTGTAAAGTCTGCTTGGTTTTGTTGCTTCCTGCTCCCTGGAAGGAGGCAGGAGCAGGTTTAGGTGCTGCCAGAGCCTGTGGCAATAGTGGCTCAGCACCAGGATGCAGCCCCAGGCCCAGCACAGGGAGGGGACCGCGCTCCCCGCTGCCACGCACCAAGATGAGGAAAAGCAATTTCAATCCACAGCATAAGGCTTAGAAAATAAATTGCTCTGCACCACCCCAGATAATTTGCAGGGTATTAAATGGAATCCTTTTAACAGGAAGTGCTCGCATGCAAGAAAAGGGCAGCAAAGTGAGGCTGTAGGACTGGGGGAATTGCCAGCCTTGCTTACCAGTACCGCAGGACAAACACAAACTTTAAATGGATTCAGCAATTGAAATGAAGGCCAGGCGAAAGCACCGCTGAGACAAGGAGGGTATCTTACACCTTTCTCCTACTGAGCATTCATCCAGGTCTCCATTTATTCCTCATCACACTAGCTGGAAAAGGACTGTGAAAGAGCAGCAGCAGCCTGAATGTCGGCTGTCTCCAGCTGTTCCCCATTTGCCCCAACCCTGTGTTTGACATGGGCAGCCTGGCAGGCTGGGAAATGGCTTTTACTCTGCACATCACCAGGGCAAGGTGGAGAGGTGCCATCCTCAAAGGAGGCAGGCGGAGAAAGCAGATCTCTCAGGGCTCCTTGCTGCAAGCCAAAGGCAGTAAAGAATGGAGAGGAAGGGGAATTGCCCTGTGAAGGGTAAATGGAAGCATTACATGGTTATACTGGATTAATATGCTTTGTGAAATGAGGTGAAGCAGTTAAATATTCAAAGAGCCAGGGGAAAAGAGAGCAGACACAATGCAGCATCACAGACTTGGCTAAAGTGGGAAGGCACCTTTGAAGGTCAAGAGCAGATTACTCAGGAGCACATCCAGTCAGGTACTTACCCAGCCCAATGACACTGCTGCAGTGCCCAAAGAGTCCTTAAACTGGCTGTGCTGGGTAATATTGCAGTCTGCTGCATAAATATTCTGGACAGTAATCTTCCAGGAGCTGGGTCACCCATGGTTGTACACAACTCAGTGACTGCTGCACAGAAACGTCCTGGAGGATCTTTGTTTTTTTATGGACAGACCAGGGTCATTGCCTCCATCAGGAGCCTGACGAGGTTATAGGCCAAGTGGGCCTAATAATGAAAGACCTTTTCAAAATGATATTTCAAAAACAGCCTTTTGATGTGGCTTGGCCTATTGCAAAACATTAACAATTGTTACAGTTTGTGCAAAACCCTGGACATAATCCCTATTACAGAGACTTATTTTTATTTTGTTTCTATAAATGTTACAATCCACAGTTCAAACATGTAGGAAACAAGCTATTGAAATATTTTACATTTTCTTTAAGTCGTTTTTAATGAAACTGGCCTACTTCTTTAACAGGTGAAGATTTCACTAAAAATATTTCTATTTAAAACTCCTCTCAGTAAACTGTAGCTCTGTTTTTGTCCTGAGTGGGAAAACTCTGTCAAAGGACAGGGTTACATTTCCATTAAAATCTTAAAATCCAATTTATGTGCTTTGGTTGGTTTAAATGCACCCATGTTTCATTTGGATTTCTTCCTGAGTGAAAGGTGCAAAATCTATGTTCAGCTTGGAATTTTGAAAAGAGTTAACAAAAACATAAGTACAGAAGAGTACAGCAGCTCTCTCTCCCATGAGAAAAAAAGAAATAAAGTGTTTAGTGAGTATCTTTCCCATGTGAATTAAAAGGAAGATATATGTAAAACTGCTTTTAGTATGCAAAATCATAAATTCAAAAGGAAATTGTTAAGGATCTGAGCAGCTTTCACACATACTGATTACAATAAAAATTGAAAAGACTCAGGGGAAAACACCATCATGCCCTTAAATTCACCGTTTTAAAACCTCTTGAGCTTATATTCTGAGCACAGCTCAGAGCATTTTATCCACGCAAAAGGGACTGTGTCTGCTGCTAGCATCCTACTGCCAGGGACTGGCCAGGAGAGCTAAACAACATCATGCAAAAGAGACCCTGGTATAGCTCCCGTGTTCACTTTTTAGGGGGAAAAAAGCTATAAAGTCTCCAGTCTGATATCTTGCCAATATTTTTTTGCAGCTATTCACAGAGTAGCTCCATTCACAGTGACAGGCTTCAGCAATATTAGACTAATGCCTATGTAAAGGGTAAGAGAAACCACATCTTTTAATATGCTTTATTGCAAGCTTTCTGTGCAGTTTACATGCAACACAACAGGTTAAAGATCCTTAGAGAAAATATCTTTGTCATCTAGCTACTTTTCTAAGAGATAAGGTTACTGAGACAAATAGGACAATACCAACCACACAGCATTAAGGTTATGATTCTTAATGGCCTTAGCAAACTTAAGCAAATCCTTTTCAGAAGTCTGACACCATAAATGAAGTGTTTGAGATAGTATCTCCAGCATTTGAAAGAGCAACTCTGACACATACTTTGATTAGGGAAGCTGACATTTCTGTTAAAGTTCAGCAAGTCACAGAATCCTCTTAACATATGGCCAAATATTGCAGTGTTCTCTTCTGAAAAAGGTGAGTGTGATTGCAGATCTCATAAGTTTCGAATGCAAAAACAAAACTTATTGCATCTGATTCACTTTTTCATTCTCAGCAAAACAAAGAAAGATAGGGAGACTGATAAAATACCAAAGCAGAATAATGATAATAGTAAATCCCACATATGCTTTGAAGACTTAGACAAGACAAGAAAGCAATGTAAATTTTGCTATTATACAAATATTATGGTACTGAAATTGCTGAGATAGAAGTTGAAGTATATTTTGTATGATATTATCACTATTCTGGTTTGATGACAAACAAGCCTCAAACCTAGAGATGGGACTCAAGCCATATTGTGAGATTTTCCAGCCAATTTTGCCCATAGCTCAGATTACCTCTGTTCATATCTCAAGATTTGGATGTTCAAAATATTTCTGAAAATTTAGAACATATGGAGTAGAAACTAGTAGAAATCCTGCCACCATAGAGCTTCCTGAAATGTTGCAGTATTGCTGGGTTCTGACTAGGTTGGTGTACTAACAGATTACTCATCACAGGACTGGATTAACAAGAAAGTAGAATGCAAACTCTTTAATGTAAACATGTTAAAGGAATTAGGGTTTTTTTCAGTTCCAGATCTGGGTAATGGATCTGCTCAGTTCACATTTATTAAAAGAAATTTACCCAGTTGCCTATTTTGTTCTTCATCTGTCCAACAACATAAAAAGAGGGTCTCTGCAGGAAATAAAAAGCAGCATTGAAGTGTAGCATAAAGAGTATTTACACAGGGCTTACAAACAGTGTATCTTGAAGAGGAGGATGCTCCATTTATACCATCCACTAGCAGTTTATCCAAGCTTTCTATGTAACTGCACATCCTAAATCATGAGAATAAGGACCAATCTTCAGAATTGTTTAAAAGGTTCATAGATGCTTTTATTGAAATAAATGTACTGGAAATAACAGAATTGGGAAATAGTCCAAAGGCCATAAAGTTTGCATAAAGAAACCATTATGAAGGTGTGCCAATAGAACACATTGTTTGATGTTGTATCACCAATGCATCTTTCTTGCTGTTGTCGCTACTGGTTTTAGGTTGTTTTAAGATTCAGTTTATCCAACGGCTTTTCCATTTAAAGAATAAAATGCAGGAACTCTTTCCTGAGATGCAAAATGGAAATTTTCAAAAGAAATACTAAAAATCTAATCAAGATTAGGCATCAGTCTGAGATGTGACTGGCTATTTTATTGAGATTAACCTTCACTCTTTGCCCTCTCAGCTGCACTACCAGACTTGTCTCTCACAACATTTTCATTTTAGATACCATATGGAACCTGGAAATAGAGACAACATAAAAACCAGAACAAAGGATCCTGGAAATTGAAAATTTCTGATGCTTTCAGACTAAGGAAAAGGGTTTGGCCTCTTTTATGATGACTCTTAAGCCAAAGTGTCTATCAGGATGTCGGTCTTGGAGGAGGACTGCCCTGGTAATACAGTCATGGATTGCACAAACACTTCACAAATATTTGCTGCTTTCTGGGGAACTCAGAGCTGTGTCATCCTAAGTCCTTGGGATATTCAATCTAAATTTCTTGAGAGGATGCTGTAAATACTAATCAGAAAGGCAACTGGCATTTTTGCCTCTTTCTATTTCCCAGTATTCCTCTCAACGACAGTATTCATATTGGAGAATCTGAGGATGAATCCTGGACAAGGTAGAAGGAGGAGGCAGAAAGGCAAAAAGCCTCTTCTCCTTTCCCTTGTGCACTCACCCACAAACCATCCTTTAACAAGATGAAGCTTTAGCATTCAAGGGAAACAAGAGCTGCCTGTAACTTACTGAGAATAACAACTAACTGTCTGCAAACATGTGAAACAGAATGATAACATCTTTTGATCACCACACCACAAAGCATAAAATACCTTGTATTCTCTGTAATTTATTACCTTTGGATTTTTTTTGGAAAAAAATGTTATGTGAAAGATCCTAGACTGGCAGACCTTCAAAGAAACTTCTCAACATGGGAGTCATGGCTCCCTCCCTCGCTTCCCCTCCCAGGCTCTGACAACTGTTATCCCAGTGGCCTTGCTGATGAAACTGCTCACAGGGAAGGGGCAAAGGGGGCAATTAACACTCAGCCTCAGCATGGGCCCTGATGATCCTCCTGGTGAGGGCCATGACTTTTTCCTTGAGTGAAAATCATGTCATCCAAAACGTATGGGCTTACCTTTCTAAAGTTCTACACAGAAAAGAACACCTCTGATGGGTATTTTAAGAAATCTTTAACTGCCCCTGAAGATCAGAGCTCATGACAACACTTAAAATTCTTTGCTAGAATGTTTGGTGCCATATTCATTTTGACCTTCACATTATTTTTATAAATTCAGTTGTTGATCAATTTCTCCAAGACAAGTTCAGAGTCACAGTTAGGTGGGCTCTGAAGGGCCAGCAGCTGAAGGCTGGAATACCAGCTCTGCTCAGTTGTGCTCTGGGGAATTCTGGGGAGCAGGTGAGACTACCAACTGGTCCTGATGCTTCAGCATCTGGGACAGACACTTTGAAAGCATTAATGATGCAGCCAAAGAGGATTGCTAGAGTAAAGAGGAAACGCAAATGCAGGATATGTTTGTGGGAGGGATCACTGCATGAAACATTCAGCTTCCTTTAATCAGCATTTAACCTCAGTTCCAAATGGCATTTTTCCTCCATAGTAATCTCCTGATTCCTAAGCATATTTCATATGAGATGCAATACAGGTAACCATGTGCTCTGATGTCTTTGGCTTTAACCTCTTTCTTGCACCAAAGATCTGTGGGACATTCTTGGCATGAGCTATCTGGCTCATACTGCGAGCAGGACAAATGTCTTCCTCAAGCGCTCTATTGCAAACAATCTGTAATCCCTCGATTTCTAAAGCTTGGGACTAGGTCCATAATAAAGCCACTTCTTCCAGTCCTCAGATGCTATTTCAGACTAACGCCCACAGGAAGCTCAACTTCCTCCGTTAGGTTTGTACATGCAGAGGAATGCGAGCAAGAAAATCTACTAGAAATGGAAATATTTTTTCCAAGAACCAGGCAAAAGGGCCTGACAGCATGTCCTCTGCTCACAGAAGTGTGGTCACTATCAGGTCAGCACTGAATTTTAGGGTGCCTTAAGAAGAAGGGAATTTTCAAGGGCAGTGGAAAGGTGGCCAAAGTCACAGGCCAAAGTCTTATTCAGAGGAAACTCCCCCTAAGCTCAGTGGGAGTTTCCCTTGAGAAAGGGCAGCAAGGCTTAGCTCATAAACCCTGCATATGGATTTAGCAAAAAAAGGATTTGTCTGTTCAGATTGGAGGAAAAAAGTTTATTCTCTTATGAGCAAACTATACATATGGACCTTGTTAATTACTGGGAGTTCCATAGGATTTATCTGTTCACCAGCATATTTATTTCTCCTAACATCTAATGTACCTTTGACCTTTAATACAGTATCAATATTAAACAAATAAACCTATAAAATAGCATGGTTACCAGAACTTATGAGTTTCTCTTGTATTGTCAAAATACTCTCTTTGCAGTCTCACTCATTTCCTGTCAGGAGAGTTTGGCTCCAGTCTCCAGTACATAAACAAGCCCAGGAGCTGGCCCAAGCCAGACATTTTGCACAGCTAACTACAGAAGATGCTTTAGAATAAAGAAAACATAATTGTCCCCGAAGAACCTGATCTCTTTTTGGGTGTCCTATATCCCTTTGCCTGCCTTTTTAAACATCCCCCTCTGTCCTTCTGGATAAGCAGACAAACAAAAGCAATGAGAAGGCTTATTATTTTGTTCTGCATTTCTAATGAATTTTTCAATTGACTCTAAAGACAGTTTTCTGATACACATGTGATTGCTCCTGATGCAAATGAGGCACTGGAATGGTCCCTCTTCTGCAGCTACTGAAAGGAGGTTGGGGTGCGGGTCCTTGGGGGGACATATGCATTAGTTCAGGTAGTGAGGAAAGCCCATCTCCAAATTAATATTTGCCATTAGTAGAGCATTCTGTCTATATTGATTCACGGGGGATTTGAGGTAGGTCATGGAGAGAGAACTAGCCAACCTTTGCTCCACACCACACCATTTTCTCCTGTGGACATACCCATGCCAATGTCTAAGCCTGCATCAGAAAAAAAACAAATTGCTCCAATAGCTTTTTCACTAGAGCTTTCACCACAGAATAATCCTTTCCTCCCTATAAACTTTTATCTTTAATTGGCTTTTAGGGACTCTTATCCATGTACTTGTTATGCTTTGTGTGTAATAATTCTGCCTTTCTCTTCTATGTTGCACCTCAGACCTACAGTCCTACTTGCCTTGTTTTCTGGGTTGGTCTTTAAGTAATGTGATTTTAATGCTGATACTGCATTAGTGATCAATCAAACCTGTGCCAAGAACACACACAAAATAAATAAATAAATAACCCCTCTGGTATATTTTGATGTGCCTTTGAAAGGAGGAAAATTCCTTTCACATGGCCTCTTGTCCCTAGAAATCTACAAGTTTCTTTGTCTTGGCAAATGGCCAAGCAGCACCGTGATGTACCATTTTTCTTGGCCAGTGTTTTTAAGTCTTTTGAAACCAGACCAAGTGTTCACATGGTATTTCTTCATTTAACAGCTGCAAGACAGTGACCACAGCTGCATGTGCAGCTTCCATCTATAGCAAGGGACACTGTGGGTTTTTTCTGAGATAGCTGACTAAACAAATTCAAACTCAGGATTGATACAGGCAGGGCTGTGGCTTCCTACGAAACCATTTTACTCTACCTATAAACCTCAGGGTTTCAGAAAGCAGACCCAGAGAGGGGCCTTTGCAGGGTGATTGTGTATACACATGTTAATTTTCTGCATGCATAGGACCAAATTAGCATCTCCCAAGGTGCATGCCAGGCAAGTGGACTGAATCCCAACATCTGTAGTCCACCTGGCAGCAATCTTTGGGAGCCCACACTGCTTGGTGCCTTCCCTCAACCCAATCCAAGTCCCTTGAGGTTACAGAGTTGGCTGTCTGTTTAAATTGACCCTGTTTGGAGTGGTCCCTTACATCATTTCATTTCATAAGCTATAAACTAAACTATTTGTGAGATTGGCCTAAGTTGCTTGCTGACAAAATGCAATGATGCTTGTAAAAAAGGGGAAAAAAAGAGAAGGGGAAAAAATCCGTCAAAACACAGTTCATGTATAAGGCAAAGTCAGTCAGGAAACATTTATGACGGATCCTGAATGATCAGACATTCTGGAAGTGGAAAGGAGGAACAAATGCTTCCCTGACTGCTTATTAGGGGTTTCTGTGGTGTTCTAGTGAAGAGTAGTGAGGTTTATGTGGGGTTAAGATATCTGAAAGTAAGCCTGGCAGGATGGAAACATTCTGCCCATGCTTAAAGAAGACCGTGCATTTGTGCACTAAAACATGCTGGTTTAAGACCATAATAATTATATTATTAACCAGTTGTTGGTGGTTTAAACATGAACTGAGAATGGAACAAAACCATTTTAAAAGCCACAATAGAAATAGTATCCCAAAACATCTCAGGAAAAACTCCTAAGGAGTTTAATTTTTTTTCCAAGACTGGGGTACTAGTCAGTTAGGTGACTGCTTGATAGATTAATTTAGGTACAAGGATGTGTGTTAATTTTTTATCCATTTGTTTAGGAATTACAATGACCACATTGTGAAAGCAGAATTCCTGCCCAAAAGGTCATTTAATCTACACAGAGTAAGAAATAGATGGGACAAATTGACAAAGACTGCATGAGATAACAGCTAAGGTCAGCAAAGCAATCACACTTTTCCTTTTGTCCGATTTACTTTCCGTTTTTGTTCCTGTCGAATGGCAGTGGCTCAAGGCTTGCAAGCATCGGGAATGTGGCTCCCCTACTGTGGTCCAGCCTGGGTGAAGCAGGGCAATGGCACAGGCAGGTCAGCGGGAGTTCCACTGCTGTGTGAGGCAGAGCCCTGGCAGCCACAGGCAAGAGGCTGAAACTGCCCCTGAGGGGGGGCACAGGGGAAGTGAGCGGAGCGGTCACTGCAGACCACCCTGGCTCGGCTGTGACAGCGCGGCCCTGGGGAGCACTTAGTGTTTCCTGCCTCTGAAACTCTCCTGGAGGTCCTCTTCCTTTCAGGTCTCTGAGGTGTGTGTCTCATGGCTCGCAGCCACAGAAAGATTTGGGCACATGGCTCGTAGGGTCAAAAGGAATGGCCACCCTTGTAGCAAAAATGAAGCTCATCTGTGTTTGTTGAATTCTTTTGGCATGTTTCTTTTGCTGAGGAGAAGCCTTCACACGCTGCCGGCTCTCCCAGCACAGGGCACGGCACACTTGCTCGGCTCCTCCTGCAAACACTCAGTATTCCCTCTGTTGGTTGGTTTTGCACTTATGGTTTTCCAGCCTTGTCTTATGATGTGCTATTATTTTAATGTTTAAAGGCAATGGGTGGAAAAAAATGAAAGAAAAAAGGATTACATGTTCTACTAAGGATTGAGTAACAAAACACTTTCAAAGGTTTGCTAACAATTTCATATGTGTTTCAGGGTGTAAGCAGTCCAGGTCAACAGGTTGCTATTATTCCTCCCGAACACGAGCTCCTTATATCAGCATTTTTATACCCAGCTGCAGCATAGCCCCTTGTGCCTATTACATATTCAGACATTATTAATAATTGATTAACCCTTTACAAACCACTTAGATGTGGAGTCTCTCTCTAAAGTGGAAACAGGAGTTGATCAGGCAGGTACTTGTCAAAGAGGCTATTAGGCAACATCCTTCCTGCCTGAAAAAAACCCATGCTAATAAACTAACACAAGAATTCGGGTAAATTCTGTTCCTTTTTTATCTGGAGTTTCCTTCTGTGAATTCAATTTCTTCTTTGGCTCTTTCTCTGTTTACTCAAAAGAGATTTCAAATACTCTAAGGGATTTGGGTTCTATTTTCTGTGAAAACATTTTCTACCTATGTAATTTCTTAATTCACCAATCCCATACAGACTTCTCTGCTCATGACATACCAGGAATTACGCACATGCACTCAGGGGTGAGTGGGTTGTAATGATTTCCCCATGTAAGGCTGCCAATATGTTTGTTGTTGAAATGTGCTACTATACAAAAACCCAGAGGGAAAAACATGTGTGTAAGTTGGATGAGTGGCTTTGTTTGAAGCTCTGTAACCATTAATGAATTGAATATGTTTTATGGGTTTAGAGAATCACAGAATAGTTTGGGTTGGAAGGGACCTTTAAAGATCATTTAGCTCCAATACTAAGACTCCCGCTCCCTCTCCATGGACAGGGACATCTTTCACAGTAAATAGATTGCTCAATGCTCCATCCACACTGAGCTTGAATATTCCAGGAAAGGGGCATCCACAGCTTCTCTGGGCAACCTGTTCCAGTGCCTCACCAACCTCATTGTAAAGAATTTCTTCCTTATATCTAAACTAAATCTACCCTCTTTTGCTTTAAAATTGTTACACCTTGTGCTACCTCTACAGGCCCCAGCAAAAAGCCTTTCTCCACTTCTTTTTTTTTTTTTTTTTTAATGAGCTTCTGCAAGTATCAAAAGGCAAAAATAAGGTGTCTCCAGAACCTCCTCCCCACCAGGCTGCAAAGTCCCAACTCTCTCAGCCTGTCTTGATAGGTAAGGTGTCCTATTATTCTGATCATTTCTGTGCCCCTCCTCTGCTCCCACTCTAGCAGGTTAATGTCTTTCTAGAGATCATAGAAGTCCCAAATGTGTCTGCCAGTGGCCGGGGCTTTGGTTTCATCATCCTCACTGAACCTAGGGAGGTTATAATTCTTCACACCTCTCCTCACAGGCTCCAATGAAAGGATCTCTCTTGTCCTCTCCCAGACACTATGCCATAGCCTGCTGTTACAAGCCCACTCTGAAACAGGGTAAATGAGATTTCTGTTAATAAATCCCTTGGGGTGAATTAGAGTGAAATGACATTAAATGACCAGTGTAAACATGAGAGAAATTTATTTTAAAACAATTTCAATGCAGTGCAAAAGAGGTATGTGGCCATCTTGGTTCAATAAAAGCATAAAAATATCACAAAGAAAATACTTAAGGAAAAGAAAGACAAAGAAAGAATAAGAGTAGATAGTGGAGAGGAAAGATGTTACTACTCATGGATCCAGCAAGAAGACCTGATTGTTTCTATTTCACTGCAGTAATGGTCACAGTCTTGATCCTTTGTGGGGGGTGGCCCACCAAACAAAGACTTTGTCAGGTTATACACATTCAAGTTGGCATGGGAATGTCCAGATCCTTCCTCAGGGAGGGAATTCTTTGTTTCTGATGCAACACTATGGGGCCTGTGTAGTCTTCCAATGGAGAGTTCCCAAAAAGAGTCTGGGGGTTCTTTGGAGCCTTTGATGGCCCACAGACCCCTCTAGGGATAGGACTGCTGTTTGACCCTGCTTCTTTCAACTGTGCAGCTGTGTCTTACGATGAAAAAGGGGAAGGTGGCATCAAAAAAGCATTGCCCCACCTCCACAGGATCTACTTCTTACCAGCCATTCCCCTTAGCTGGTTTGAAACAGCTTCCTGAAGACACCACATTCCCAATCATCCTGGATGCAGTCAACCAAGGAGCAGCTGAGACACGGGTTAGGTTGCCACACCTGCAGTGGCAGAGAAGGGATAAACATACATGATTTGCAGTAACTGCTGATGGAATCCACTTGATGGCTTAAAAGCTTTCTGTATAATAATATTAACTCCTACTGACTCCTAACCAAGCTTTTTTTCCAGTTAAGAAACACCAACATATGAACTAGGAGGCACTGAAGTGACTTAGTTTGACAACAGAGGCTGAGTTCCACAACTGAAAGGTATTGCTGACAGCACGCTCAGGGGATTCACTGTGGAGTTACATAAATTTAAAATAAAGCACCTGCTTCTATGTTGAGTCCTCTATTTCTGTACTACTGAATGATCCTTTGAAACTAAAGATATTGATATATTCTATGCTTCAGGGGAATCAATAAAAGCTTTAATCACAAAATTAAATAAACCCAAATCTACTAACAATACATGCTAACACTTTTGGAAGGAGCAACATGACGTTTTATAGTTCTCCTGCAACTGGGCTTATTATTTACCCAAAAAAAAAAAAAAAAAAAAATTCAATAGCTTTTTCAGAGCTATTGTGATAGAGAAAAAGGACCTTCCCATCATTTGATGAGTTGACATCTCAGTGGGCTTTAGTGCAGTTTCAGAAGAATAGCAAGACATGTTCTTCCACAATACAAATATTTTTGACACAAGGAATTTGTTACCTCTTAGGTCTTCATCACTGTCTCTGAAGTCCCTTAAGAAGTTTGTGCCACCATCCTATCCCATTCATCCTTTATACATTTCCCAGGCCCAGCTGTGAAAAAGCAGGGATGTGAAGGTAGGGACCTGTCTGTGAAGTAGCAAGGTACTTTGTAGAGGCCCACCTGAACCACACATACAAGGATATACACCTGAAGTTCCTACATTGTATCAAGCATAATGAATCTAGAAATTAGTTTTGTCAATTCTCAAGTAGAATTATGCAGAATGATAAGTCAACATAAAACTTAAAAATCTTTATTTGTAACAAACTAAAAATTCTTGTATGTGTAAAAATTTTAAAGCTAAGGGTTTCTTCAGAAAGGGTACCTGTTTTGAAACTAATCTGTTTCCCTGAAAAAGTGTTGCAAAAGTGAAGAATGAAGTCCTTTCACTTATTAAGCCCTTTTCTGAAAGAAATAAGGGTACATATAGTGGGAGCTTCCCAAGTCAAAAGGCATGAAACCTTTTCAGTTTATGTCAAAAATAAAGATTCTATATGCATGTTCCTCCTGGAAATTCATAGGAAAATTCCACTTTGGGCTTTTCTCTTTCCAGGGCAAATGTTTCAAAATGTGAAATATTTCTTTATAGAATTTAAAAAAAGAAACAAAACAAAAACCAACAAAAGATCTATTTGTAAACAATTCTACTATAGTCATCACAATTTTTTTATTTCAAATTTTGCAAGAAGGCAAGGACTTTACACATAAACAGAAAGATTTTTCATTTATAATCTTCATATTTCTTGCTATTATGACTGTTATTTGTGATAGAAGGAAAAAACATTGATTCATCTGAAAATGGTTATGAGTTTTACACAACAAATAAATACATAATCTACAATAACAGAAGTATATAACTAGTGTTCTGTGAATCTATAGTAGTTCATCCCACTTCTGAACTAATGAAAACTTGTGGAATAGGGATAAAAGAGAATTTTTTCTATAACCCAAGCAGAAGCAGGTCTTTTTTCCCTCTTAAACAAGCTGACATATTCAGTTTTTGTGGTGTGTTAACCTTGGCTGGCTACTGGGTGCTCACCAAGCTCCTCTGTCACCCCCTTCTCATAGGACAGGGGGGGAAATTGTGAGGAAACTCATATGTTGATATCAGATCAAGACAAGGACAGGCAAATCATTTACCAGTTACCATCACAGGCAAAACAGACTGAGCTTAGGGAAATTAATTTAAGTTATAGAGAAATAAACAGAATAGGATAATGAGAAATAAGAGCAAATCGTAAACTCTCTTCTCAAACCCTTCCCATTGTTCCAGCCTGCACTTCCTCCCTATCTCTTTCACCTCCTCCCTCCCAAGCAGAGCAGGATGATGGGGCATGGGAGGGATGGTCAGTTTCTTATGTTTCATCTCTGCTGTTCTTTATTCCTCATGCTCTTCCCTGCTCCAGAGTAGGGTGCTGCCACAGGATACAGCCCTTCACAAACTGCTCCAGAGAGTGTCCTTCCCATGGGCTGCAGTTCTTCAAAAACTGCTCCAGCATGAATCCTGTCCCGAGGGAGCAATCCTTCAGGAACCAATGGCTTCAGTGTGGGTTCCCTGTGGGGTTACAGGAACAGACTTCAGAACACAAAACTTTGTTTTAAGTACATTTTGGATTTATTCTGGAATGATGGACTGTTCCCTAGTTTTTGGCAAGGATGGGCTCTTTAACACCAAGTTCTGCTCATGGTCAGAGTCAAGGAGAGCAATCCTTCTTGAGAACCTTACTTAATGCCTCATTCACACTCATTTATTCTGAATATATTCAGAGATACTGTTCCCTTTTCTAAATTGCCACAATGTTCTGCAAAGCATTTCTCTGCAGGGCTTACTTTGAATTCAGGAACAAAGAAGAGGCACCACCTGTTGAAAGATATGTCCATGTAGTCATTTCCAGGATAGAGACTGACTTCTTGAATGTTGTTTTTTGTGGAAGTAACCTTAAGGGTAGAATTTATATAATAATCCATTAGGGACAGACACAATTGGATCTATCATAGCATATAATGACTTTCTGGGCCACATGTCACTTTGCTTTGCATCTTGCAGGCAATTTGTGAATGGCAGTTGGTGAGACAAGATCTGCTATATATATTTTCCAGTAGAATATTGAACATGACACAATAAAGTCTGATTTTAATCTCAAGATTAATAATAAAAATAACATAGAAAAGCTGTTAGTAAATACTGTAAAAGGAAGTGCTTGAGGGTGTTTTCTGATAGTGTAGTTATTTATAAACCTTTCCTTCCCACATGCTAAAAGACTCATTAGTATGGGGATTCTGGATAAGAGCAATAGAGTGCAATGTGCAGTGGGTAGCACTGCATAGAGTGCAGTAAATATTCAAAAGGCACTGGAGAGTCCTTGTTTGGGAACCAAGCTCGGGAAGTGATGTAAACTCTTCACAGAGCACTTAATTTGATTCTATCAGAGATTTATTTCAGCATGTGATTGATGGAAACTGACTAAGTGGTAGTGTGGCAAAAGTACAAAAGCTATTGAACTATTAATGTTATTTATAAGGACAGAACTAACCATGATACGCAAGGACCAATATGAAATGTTTGTTTACTTATTTGGCGTGAGAACCTTTCCTTTGTGAGGAGCCAGCAGGATTGAACAGGCTGAACAGAAGGCAAAGACCAGTGCTGACCTCCCAGAGCCATCACAGACTCAGTTCTGCTTACAGTGGTGTGGGAAGCAGGTTAGGGCTGAGAGCTTTTACAGCAGATTTTGGAAGCACTTTGTGCAAAATAAAGTATAAACACAAAGTCGCTGAACTTCCTTGGATTCAGAAAATGTTGTTCTTCATCTCTGACCTGTCAGCTGCGCTGGGATTTGCCATTTCATCTCTCTTGTTAAGGATATCAGAAATGGGTAAGCAAAGTGGAGTAGCAATCAGTATTCTTTGTATTTGACAACCATTTCACCTCCCAAAGAAATCACCCCTTTCTTGGGTCCACATTTCCTGAGTGCTTGGAAATCACCACAACATAAATATATGCCAATCAAGTGGTTAACATAATAGCATATTGTGAAATTATATGTAAACATCAAACTACATTGATTGGGCAATTTCCTATCCAGTTATTCTTGAATTACCACTTCCCTGAGTATGTCTTTTAGGAATGTCTCAGCTAGAAAGCTGTCTGCAATGTTTTATTCTCTTTAGACCTAGTTTATTCAAAATATTCCAACTCCTACGCACTGGCCAATACACTGCAGGCCCCGGGGCCAGCAACAGCAACACAAATGGGTAAGTGATTGGCCAGGTACAGAATGCATGGAAGAATATGGGTAACTGACCTGTAAATATTTGTCTGAAATAATTCGAGAATGTTTTGCTTGTCATTTGCTGCATGAGCTCGATCTCTAACCCATTTAATACCATTATCCTGAACTCAAGCAGAGGGATCAGACATACCAACATTCCAGTACAGGAATCCCTGTGGTACCATTTAACTTGGAGGAGGAAGGAAAGGTTGGAGTTGCAGGTGGCCTTGCAGTTCTTGGGAAACATCCCACTTTACATGAAGTTTTCCTCAGTAACTATGCAAAGCCAACCAATGTGTCAATCAAATTGTAGTGAGAACTCAGTCCAAACATCTGCCTTTTTTGTCTGGTTTCCCTGGGTGTTCTGCCTGGATTTTGTACTATAGAAATACTTGACATGAAAGCATATGCTCACTTCACAGAGAAAGGCACAGCAGCTTCTTGGACCCCTGTCTTATTTGCTTTAGCCCACCAGTCATCTACATGACAGAGGACTGTTTTTAATTTGATGATGGTGCGCTGATTAACAGTGCAGGTCCCTTAGACTTGCCAATCAGAAAGATTAAACACTGAGCTTGTAGAAATTTACTTATAAAAAGTGACATCCTCATATCAGTTCATGCTGGCATCTATCTGCTAAAAGACAAATGAAACCAAATATTTTGTGTCATACAAATCAAAGCAGGAAAGAACAGGAGGAACATGTGGCACATTTTCCCAGTGCTTCAGGCAGTTGTTTCCCAGATAATAATTAGATCTCTTTCATTTATTGATATTTTAGGCAGGATTTATGCAAAAAAAATAAAGTTTTGAAGTAATATGGTATCCAAGACCTGCTTTCAAGTTTATTCCAAGTTCATAGAGGCCAAGAAGAATTTTGTCTTAACAGAGCTTTGAATCAGGAGTTGTTTTGCTCCAAGAAGTCTCCACGCTTCATTTTTATGCAAGATGTGTGATTTTTTTTCTTGTGAGAACAGGCCTTCTGACAGATCTTGTGGGCCACCCGGTCTAAATAACATCTAAATATCTCCCAACTGTCTAGGTTCTAATTCTGACCAGAATCAGGATGTATAGAAATTTCATTTTCACACAAATTTTGCCAATGCATTTTTCAGAAGCATACACACTAAAAGTGATAGGCTTTTAATTTAAACCGAACATTATCTCATCTGTCCTTGCAACCATATACCCATCAAGGATCTCTAGAAGTTAGGGAAAATGCTTGTGATAGATGATAGAATTATGATAGAATTATAAACAGAAGCTCAGGTGAACCTAGAATTAGTATTGTCCTTCCTTATGTCCCTGTCCAGATCCCAAGGGCCAGCCAGGACACTGCAATCCTTGGTGTCTGCTCTATCACAAGTTACTAACAAAGCAGTATGGCTGTGCTCTTTCCTTCCTGGTTTTGGCTTTACCTGGGTTATCAGCTGGCCTCAGGAGGGCTGCACAGTGCCTGAGTTGAGTTCAGATTCCCTGCTCTTGGGCTGCACTGGATGTGCCCAGCCCAGCCCACATCCAACACATCCAGCAGGGAAACAGGAGTGTGAACTCTGCTCGTCCCCAAACCTGCCTGGCCTGACCAGACCAGCCCCAGCAGCTCAGCTGGACAGACCTGACAGGGATGCTCAGTGGGGCCTGGCACTGTGACATTCACATGGCAGTGGGGACATTTGTCTGTGTCTACACTAAGCAATTAACAGCCACTGAGCACAGGACCAGGGCATGGGCCATGGCTGACCCCTCTGTTCACCTCTGCAGGCCCCCTGGTGATGCTCAGACATGCACAACAGCAGGAGGGGGCCAGGCACTGGTACCATCCATGATGTCACATCTGCAGGTGGGTGGGGGAGGCCACCTGGCTTTGGGAAAGAAGCAACCTCTCCCTTGTTTTGTGTCTGCTCAAGACACCCCCTGTTAGTGTTTATGTACATGTATATAGCAAAACTTTATTGCACAATGTCTGAAATACTGGCTTGGTGCTGGTTTTCCTTGTCTGGTCCATACATTAATTTGACCGGGCATATTTTGCCCCTTTCAATCAGACCATCTTGAGTGTCTGTTATAGTGATAAAATGTCTCATGTGCTCTGCCAGAAACTGTCATATTCCCATTGTTTATTGATTCCAGGCAAGCTAAGTCATAGTGGCACTACAAAAAAAACACTTGAAAAATAAGTAAGAATAAGAGATAAAGATGATAGGACTGTCTTAGGACCTTAAGAGTTCCTTTTATGAAAAACATGCATTTTTTTCTTCAAGTCCTGGATTCTGTGTTGTTTGTTGAATGTTGCAGCTACTGCCTTCTGTCTTGGCTTTTTAATTTTTCTAATTGGTGAGGCAATAACATAGGGAAGATGGAATATGCTACGCAAGTGCAAAGCAAAAGCCAGGCTCATTGATTTTGGTTGAAATTAAGGCCTACATCTATATTTTATGCTTCTATAGCACATTCCATCTTCCACACTTTTCCATTTATGGGATAATGTCACTGGAGAGAATACTTCACATTCACTTCTGTATTATTTAGCCACGTAATGTGATAGTGATAAGATCAAGATGTTTGGCACTAAAATCCCAACTGTTTCAGCAAGTGCTTCATGGTTAGTTGGGGTGTCATATCTGTTAACAAGCTTGTTCATCATCTTTGCTTTTTCCTCGTGGAACAGGTAATGAGTGGTAACTTGTGTATCTCTTTTTCTAGTCACCCACTTCCCTGTTACAGAAACAGTTGTCTTTCATTGGATAACAATAAATCTCTCCTTGTATTTGGTGGTTTGTTTATTGAGTTTGGCTTTGGTTTTCTGTGTTTGATTTGATTGGGGGGTTTTTGCTGATTTGTTGTTGTTGTTGTTGTTTTGGGTTTTTTTTCTTCATGTTAAATCTATAGACTAATTAACATAAGAGAATTTTTGCAGAACTTCAAAACCTGAAATGAAGAACTGTCTGGTGCTTAAATAAAGGACAGGATGGAATACCCAGTCTGATACAGACTATTTTAATCATGGACCACTCATTTTACCAGTCTCTTTTTCCTAAAAATGGGACAATCTAACATGCATCCTCCTTGTGGTAATGTTTCATGACTTAGGAAATGTTTATAGCACAACACTGTTATTAGCATAGCATTGTTTACTTCTGCAAATGTTGATTAAAGACACTAAAATTATCTGGATGATAAGAGTAAGGTACAAAAGGAAATGAAAATGAGGCTTTAATCACTCTCTCCATGTATACAGGAACACAGATAAGACCATTCCCAAACACAAGCTATAAATAGGACATTACCCAGGGAGTACAATTTTGTCACATATTTTCTCTCTGGGGATTGCATGTCAGCAGAACCGTGTCTTTGCTACCTGCTGCCACAGGCTGCTAGATTGGAGCCGAGCTCTCAAACATGGTGAAAGGATAAAGACAATTAATGGCCACAACAGCTCACATGGGTCTCACTTTCACAGAATTGGTTGCCTTGTAGAGACCTGCTTTCAATGGCATGCTGTGGCTTCAATTACATGGCTGCTGCTGTGTTACTGTTTTGCCTCTGACATTAGGATATTGCTGGGATAAATATTGCCTCCTGAAGGTTTGCACTGAGTCAACTTCATGTACAAAGCTAAGAGTGATGAAAATTTCTTCTGGATTAGACAAGTTAACATTGTTCTTGCTGACTCAAGCAATGGGAGAATCCTTTGTGATTTGCTTACTAGAAATGCTGCATCTGTCTAAAAGTCTGCAATTCTTCCACTACTCAGGAGGCAGAGCTTCAGCTCCCTGCTTCTCCTAATTTGGTTGGTCTCTACCTCAGCTTGCCATGATGCTTGCACATCCACCCATGTGCGTCTTTTCCTTGCTGAGAAACTCTGTTGCAGACTGCGTAACTTGGCAAATTCCAGCCACTGTCCCCATTTTCTTTTTTTTCTTGACAAATTCAAAAATTCTCAGAAAAGTCAAGAAATTGTAGTGAAATCCATGTGGAAAGTTGTGACACAGTATCCATGATGCCTGTATGAGCCTTGAAAAATTACATATTTACTTCACTGAGTATTTTAAAACTTCACAGTTCATCACCGTTTCTTTCACAAGTTGGGTTTTTCCTCACATCTCCTTCTTGTTAGGTTTTTGACTTTGGGTGTCTTGCACGTGCACACCACCTGTGTGCACATAACATACAGTTTATGCAGAGCAGATGAGAAAGCAGCTTTAAGTGAGTACCAAGTATCTCATTCAGAGTCTGCCCTCATCAAACTTTCCCTGTTGGAGCACAGGTAGAGCAGAGAAGAGAAAGAGATTTGTTGTGGGCTCCCCATTACTTTCCTACTCAAATTTCCAGTTACTACTCTAGATCTCTGCCAAAATTATTGTTTGTAGTCCTTGGTGATAAATTTAGGATGACCATAATCTATCACATGAGTAACAGTCTCTAGCTCCATGAAATAAAAACCACTCATCCACCCCAACTTCAGCAGCACATCTGGCAGCTAGTAATTGAACCTGGCTTTCCTCTCCATGTCCTCCTGCCCCACAACCCCCTCCACAGGGGACTCTGCAGTCACTCCCGTGCAAATAAGCTGAGTAGGGTCAGGGCGCATCCCAAGCACTGGCACAGCACTGCCCATATTATAAAGACATAAAAAAGGTGCATGACATGTCTTTGGACCAGACAATCCAATACTCTCCCAGACAAGTACTGGAGATGGCTCAGGGATCAGCATAGACAAGAATTCACAGCTTAGGTATAGTTGCCCACCTGGGAATTAAAGAAATACTAGTTAGACATGAACTCTGCTGTATCAACTGGCTACAGGTGCATTCACATCAGTGTTTTAGTATTGATCAGACATATTCATTAAAAGCTCATTTCCTGATTGGTTCCCAGTTCCCCACAATCCTATCTGGAATAGAAAAAAGGGTTCAAATATCCTGTCACCTAGGGCAGTACTTTACCTTGAAATAAAATTGTTGCAAGTATGCTACCCTACCATAATTCCTAAGCTACTGTACAAGATAGATAAACCAAAATGTTACTGTTAAAAAAAAACTGTTTCAGAGTCTTGATGTAGCTTGGAACATTGGATGTAACTTTAATAACCACATCGGATTTTAGGGCTCGAAGATGACACCAGATATGTTTTTTTCTTTGTGTTCCTGTAACACCACTACCCAATGTAAGACAGTCTAGTTTGTACAGGGTCCGTCTAAAGACTCACAGCTCAAAGCACTAAATCTTTGTGCTGCCCAAAACACATTGAGATTTATCCATGACCAAAAGCTGTCCTAGGTTAGTTCTGCAAAAGGTGCAGCAAGATCAGCATGAAACGTCATGTAATAGGTGGACCATAATTCTTACTTGGCCACAAACATCAGGCAGTGTTTAAGTGCAAGTTTGCAATAATTTCATGGTCCTAGATGTCATTGCAGCCTTTCTTCTAGTCAGGTATTTGTGGGATCTTCTGCTTAAAGGAAAATATTGAAGGAGAATTTGAAAAATGTGGTGTCTTTTCCAGATAATTCTAATTTCCCCAGTTATCTGAAGTCCCAGAAAATGTCTATTAGGTTGTCAGATTTTTTTCATTGAAATGTGGCCACTGTACTTTGAAAAATAGACAACAATAGCCCAAAATTCAGATTTAAAAAAGAAGCCTTTTTAGAGGAGGACTAGAGGAGTAGATATCTACCAAAATCTTTGGTTAATTTTGAGGACACATATCATGCTTTTCTATGCACATCATGGGTAACAAATTGATTCAAGGGTGTATCTTGGGACGGTCATTGCAGAACTTTCCAGGGTGATCTGGACTAGCCTTAAGATCAGAGACTGTGCCAAATGCTTTGTATCAAATGATGCCCATCTTCCACATTTCTACAGTTCTTACTTTGCCACTGATCATGTGCCCTCACAAAGGCAAACAGGGAAATGGGAGTATGGAAACAAGTGCTAGAAGAGAAAAGAGATTTAATCCAATAGATGTAGAAAAAGATTGCCTTGAACATGTTTGCAAAACAAGTTATTGTTTTGTCTTGTGCAAGGATTAGGTATCTTGGGATAATCTGTACTCTGAGGAATTACCACTTTGCTCCAGCCCTGGATCACATGTACACGAGACTATGAGAAATCCTTTTCTGGCTGTTCCCCTACCCAGCAGATGGACATGATAGATATGGGATTTTTTTTTAATTTATTTTTTTTTCCCTTTTTGTCTCTCTTCCTAGGTCCAGTTGGCAGATCTTGTAATTTGTTGTGTTGACCCTTCCAGGGGCTTGATAGTGAACCTGCCATCTGGCTAATACCGAGGCCAGCTGGACAGTAACACCAAGATTCAGTCCCAGACTCACATCTTCTTCATCTGGCTTCTTTTCTATCTGTTTGTTCTTGTTCTATCTGGACCCAATTGACATTGTGTTGTGCAAAGCCACACAAAGTTCTTAGCCAACCTTTCAGTTTCTAGGTACAGTTAACAATGGCAGGGGTGTTACTCTTCTGTCCCTTTCGGCAACACTTTATTGTTATATGTGGACCATATAGAAGGACAAAAAGAAAAAACCTGATGAATTTGCTTTCACTGTTAATAATCAGCAATGTCTTCTGGTTGCAGCAAAAGGTTCAGATAAATCATTGGATCATTTCCCTCAGAGTCTAATTGAACCACTGCTCTTACTCACCAGTTTGATTGATGTGACAATGTATGCCGATTCTTGATTCATAAGAAGTAAACATTTTTCTGTTGTTAAATTAAAGAACATCCTCTAGGGCATTCAGAACAATTGAATTTGATGAAGACTATTACTAGTACACTAGATGTTATTGGGTCCACCTTGGTGGGACTGGCTGTCAAAGACACATATTTGTACACTACATAAGCTTGCTTCGGGACCCCACCATGTCTGCTTCTGCCATGTCATTATTGCCTGTGAAATGAGAGTTAGAGGATCTAGGTGTCTTTGCTGGACACAAACTGATCATACAGAAAAAAGGGTCTTTCCTTGCACTGCTGTGTAAGGAAAGGTGAGTCAGGAGCTGAGACAGCAGCAGAGTAGGCAGGGTACAGCTCTCAGCAGCACAGCCCCTTAGCATCCCAGCAACGTGAGCAGAGCAGGTCCAGGGACAGCAGGTGGCTTCAGCCTAGAGCCAGGATTGGCAGACAAGTCTGTAGTGATGAGGCAGGTCTGAAGTCAAGCCAGAAGGCCAAGTCTGCCTGTCAGGGTCAGAACTCACATCAGTGGGGTATATGGGCAGGCATAGCTGAAAAATTGCTGTGACAAGGACCAAGGCTTTTGTGCAACATGCTTAACAGTTCCTGTCAAAACACATAGGGTGAGAAGAATCAGATCTATTATGTTTTGTAAGCTTAGTTTTGGTAAGGTGACATAACAGACATCTCATTTTCAAATATAAAAGTATGAAGCAGCAATCCTTTTTTCATGAATTTACTGAAAGGCATCCTCTTTATTACTCCACAGACAAGTGTTTCTCCTTATTAACATGAATTTGCAGACACTTTATCCATGAGAGACTGAAAAGTCAGTGTACATGCTGTGATATCCTTGCTCCTATCCAATGACATGCCAGTGCTATATCTTCATGTAAGAAAGAGATCATTCTTCCCCAAGGGAAGAATCTTGTTCAACATCTGCTCTATGTCTTCTGCAGCTCCTGCTCTTGCCTCTTACACAGATAGGGCCATTCTCAAGTGTAAAGACCCATTTTGAAAATGATCACTTTCTTGCCAGCTGTTAAATGAAGTGCAGTGCAAGGACAATCCTTCACATGACCATGGAGATAAGTTAATGATACTATGCTAATCAGGTGTGTGCTGTCCCCATTTAGCAAGCTTTACAAGGCATGTACCAAGGTTTGTTCTCCGTGAATCCTCTGAAGCTTGTTGCAGCAGACCATTGATTTATGCTGTTGTTGCCTTGGAAAGCACAGAAGGGTTCATGTTGCCAGGCATGTGGGATCAATCCTGTAATTACAGTCCATTAGCAGGGAAGCCACCGTTAGGGCTCTCTTGCATTAGAAATAGACCATCATTTCTAAAACTGCCTAAAACAATGAGGTCCATGAAAATAGCTCCCAGTTGTGAAGAAGAGGATTGTACAATCAGCTGGAGAGGTAATTGCATTGGAGCACAGGTCAGCACAGAAGGGAGATGGTCCTTGTCTCAGTGCATTAAAGGCAGTCCACTATGGTTTCAGAGTGATTTTCAAGGCCACATTTGAAATCAATCTGCCTCCAGGTGGTTTTCTCTGGAAAGATTTCCCATTAGATTTCTACTTAGTGTTCTGCACCCTGCCTTCTGCTTCATCTGGGAAAACCCTAAGGAACTGCTTTCAGATTCACCATTCAGTTCCTTGTCAAACTCTTGTAGAGGCGCTTCCAGGCCTCTGCCTTACTGATCTACATCTGTGACTTGAGTTTTCAACCAGTGCACAGCCACTTGTCTCTCCTCCCATCCAAATCTCTGTTGATGAATTCGCTGTTGGAATTTGCCTCTATTTAATATCAAAAGCTGAAGGACGGCTGTGGCTGAACGTGATGCTGTTCATGGTCACATTGTCAAGAGCCAATTGCTGTTCCAAAGTGTAATATACTACTTCTATTACTTTTGCGAGAACAGGTGCCAGCCAGCTGACACAGGGTGCTGGGTGCTTACAAGCTCAAACAGACAGGTTATTAAAACCTTTTTAAAAGAAAAAGCTGGCTCTCAGTTATAAACGTGGCTGACAGGCTGTCCAGCATTGCCAGACATTCAGAATGCTAAGGAGGAGATATTGCTGTTGGTAAATAATATGGCTCTAATTATATCAGTTCTAATCTCTCCTGTTGACAGAAACCAAGCTGTCTTTATTCTGCTTCTACCAACCCAGAGAAATAGCAGATTGAGGACCTTCTCTGTTGCTCATTTCCAAGGCTCCAAACCAGGGCCTAGAGTTAGATCAAGTCTTGCATTTGCCGAATTTGCTCTTTTTTACACAACCTCCTATCCTGTGCATTGACTGAAATGCAGCACTATTTCTCTGAATGTAAGTTCAATACTGTCTTCACCATCTTCTTTTCTCTCTTCACCAAAGAACAAGAGAAAGTCTCAGAGAGAGAAATCTAAAGATTATTAATAATGCCTTTTTACCTAGATCCCCTTTTACCCTACATAATCATTTAGTCATGACTCTACTTAACTGATCAGACCAATCCATCTTTTCTTCTGTCAGTTCCCTGTCCAAGTGTCAGCAGTCTGAGGCACAGTGATGCTCAAGCCCCCAGGCTAGGTGGGCTCTAGCAATATACCCTCTGTTACTGGAACAGTTTATGCCAATACAGCTCCCTGGATTTCAGCCTAAAGGCTGCACATGAAAGAACTGAAATCAGCACTCCCTAGTCTCTAATTCCTAGCTTAGTCTCTACACACTTATTGTAATCTTCCTGGGCAGTTCTAAAGGAAGGGCAATCTCACTCACTGACCTATAGCTTTTTTTCTCTTTCAGCTAGGTCAGCAAGCAGCCTTAGCCAAGAAAGTGTTTAACCCCTTAGCAGCAAGAATTGCACTGGGTGACATTTCCCTGGCTCTTCTACAGGAACAATGTCAATGATCATTAAGATCATCATTAAGGATCATTTGTTTAAAAACTCAATAATGTGAATTTCTTGGGAATGGAAATACGGCTCAGACCTTTGGGAAATTCAGATCTACTTGCATAACTTCATCCTTGCAATCTCCCAGTAATGTAGCCACAAATAGATTTAGGGGAGTTTAGAATTCTTTGCAGGTTTTGATCCAAGTTTAGCAACCTGAGCCTGCATTGAATGGTACCTGAGAAGTTCCTTGAGAGGCACTATCTCCTTGAAGCCCTATATGGTATTCACAGCAGCTCCCCTCTTTGCCCAGTATGTTGCACTTAGTAGTTCAACAGTTTCTTTTCCGTGGTTATGGTACAAAAAAGTATTAAAATAAAAATCTACCCAAGAACCAATAAGCTGTTCTGACAAGTTAACAACTATTCCTTATTTTGTTGCTTCTATCACTCTCTGTGTAAAAAACTCCTCAGTTACACCAAAAATAATTGTATTTTTGTTTCTGCTCCGTACTTCTGTTCAATTCTTGCTGTAGTTCTTTTTTGAAAAAGCAAAATCTACACAAGGCATCAGCAACAGTCAGTATTTAAGGGACATCTTCAAATATCCCAAACTGCTGCATGCAGATTTAGGAGTTCTTTCTTACCACCTGTCTGAGCAGCAGGTAGCACAGGTAGTGCTGCCGTGCTGTTTTGCAGAAGAGAACTGGGTAACAAGTGGGTTCATAAATCCAGGGGAATGATGTGCTGAGTTACAGCTGAGACTGGGGCTCAGAGGAGGTCCCTCCAGGGATTCACTGCCCAGCTGGAGCAGCAGCTGCCTTTCCCATCGGATGGCTGCACAGTCCAGACACATTGCTTCCCGTGGTCACGGTGTGTCTGCTGTCCAGTCCCCGGGAAGGAGGCGGCTGATAGAGAGATGTGGGCGCAGACCCTGAGCCAAGAACAGAATGGTTGTCAGGGCAGAGCAGGGTGCTGCTGTGGTACAGCTGGCAGCCAGCTGGGTCTGAGAGGACATCAGGGTGTTGAATCCACCTTCCTGCAGCCAAAGCTGGTGCATATCCAGAGGAACCTTCTCCACTCTACACTCTTCACAAGAGCATGGGTGCAAAGGGAGCATGACTTACTGCTTCTCCAGGCACAGAACAAACCTGAGCATTTTGGCTTCTCTTCCCCATGGTCTCTTGGCTCAAGCTGTAATCTGTGGGTGACTGGGACAACACAAACTTACCTTGAGGACCTGTGCACACTCACCTGTCTCAATGGGTTATGAGTGGGGAGCCTGAAACTTTGGTATGATGAGCCTGTGCCACAGAGCCTTGGCCACCCCTGCTGTACAGGATAAATGGAGCTACAACTATCAGTCTGTGTAGGTGCTGCCATAACCTACCTTCAGGTCCGGAGCCTTCTCAGTGAGCTCTGGTGCAGTATGTGTAAACAGTAATGCAGTGTTGCAGCTAAATACCTCCTTCTAGTCAAGGAAAGGCCAATTTTGAATCCCTCCGACATAGGCAGGAATTTTCAAAAGTGACCTATGGCAATCATGGGAGAATCTTTGCTAATATTCCTCTTCACTGGCTGCTGCACAAGCACAGAGAGAGCTCCATCCTAAAATGTTTCCTTTCCAGGGGAACAGACAATAAGCAGGTACAGAGAACTATCTAGAAATTATAAGGAAACAGCTAGAAAACTGGACAGCAGGACAAACACTTGTTTCAGCACAGCAGCAGCCTGCCAATTGTCACATCTTTTGCAACCATCACAGCAAGAGAGAATTTTTTTAATGGATTTGAAGGAGGGGCAGCAACCACAGAGGTGCTTGTTTGAAAATTGAGAAAGGGAAGGTAGAAAAAAACACCACAAAGAGTAATTGAAGTCCAGAATGACATTGAGTGGTCTTGGCTTTTGTTTCTGAGACTGAGGTGTTTTGGGTTGCTGGGTGGTGGAGGTGACGTGGGGAGAAAGAGAAAATCTTTTCCAGTATGTGAAAATACACATGCACACACACGCACACTGAACATTTCCCTCTTAACATGCTTTCATTGTCCACATCTCAGAGCCTTTGTTACGGTTACATTTGGTTCTCATTTAATCTGCGCTGCCCCCCTGGTGCCTCTGTCTGGCATCCCTCTATTGTTTAGTTGAGGCTCCTTTCAAGCTTCTCTCCTCACAGTGCCACGGAGGGCTCATGCCAGCCTTTCTTCTCTTTCCCTCTTAGCATTGTTTCTCTCTACCTCTCCAGCATTCCCAGTATTCACTCCTATTTTAAGCCTTCATTTTTCTATTATTGTTTTTTTCCACAATTATTTCTCCCTGTCATTCTCCCTCTGTCTCTTTTTCTGACATTTTCTTCTCCCCTGAATTAAACATGCCCTTTACCTTTATTTATCCTCTAGATCAATTCCAGTCTGTGTCTATTTTTTTTTCCTTTCCTCCCTTCTGGTTGTTTCATTCCCCTTCTCTCTTTCTGATCCTCTTTTTCGTGCTCTCTTTCCCCCCGAGGGCTGGCTGCTATTTAAGTAGCTCTTCAGTGTGTAATTTTTGTTTATTGCCAGACCAAGATTTAAAGCCCACCTTGACAAAGAAGATATCTCCACTGACTTTGGTGGGTCTACCTGAGTGCTGTAACTTATAGGATTTGTTTTCTTCCAGAAATTTTGTTTCTGAAGGTTTTTGTTAGAAACTGAACTCTCCACATATTAAATGTGTTTGTGGTCAGAATTTGAATTCAGTGTAGTACACAGGGGTCGCATAAGTCACAACAAACATCTTCTTTGTTACTTATTTATTTCTTACTTAAAACGTGAAATTGTGTTAGAAAAAATACGGTTCCTTTTCTGTTTCAAAGGAACAGACTTTCCTGATGCAAGTGATGCTACAACAACTCTGTCGCTGTGAATCAGTAGCTGCTTTTAATGTGAAAAAAACCCCAATATTTTGATGTTAGCTTTTGGGATATTCTAGATTCTGTCTGCGATGATGCCCTGACTCTATCTTCACTGAGTGAAAACACTGGGACATCTGAGTATTATTCCATCAAACAGAAAAATGTAAATCACATCTAAAGACACTATTTCAGTACTTTCATGTCTTCTGCAGTTTAAATAGTTTCTTTTTTTTTTTACCCATTCCTGTTAGGGGCTTTTTTCACTATCGAAGAGAAGTACAGATCCAGAAAAAGACAGATGGGCTGAATATGGGGGAAGCAGGCAGACTGATCTTAATGTGGAAGGTCAGAAATCCTCTTTATTATCCATATGAGTTTTATGGGTTATAAAAGGAACCATCAAACTCAAGTCAGGTTCCTTGAATTGCAGGTACTATGCAGTTTTCCCATTCTGGATGGTTAAACAAAACGAAAAACATGAAAAAAATTACACCTGTAAGACAGGCAGAGGAGTTACTCAGTTTAACATGTTTTTAATTAAATCTTAGCACCTAATGTGAGTATTCACCCTGTATGAAGAGATGCACCAGGAAATATTTTAGTACTAACACACTCTGGACAAATTCTTGCCTATTTCTGATCAGTGGTTTATTTCCCTGTTAAAAAATGTTCATCATCATCTCCCCCTTGCTACTTTCACAATGTTATTCTTTTTCAGCATCTTTTCTTTTTCAGTCACAACCAGACAAATTTCTCTCACAGCTACATAAGTGTTTCCCTCTTCCACTTTCATCTCTCGTGTTGCAGGAACCATTTCCTCTTCCGCTGCCATTATCTCAAATGGGCTTCTCCGTATCAGTGACTCTTTCATCTCATTTCAAACATCAAGAACATCATTCAATCTGTCCCTTGGACAGCCTGCTTAGGCCTCCTGTCACTTTTACATTTAAATTATAATTTAAAATATAGCCTCACTGTGTAAGCATTTAGGGGCTAGCATTTGCACAGATGACTACAGTAAGGAAGACTGGTTCCATCTTATAAAGCAGCCAAAGTGCACATCTTGCAGACTTATTTAGCCCATATCTCAGCCTGATAAAAAAAAATGTTAAAAAAATTTTTAAAATTACTTGGAAGAGGGCTCAGAAAGGTGAATCAGTGACCCTGCACCTGTGGGAAGGGTGCTGCTAGTGCAGAACCAACCCCCCCCTTGCTTTTGATATCTCAAATAATCTCACTGTTTGAAGATCAGGATTCCTAGCCTGCCTCTATAGCTAAATCAGAAATCAAGGGGCCAGCTCTGAGGTGACAACCTCTGAAGTTCCCTTCACCAATGATATATCTGAGGACAGCCCACTTCAAAGCCTCGGGTGCCTAAAATTCAGTGAGATGGATCTGGAGCCCAGCTCCTTGCCTAAGGTGTTGATTACCAAAGGTCATGAAAATACCTGCTGAATTTCCTTCTCCACATAGACCAGTTCAAAAAACACAGTGGCAGCTTCAGTATGAGGGCATCCATGTGAGCTGCAGATTATCTGTACGAGCACTGAGAGAGCTATATCCACACAGGGCAGGGCCTTTGCACCACTGGAGATCAGCAAACACCTAGACATGGCCACAGCCTGACGCATTTTCTTCAGAACTCTGGGTGTTGTGCCCATGTCTGAGCTCTACAGCAGCAATGCCACAAGCCACAACATTCCTGCGTCCTGCAAACCTCTGGCACAGCAGTGCTTCTCTTGCCTGAGTCTTCCTCTGAGCTCTGTTATGGCTCTTTACAGGCAGAACTCAGTCCAAAGCATAATTGTGTGAAATTGCAAGAACAGGTAAGAACACATCTTATATCCCATAAGACAGACTTGAAATTAAAATCTGGTATAAGAGACAACTATTCTCAGGTCTAGCTGCAAACGGTAAATAAATCCAGCTTGTAACTTAATGATCCTTGTGTTTGCAACCAGCAGTGAAAACTGCCTGGGGAACAAAAGCTGGAACTGTGAGTGGAAGACAGAATGAAGTAATTGGCAATCATATACAGAAAGCACCTGGATTTTATCATTTCAACCTGGAGATACAGTCATGTTAGTTCTGGCCAGAAATCCCCCTGTTAGTGAGGGCTGCGCTTCAGCATCAGTCCCCTGGATATTAGATCTGTGCTGCTGCTCATTTCATGTTCATACCCCACATTAGACACCCTGCACTGCACAGAGCCTTCGTTACATTATCCTGTTGGTCCCTCTGGCTCCCTCCTCCCGCGGCCTGGACCACAATCATCTGCCTTTCTTGGAATTCATTTCAAAACAGATTCATGTGGCACCTGCTATTCCCCAACAAACAAATAAATTAGCTGCTGTGATATGGAAATTTGCATGATTCACTGTACTTAAAAACTGTTAGCTGTGAACTTATTAATTGAAAACCACAGGACAACAATAAGTGTGTCCTTCAGTCTGAACATGAGTCCCTTGCTATAATGAATTTGTAAAGCAATAAAGACGTGTTTTTCAAGGAAAACGCCACTGCCTCAGGACAGCTGAGTCTTGGTCATGCCTCTCAGGAGACAGATGTGTTCTCACGGAGGAGAGCACATGGCTCCCTGCCAAACCTGTGGCACCCCAACTGCAGGGTATGGGCAAGGCACGGGGGCCCTCAGGGACAGCTCTGCCAGCTTTGCCTCTCCTGCCCCTCTCCAGCAATCCTACCTTCACCTTTGGGAAGCTGTGCACCCATAGCTGGGGTGCAGGGAGGTGGCTTTCATCTCCCTCTTACACAGCTGCCCCAGGGGCTTTCTGTGCTCATCCCTTCTCTGGCATCCCCACATATTGGTGGGGAGAAATGATTTAGCCCTGGTGTAACATCACCTTTCAGCTGACTCTGCTTTCCTTGCATAATACTGTACCTATTGATCTATTTGCTCTGCCCTGGTCATAGGTACTCACATGGGCTTCCTTGTGCCTTGTACTTTATTGAAAAGTGTTTCTCCCATCTCTTACCGGAAAATTCCTTAGCAAACTGCATTTATTTGGCAAATAAATGTTGCAAACTCTAAAAATTAGCAAGCCTGTGTTTTCCTTAGTGTGTAAGGCAAGACAACTCCCATATATAACAAGTTCCCCATAAGCATTTGCATGTCTAATCTATGGAGTCTGTGCCCACTTCCACCCTGAGTCACAATCTGCAATCCCACTGAAGCCAATACTAATTGCTGGTCTAAATATTCATTGTACCACATATTTTTAAACACATTGTGATTTTCAAACAGGAAACAATTAGTTAAACCTGCATTGACAAAGCATGGCAATATTTGGTATGAAAGCTGGCAAAATCATTCATTGTTTTGTTTTCTGTATTTTTCCATCTTCTCTGTTTTCCTTCATTTATTCAGGAGCAAAGAAAGACACTGCCTCTAGTGCTTGAATTTTAAGTCTTTGCTGCACTGTCCTTGGGCAGAACTGAGCGTTTCTAAGAGGTGTAACACATTGTACAGCAAAAGCATGGATGTACTGCCAGTGGTTCTAATGCCAGGATTTGTCACTGCTTTCCTTAACAACTATTATAGATTATTTTTGAAATATGTTGAAAATACTGATATTTAATCTAACTTGTAAATTACAACCCTCAGAAAAATACAGAAGCAGCTGTCAAATAACCATCATATTTGTGGGATTTAATTCAAACACAGTTTTATATTTCTGTTGTTCTTGATGACAATAGTAAACTACTACTTGCATTGCAAAGCCAGGGATTGATGATTTCAGAAAAATGGAGTAACCATGTGAACCTCATGCCAATATTGGCTAAAAAAGCAACCCATGTGCATTGCAGGAGATACTGTCTTGTGAAAGATCCAGCTCATGGGGTAGGACTAGGTCACAAAGCAAGGAACTAATACTTTCATAGTCAGAAATAACTGACAAAATACAACTCAACTTGAAAATAAAGATTTTCTTTATCTGCCCTACAAAACCAAATTTTTCTTGCCCTACTTTCAGGCTTTTCTCATTTACCTGGTGTTTCTCAATCCAAAATTTTCTACTAGTCTGATGTAGTGTTTGCTTCGGTGCCGTTTAGGCTAGCTTGGTGTCCCGGCACCGAGCACTCTTCTGCCTGCCCCGAGCAGAGGTTAGACCGGACCGATCGCGGCGCGGGAGGACGGGCGAATCACCAATTGGGTTCGCCTCGACCACCGATGGCTACGGGCACAAAGGAGGCAAGGAAATAGGTGGAGGGGGTCTCCAGGGGAATAAGGGTTTATTGGAGAGTAGAATTTATGGAGAAGTCCCACCAGCCACGTGCTGTGTGTGCGGTTTTGTACCCCGGGAACACGGGCGTGGAAAACATACCACGCCAATTGAACCAGTAACCAATTGAACGTTCATCAGGGGGTGTTACAAAGGCAGGGAGAAGGGATTACAGCAAATAGGGTAAGGGGTAGGTGGGGAGAACTGCAGCCAGTGGTAAGGTATGGCTTACAGCTTCTGGGGTGCTTCCTGTAATTTCAGGGGTTCTGGGTTCAGGAGCCTCGAACCAAAGGACTTTCCGGTCCCCTAGGTTCTGCTGATCATGGCTCACTGCAACAGTGTTCATATAAACAGATGACTGCAGTGGTCCAGCCAGCAAAGGCAGGTCTGCGGGGGGGTTGAGCCGGTGTGCGTCATCCTGGGATCCTTCTTCAAAGAGGACTTCGGATCACTTGATTCTTGCCACTGTCTGCACAGTCCCACCCATCACTATTACTTATTTTCAGCAAAGTAGAATGAAATCAGAATAACATCTCAGGCTAATTGAAACATTCTTTCCCAGCTTACTCTGAATTTTATATCCCTTAGCCATTTTGCATCTTGTGTCAAAACCACAAGCTTGGTATTTGAAGCTCACTCGCTCTCACTAATCCTTCACAGAGGGGAATGATGATATTTTTTNCAATTGGGTTCGCCTCGACCACCGATGGCTACGGGCACAAAGGAGGCAAGGAAATAGGTGGAGGGGGTCTCCAGGGGAATAAGGGTTTATTGGAGAGTAGAATTTATGGAGAAGTCCCACCAGCCACGTGCTGTGTGTGCGGTTTTGTACCCCGGGAACACGGGCGTGGAAAACATACCACGCCAATTGAACCAGTAACCAATTGAACGTTCATCAGGGGGTGTTACAAAGGCAGGGAGAAGGGATTACAGCAAATAGGGTAAGGGGTAGGTGGGGAGAACTGCAGCCAGTGGTAAGGTATGGCTTACAGCTTCTGGGGTGCTTCCTGTAATTTCAGGGGTTCTGGGTTCAGGAGCCTCGAACCAAAGGACTTTCCGGTCCCCTAGGTTCTGCTGATCATGGCTCACTGCAACAGTGTTCATATAAACAGATGACTGCAGTGGTCCAGCCAGCAAAGGCAGGTCTGCGGGGGGGTTGAGCCGGTGTGCGTCATCCTGGGATCCTTCTTCAAAGAGGACTTCGGATCACTTGATTCTTGCCACTGTCTGCACAGTCCCACCCATCACTATTACTTATTTTCAGCAAAGTAGAATGAAATCAGAATAACATCTCAGGCTAATTGAAACATTCTTTCCCAGCTTACTCTGAATTTTATATCCCTTAGCCATTTTGCATCTTGTGTCAAAACCACAAGCTTGGTATTTGAAGCTCACTCGCTCTCACTAATCCTTCACAGAGGGGAATGATGATATTTTTTTGCTCTGAAATGTACAACAGTGTATCTGCAACAGATCTAGCCACTGGGTAAAAACACTAGAGCTCAAAACCTGATGTAGGAACAATTGATTTCAACTTGTAGTCCATCAACTAATCATAAGAACATTACAAAAAAACAAGTTCAGTATCATTTCTATCAGCATCCTCACTCTTTAAAAAAACATTGTAAAAATCTAACTCAAAAGAAGACAGGAGTATGGCAATCAAATGCATGAAAAAAATCAAACTAGTCTGTCTGTAAAATTTTGGTTCTTGTTAACAGAGATTATTTGTCTAAATGGCACCTTTTAAAAAGGCATAGTTTAAACAGAAAGGCAGGAAAATTATTTGAGCTCACTAAATGAATGCACATGACTAAAACATGAAAAAATCAAGCTTGACATTCAAGATACATCTGAAGTTAAAGGGCAAGAAAATCTAATAAATCAGAACATTTTTATATCATAAAAGCACAAAAATCTCTTCCACGTCTTTCAGTCACAGAAGCATGGCTTATGTTATGATTTTCTATTTATTTTAAACTAAGTAATATCTCACAGTTATAGAGTTCAGAGAAAATTGGCAGTGTTAGACTTATGGGCAAGAACATGAAGTGCCCAACTTTAAAGACACCTTTATTAGATGATACTTAATGCCTGATTCTGGTTACTTAATACAAATTTAAGAATGTCTTAATGAAGTGGGAAGGTAAGTCATGAAATGTAATAGATAAAAGAGGAATTCAGAGAGACACAATCCTAGATTCAGATCAAAACCACAAATATTAAAATAATGTCTCTCTTTGAAGCATTTTACCTCATCAGCTTTATCTTATTTTGTCTTTCCAGATGGCCTATCCAGCAATGAATTAATACATCACTACCATTAAGAAGTTGAGAGAAAAAAGAAAATCACCAGGAAAGAAAAAGAATCCAAAAAACAGGTCAAAATTTGGCCCTTACATATCTTGCTCTTAGGCAAGCTGCAAGGTACTAATAGTTTTTTAATACGAAAAGGTGGAAAATAGTTTTTGCATCAATTAAAAACATGGGCATTAGTTTTTGCATCTAGCAAAACCATCTTCTCACACTATCAGCTACAGTATTGCCAGAAAGTGTATTTCAATTATAGTTCTTAACACTTTCTTAAATGGTATAAGGAAAAAACTAACAAAATCGAAAGGAACCAAACTTAATTTAAAAAACCCAAAAAACTTCTCAGATTTTTGACATGTCAGAAATAAATGGCTACAACATGACCAGGGTCCCCCTGGATTACAGAAGCAGGGCTTCAATGTTCACTTTATGAATCAAATTTTGAAGCTTCAATTTAAACCTTGATAGGAACAAAGTGGTAAGGTTTTGCTCTCAGAAATGTCAAGGAAGTGCCCTTTGGTCCTGGCCTGGCAAAGGCTGGAACTGGACCAGCCACAGAGGAGAGGGATGGGAGCATCACATGTTCTTCACTGCTGAGCAGAAAGTAAAAAGGACTCATCACCCCACTTGGACAGACTGTCCCTGTCAACTCCTTAAGTACAGTTGCCTCAGACTGAAGGACTGCTGTGCTGCAGCTGCAGCTAAAAACCATTTCCTTGCCCTGGGCTTGCAATCCATGGGCCACACTCTGAGTGGGGCCAAAGGCAGCTGCAGGGACAGAGCTCCCTGAAAACACAGATGTCTCCTTGCAGTGGGGCTGAGGCATTAAGGCTGATTTATCTCTTCACAGCTATTTGCTCAGTCTAAGCCACCAGATGAAAATTAAGCAAATTTGCGTGTATGTGCTTGTCACCAGCTAAGCAGCAATTGACCTTTCAGAGAAGACTTGTGCCACTGTCCTCTCATTGTAGTTGTCTTTAAATCACTGTGCTATCAATGCACCACATTAATAGCAAGACATGTCCTTGGAAGCATGAGTCACGTACTCTTTGAGACTTGTGGGCTTCCTTTCTTCTGAATCACAGCAAGTTTATCCTGGGATAGGGCATACTCCTCCCTACAGGGACCAAAAAGTGGTGAGGGGAGGAATAAAGTGGCTTAGATTAAGAGAACAAATCTCTGAAAACAGATGATGTAGTCAATGACCTTTGTTCCCTTTTTCTTTCCTCCAAAAATTTAAGAAGCCAAGTGAAGAAATTTCAGTGTTCACACTAAAGAGAGTTTACTATTTGTACCCCACATCTACACAGAGGGCATTGTGCTTTTGGAAATAGAAACCATCCTCTAGTTTTCTCTCAGTTCAGGTTGGTACATATTCATCACCAGCATATTTAACATCCAGCAATAAGTAGCAGCAGGAGAACAACAAGAAGCAAGAAGTTCTACTTTGTTTAACCTGAGAATTGCTATATGCTTACCCAAACCTTATCTACATCCTCCTACAAATATGTGAACCTCTGGGTATGAGAAATATTTAGACACCTGCTACTGAAATTAATGGGAGCTGCAAGCATGGAGTTCCCAGGACAATCAGATATCTTAAGTCTACAAAATTAGGTTGAAAATCTCCCAGGAACAATTTTTCTCTCTCATCATATTTACTACCTCCCACCAGGAAGGACATATTTGAAGTACAGGCTCATTTGTGGTATGTTAGTAATCCTGATTTACTTTTTTTAATGGGAAGCAACCAGGAGACACGGCATTATAACAACAACAAAAAGAACAAACAGACAAAAAAAATGGAGAAAAATTTTTAAAGTAACTGAAAATATTCAGTGTCTGAAAATGGGATTGTCTCTAGATTCTGAGTGGATTTTCAGTGGGTTATAATTTTCATCCCAGAAGATTAAGCTTTCTGTAATAAAAGGGAGGTTTCTCTGAAAAGTGCAAGGGAAATGGCTTCTTAGGCCCCCTCTTACAATGCAAAACACATGGGCGTGCTGCTAAGCTCACGCACTGCCTTTTTGCATTCAATGGTCCCTTTGCAGATGCAAGAGTTTTGGGAAAGAATGAGGACTGCAGCTTTCAGCCTGGTAGGATTGGGATACCATTTTACACACTCTAAATCAAGAGAAGAGGGTTCTTTTCCATTTAAGCACTCCCTTCAGGAAAAATGGATTTAGGATGGCTTCTGCAGTTTCTAAAGCTTAAAATGATCCCCTGGAGAAAAACGATATGGTTATGAGGAAGAATAGGTACTGTAAAACAGCTTGCTGCAAAGGTCCATAGCAGATGAGAGGAATTGGCTGGTTTACTTGTAATTCTGCCTTGTTCAGCTTTATGGCTTTGGTTGCAATTTAAAAATACAGCCAAATTTCTGGTTTCATTGGCTGTTTCCAACACTGAACAAGTACTGCAAGACAAAAAAGGGCACACACATTTAGTGGAATGAAAATATATCTAATCCCACTGAATACCTTCTTCGTAGTCATCCTCCACAAGTATTCATGGGAAGTATTATTTTCTTTTCCCTGCCCACAGAAAAAAAAAAAAAGCAACACATTCATAGCAGTCAGGTCTCTCACAGCTGATGACAGAGCTGAATGCACACGGACCGCACAATTCATACTTATGATGACAGACCTGTGCTCCCCCAGAATACTTACTGTTCTTACTGTAATATATAAGGCTGTGGGTTGCTGGACATTTTGTGAGACACCACTGGGTGATCCAGGCAATGACCATTTTGTGTCAAGGTGTGTGGAGCTACAGAGCTGGAGTGAGCTCTTCCCTCCTCCGATCCTCTCCATTAGCCCCCGGCACCAAATGTGGTGCCAAACATAACATCTTGTACACACAGATATAGGCAATTCAAAAGGTGGTCCAACATATTATTTTCCTGGGTGAGGCATCTTGAACGTCGTCTACTGGAAACAGAAGCTGAGATGAGCTTGGGTTCATCCTGCAGAAAAACCTGGGTGCTGAGCCATCACCTGAAATTCAAACTTTGGAAGTTGTGGCTGTGGAAATTGCCAATTTCCAAATGCCACTACTGCATTGCCCTGGGGATAATGTAGCATTTCCTGTCCCAGCCTCATCAGGGGCTGTGCGGGCTAGAAGTGACTTTGGGCAAATGGGTTGCTTGCCTCTGTAGTTACAACACTCTCCCCAGGCATGTTTCTGTGGTGCTGACTAACATTTGGAGACTGCAGGAGCAGCTGTCTCTCCCTTGTTGCCCTCCACATACCTCCACCAGTGTCATTTGAACTAAACTATGTCTGAACAGAGGACTTCAAACAAGCTTTCATGTGTTCCTGCCCTCTGAGACTTCTGAAGTCCTGCCTAGGTGGTACTGGGAAAGAGAGGTGCCCAAAAGTGACTTCTGCTTTAGTATCACGTGAATTCGCAGCACAGTTATTCATCTGCCATTGTAACCTGGCTGGTAACCAGCTGAGTGTCCCCATAAGGTTCCTTTCTTTTGGGGGTTTCACTTCTCTGCAGAAAAAACCCCTCTGCAGAAGCAATGATGGCAATGAATTCCTCACCAATCCAGTCCCCTAGACAGGCTGTCTTTAGAATGAGTGGGGCTCTTTGCATTCCTCACATCTGCAGGAGATCAAGGGTCTGACTTTTAGTGTATGTGCAAAGTGACTTGACAGTGCACCAGCACAGTGAGATCAGATCCTTCTTGTTACGCACAGCTAAGCTATGGAATGCAGAGCTGGAGGTTGTTGTGGGTGACAGGTATTTCTGGGCTTAGAAAATTTTTAGAAAAGTGCTTACTGGGCAATATTAAGGCCTATCAAGAAAGAAGAAATCTTCTTTGGTTCAAGCCTGCCCTGACCTACAGATTGCTGGAGAGTTCAAAAATAGGGAAGGGGTCACTAGGGAAGGGTCATTTTATCACAGAATCACAGAATCAGGTTGGAAAAGACCTCTGAGATCATCAATTCCAGCCTATGACTGAACACCACCTTGTCAACCAGACCATGGCACTGAGTCCCAGGTCAAGCATTTCCTTAAACACCTCCAGGGACAGTGACTCCACCACCTCCCTGCACAGCCCATTCCAATGTCTAATCACTCTTTCTGTGAAGAAAAGGGTAATTACTCACCTTTGTCTAACATTTTTGTCTCTCCTGGCCATCAGCCATTGGCCACCCCTTGGTGAAATGCTAACTAGGCAAGGCAGATATTTAATCTGATTTTTTGTAGACGTTCTCACATTCTTTCTTTTTTGACTTGCTTTGTTTTGCTTTGCATGTGTGTGTATGTGTGTGTGGTTTTTTCCAAGCAGGGGATGAGGGCATGGGGGGGAAGGAGTGGAAGCTGGGGAGCAGACAAAGCATCCCAAGGCGTAGAAGGAACTCCTGCTTTAGGCTAAACTCTTCTTAGATTTTCAGGTTTCATACAGACGTAGGCATGAGTCAAAATCTCACGTCTGAAGAGCCCAAAGCTGAGATTTGAGATTTCATGGGCTTATTATGCATGTAATCATTTTCTTATACTGCCTTCAGGAAGGCTTGTTAGAGAGTAGGATTTTCATTTTCTTCCAGTACAGCTGCAAAAATGCATTTGGCAGTGTGTAAATGAGCTGATGTAGCTATCCCTCCAGCTCCACTGACCATTACGCTCACCTCACAGGCTAAAAAATTCCTGCTGAAGCTTCGCCACATCTCGTTGAACCAGAAATGCCATGCTAATGTACGGATACACTGCCTACAATAAGCTCCAGTTTCCACGTGCTAATAATTCCAGAGTGCTTGTAAGGGTGCCTAATAATATATAAAAGTACAAAAGAGTGGGAAGCAAATGCACATGGGGTGGATGGACGTAAGAAAGAAGATGCTTTTCCCTATCTTACACTATTAAATATAAGATATATGGGAGGTCTGAACAAATCTCTCTGGCTTTCTGTCACATAAATGTAGGCTCCAGTTTCCCATTTTAAAGATGAGTTTAATAACGGGAACAACAGAGCCAGATTAATTTTATTTTCATCTGTAGGTATTATACCAGTGGGAAATGCCATCTGATAAAGGGTCTGATTCAGCAACCAACCTTTCTTGAAAAGGCGTAATAGAATAAAAGCTATCTCCAAAGCACATTGATGTATTTATGTACTGAAATTAAAAAGTAGATACTTCTGTCTTTGCTAAAGTTGACCAAGTATATGCCACATTTCTTCAGCAGTCCAGCATCTTGGCTTGGTGTGAACGTTGTTCTGGTTTTGTGTCTTGTGATCAGTGACCCTGCCAGTTATTCCTGAAGCATTTTTTTTACATGTAATAAGCTAACTATGTGAGTTACCAGATCAGTTCTGCATAAGGAGAAGAGCATTGTTCCCAGGGAGAGAAAAGACTGTTTTGAAGCTGAGGAAATAAAAGGCAGTGAAGTGTCTTTATTTTCATTCCAGTCTAGCAAAGCTCACTGCTGGCAAGCTGAAATCTAGGTGGAATATCTACCTTTGACAGTCTTGGGATATCAGCAAAATTAAAACTGAGCACAGAGGGTTTTTCTTTTAATTGGGCTTACTGCCTCAACTAACAAATTGCAAACATACACTGAGCATAGATGTAAACACAAACCTGCATGCAGAACCCCTTGCACTGTACAAATAGACATCAAAAACCTTCTTAGCGTAAATGCTCCGGCTGCACTACCCCCTGCATTCTTTCTACATATACACAAACATACAATCAGAACCACATATTTCCATTCGCTTTTTTTTAGCATTAGAAAGTATAGGCATTTATCCCCACCAGACTGTTTATAATGATGCTCTAGGTTTAGCTGCATTTCCCCTTTGGCTTTTCTCCTGAAGCAGAGAAGCATTTGCACAGAGCACACCAGGTGTTACTTTCATATCCTCAGACATACTGGAATATATTAACACAAACACTAAATCAAAACACAGCAAAATTAACGATCACTGCTAGGCTAGAGAAACCAAACTCCTTATTACCAAACGAGACTTGCGTGTATTGTTTCTGTTATCTTAGTTCCTGATTAATATAAAATCAGATACCAATAGCTAATTAGCTGGTCTAATTATTGGTTTGAGTTTGCATAAATTATGCTGAAATGCCCAACTTTCTCTTGCTTTAATCAATATAATATGTCAAAAAGTTGCTTAGGGTTGTAAGATAATGAGATAACTAAAGCAGTATCCTGTACACTTCATTGTTATAGGCTTCAGTCAAAAGAAATATCAGTATTTCCAAATTATCCCCACTTAAAGTATGCAGTCTGAAGCCTACTGCTCATCAAGCAACTGCTCATCAGTCCTGTTACTCTTGTAACTACTGCCTGACAATCACACTATCAAATAAAATGTAGATTGAATAATGTAAATGTTGTATCTTTTCCAGAACCCGTAATGTCGTGAACACTACTACAAACTTCGCCATTTTTTCAATGTGTGGATTTAATCTTTGTCTGGATTGGCCTCTTGAGAGTAACATGTAATCCTCTGAGGGCACAATTTTGGCAAAAACTAATTCTCATTCAGACCTGACCCTGCTGCAATCCAAGTTCACTTCCAGGGCACTGTGGCCTGCTCATGCTTGTAATGTTAATCCTTTAATGCAGGGGTTACCTCTTAAGAACCATGGTCATTTGCAAATGAAGTAAATTCTTTAATTTCCTAAAAAGCTGACTCCTATCTCTCACTTTCATCTGCTGCTTTAAAGCTCTTCATTATGAATAGATTCAAATGACTTTAGCAGAAAATAAATTTCTTTGTATTAATGGCATAAGTGAAGGATAAGAAGAAAAACATCATGCAGTGAAAGAAGTAGAAACAAGCACAGTGAAAGTGAGCTTTATGGTTCATATATTTTTACATTATAATCTTCATAGTGTTAGGCAACTCTACTCTTCAGCTGTACAAATAAAACTACTATTCATCCCGAATCTTGACAAATTTCTTAAATATCTAAAAGGTGGTTTCAGTGGAACTTGGGCACCTAAGTCCAAAAAAGTGATTATCATAATGTTTATTGGCATTCATGCCAATAAAGTTCCCTAAGAGGTAAAGGGTTTACATGGGTTCACAGTCCCTTCCACCACCATAAGCAGTCTGTCACTTAGGCCCTGCTTGAACTCGTTCAAAGTCTACCATTAAACATTCCCCAATAAGATTCTAAAAGGGAAAGATCCCATCGCCATGTACTGATCATGCACTGGAAAAATCACATTCACTACATAATATACAGGCACTGGCTATTGATGCCATCTGTTAAGATTAAGATAGGATGAATTTAACACCCAGCTGACCAGAGCAGGGAAAAAAATCCTCTCTTTGGTGAGAGGAAGGTTCATTTAGTTGAGAAATGGGGGACTTGGCTGCTACACGAGAGAGTCCTACAGTCTTTCCTGTCCCCCTTTGGCTCTGCCTGTTTTGAATTCCACTGAAGGGTTCCCACCCTTGCTCCAGCAGCAAGAGAAGTTCAACTTGATCTTTGGACTCCAAGATCCAAGTACTTATAATGGTTGTGGTCACAGAAAACAACATGAAACTGGTTAAACCCTGGATTCTGAATGATCCTTTGTCATCACAAGGGACCAAAGACTAGCTTACAAGTCCAGATCAAAAGTTCACACCTGCTGCATATTTACTTAGGGCAAGAATTTCCTCATATGTTTCTTATGTTATTAAGCCATTAAAATGAGAAGAACATGGGAAGAAAGGTGGAAATAAGGATCCAGATTTAAAATTTGATTCTTCCAGTAAGGAGAGCATTTACTTTTCAAAACAATCAACCATGCCTTTGTTTTTAGAATGAATGGAAATTGAAGAATTCCTCCTCATAGGAAGATCAAGGGATGGGATAAAGTCCTGGTTGGCAGTGGAGCTGAAAATAAGCTTATCCATTTAAGGAGTACAATGGAAATAGTTGCTGCATAACACCTTTGGCTGTGACCTTGAAGAGCAATCCTTCTGGATTCAAAGGACATTCTTTCACAATTAAAAACCTGGAGGCAGTTATGGTAAACTATGGAAGAACAAAAATATAAGAACTATGAACAGTATGGGTGCTGTGGGAGAAAGCCTGGGTCTTTTCTTGAAAGGAGGTGAGGATACTATTGAAATAAACACAATAATTAGTGCTTTGTCATGGGGCTCAGAGGGGGTTGGGTGGCAGATGTCAGAAACACACGGACATCTCCCAACTGAACAGCAAGAGATATTAAAAAAGAAAAACAATTGAGGGTCATAACCTGACAGGTAATCAAGAAATTGAAATGTCTGAAGAATGACAGAACTTTGAGACCAGATGGGATCCAGCATGCTGGAAAAATATGGCATTCAGGGACATGGGGGAAAGAGTAATCACTTTAGTGCCCTGCAGATTTATAATGTATATCCATAATGGCAGCACCTGTGTATGCAAGTGCACTGTAAGAATTCATTTCATCATTTATGACTTCTGAGTGCATAGCAAATTTACCTTGCTTTTATTTTTGTTTCTAGACAAAAAGCTTATATTATTTGGATTTTTTAAAGTTGCCTTTCTTTCTCTGGCTCTTCATCATTTCGGTCTGAATTTTGTTGCCCTCCTCTTTTGTTCTGACTGCCACTTCACAATTGAACTGCAAATGAATCCACTTACAGCCTCTTTATTTCTTCATTGGTACAGAAAGTGAACAAAACTAACACTTACCATTATCCTCCTCCTGAAGCCACAGCCCTCCATGGTAAATTGTTCCCATTCAGAATGTCTGTGATGATAGCCAGAGTAATTCTTTGTTCTGAAGCATCCAAATAATTCCTCAACCCATTTGTTTGATGTGAACAACACCTTCATGTGTTTCAGTAAAAAAAATTATTTCTCTGTAGCAGGTTTAAAATGGTGTCATTAAAATCAAAATGGAATAAAAAAAAGGACACTTCTTGTGTACCGTGCAATGTGCGCAGGGTTGAATGCATCTGAGATATGAGATGAGGATACAGAGTTTGCAGCAGCTTCCCCATTACAGGATCAGAAACACACACTGCGCTAGCAATGCTGAGCCTTTGCCCATGTCTGACAAATTCTCTCCTGGTTGTACAGGTTGAAATTTTGAGTTTGAGAATCAAGACAGTATCCACAATTCTAAGAACAGAGCACTTTCAGATGTTCTCTGAAAAAGTCAAAACTTTACCTCAATTCAACCAGCCCATCTGCAAAATAGACATAATAATGTTATGCATTGCTAGTGAAGGAATTTAATTTTTTTCTAGGTTTTTTTGGTGAGTGTTTTTTTTGTAGTAAGGAACTGGAGACAGGATGTCCTGCCAGAGGAATGCTAGCTGTGGGGTGAGTGCATGAGTGAATGTGATACAACAGCAGGCACAAGTTTTTTTGTTGTTTTTTTTTCTTTTCTTCTTCTGCAGCCAGAGTCTTTTTGCTACCACAGTATTGTGCAGCTTTCTGAAAACCAGCCAGGAAGGTAGTATGGATCTCCAGCTTGAAAGGAAAAGGCATTTTCTTCATCCTTCTCCAGAGGCTGGTGGGGAGGGAGCAGGAGCCAGCGCCAAGGGGTGTAGAAATGTACCCCAACAGAGTGTGCTGCCCACCAGCAGCCCCCTGCTCAGCTGAGATGCTGCAGCCACAGGCACATCTCTGCAAAGACATCTTCAATTAAAATGGAGTACAGGCAGCTCTGTTTAAAAATGCTGGGCTCACTGCTAAAGCCAGTCTGGTGATGTAAACTTGGGCCTGGTGCCTCAAAAGTATTCGTTTCAGTGTCTAATTCCTGTTGTAGTTAGACATCCACCACCTTTGAAGAATTGCATCTTCAACCAAGGTCATTCAATAAAGTAATGCTACATTTTCATGAAAATAATGTAATTGGTTTTTTTTTCATCCATCTCAGCACCTCACATTTATCTGTGCAGGCCTCCTGAATGATAGGAAATTATTGTCTCTGCTCAGAAACATGGTATTAGGGCATACAGTATAGGGCATACAGTATAGGTCTGTTGCCTAAATTCACACAGGGAACCTGCATCTTAGCTAGGTTTAAATCCAGATCTCCTGAGACCCAGCTCAGTGCACTAGACAGGCTATCATCCTTCTCTGGAAAGGTGACTGGAAAGGCTCTGAAGCAAGAAACGTGCAGTGCTTGTCTAACTGCAGCAGTAGGAAAAAAAATTTAAATACTACTCAGAGTCAGGCTTGGGGAAATTCTGATTTAATTATGAAAAGTCAGCATGAATTCATGAAAGTAAGCTAGTGCTTATGACTCCACTGATGGGATTTTTTCAGGGTGGATAATAAAAATATCTGATAACAGGAATCCATATATTCTGTTTAACTAGATTTTTCTGTAGAAAAGTCAGGTTCTTTGTGTTAAATGTCTGACTTTGGGAAGCAAAGGGATGCAAAAGAAATCCCCTTTTAACTTCTGCCTATGACAGCTTTCCATTAGAAACTACAAAGACTTCTCTCTCACATCACAGAGACAGGGATGAGCAGACAACTTTAAACCTCTGGGAGCTTCGAAACGAGATCAGAACATTCGAAAGAGAAAATTGCTCATGGGGCCACTCACATTGGGACTCACCAAGTTGATGCAAGTCTGTCAGTGGCTGCTGGCAGCCCCAGAACATATCCTTCATCAGCCCCTTCACCTCACAGACATTTTGCCCTTGGCTGAGGAGGTGATTGCAGCCACAGGAGGTCTGGAGACCCTGGCCAACTCCTGCCCCACAGGGAAAGACCACTGGCTTTCAGATACACGCCCTTTGTTACTATTCTGTTTCTCTGAATTTGCAATGTCAGCCTTCTTGGGATATCTCATTTCAATAAGCCATGAACTAGCTCAAATATTTTTTCAAGAGGTAACCGTGTATGCTAACAGTTTAACATGTAAGGATGTGACTAAAAGAGAGTCACAAGGATTAGTGTGAGGATCAATTTTCTTCACTTTATAGATCAATGACCTGCAAGAAAGAAGATGCAGTAAGTGGATTACACTTGCTGATGATATAAAGTGAAGGGGCAGTCAAAACAAAGAAGGAGGGGCAACAAAATTCAGAATATATAGTTTAGGGTCTGGAGACAGTTACGTAGCTTCTAAGTTTCAAAGTATGTAAGGTAATGAGTCGGGGAATAAAGAAATAAAAGGATATTTACTCAATAGCCACACATTACAAAATATTACAGAAGTGCAGTATATGGGGTTAGTGGCAGAGAAAGCTCTAACAGCAAAAGCAAAAGTGCTGAACAGCAGAAACTGGAAAAAAATCTCAAAACTGTAAGATAGAGAAAGGTAACTGTAAAGCAGGAAAAAATATTCAAATGCTGTAAATGAGACTAGTTTTATGACAAAATATTGCATATTTCTAACCAGCTATGAAAAATATGTTGTGGGTGAAAAAATGGTAGAACAGGCCTCTGCCAGGAACTGACAGCTGTTGAAATATCTTGATTATCCAGGGACTGGAGATGAAATCCAGGTTTGTACGGCTGAGGATAGAAGATTAAAAGGAGTCCTTGGTGCAGTAGACACAACCCTAAAGGGAAAAGAGAGGCGAAAGGACAAGAGTCTCTGGGAGCTGTGACACTACCAAGGGCAGGGAGGCATGGACATCCGTGGAGGGTGGGCGCCAGGCAGGACCTGTCTGCTCAGGGAATGGATTCACCTGACAGAGCAAGGGCAGCGCAGGCACTAGAAGCACAGACAATCTAAAAAGCGGCTTGGCGTGTACTGTCCAGCCTCCGGAGGGATCGGTCACAGCCTGGCGCGGCTGCTCTTCCCCACGGTGTCCACGCCCTGTCGGAAGCCCACAGAGATGAATGGAGATCTGTGTGCTGGCCGCAGCGAGGGCTGGATCGGATGCCACGTGGAGACCGGCCTTTCTGTCGCTCTGATTTTCCTTCCAGCAGCCACTAATGAGCTCTCTGGCTTGTGCCCCTGTGCCGGCTGCTGCGCGGTGCCGGCGCTGGGGCGGCTGCCCGCGGCTCTGTCGGAAGCTCGCACTGCCCCGGCCGCCCCCGGCCCTCCTCCTTCCTTTCCTCTCTGTGTGATGTGCGCTGGCTGCTCCTTTGTCACAGCCCTTATGTCCTGTCGCTCCTTCCTGCCCCTGCTGCCGGCATTGTTGCCTTCCCGAGGCCCGTGCCGCAGGAGCAGCCGTGTCCCTGCCTCGCCTCCGCTGCCGGTTCCTGAGCGCAGCGCAGGCCGCGCCGGCCCCGCACTGCTCCGCTGCCCGTCCGCTGCCACCTCTCTGGTTGACAGCCCCCTCCGGGTAATTGCTGTGGCTGAACGGGACCTTCTGGGCCCTCTCTGACACACATCACACTTGGGCGGCTCCTGACATCTGCTGCCAGCTGCGGCCAGAGTTGCTGCTCCCTCAGTGCTGCGCCACTGGCCCAGGGCAAGGCGGGCAAGGAGGGACGGTGCGTGCCCACTGCCTCACCTGCTGCTGCTAAAGAAAAACACCCCGCTATACAGATTTCACGATTCATTGGTCCTAGCAGAATTTCCTGAGCCCAGTGTCTGAGTGGGCTAGAAATTTCAGGGTGTTTTCCTCTCAACCTTGAAATAAATGTTAACTGAGTTGTGAAAAGCAAACTATTGACCATGTTTGTCAGAACAGATTTGTGCTGACAATATTCAACCTTGCACTATCCCCTATGTTTCTTCTTTGCTTCAAAACGTTTTGGATTCAAATCCTTTAGCTGATACTCCATGATCAATTTTGCTTTCCCAAGTCTTGACTATCGTTCTGAGCCGAACATTCCAGATCTGTCCTGCAGTACAAATGCCCATCCACAGCCCCCACCACGACCAGCCCAATGAAACCAACCCTTCACACAGCTTGCAGAAAGGACTCAGAAACACGACAGTGTCCTATGCAATGCAAAAGGAAGCAGATGGAGAGTCCTGGTCCTTTGCCAAGCTCAGGTACAGACCCAGCTTCCTCCCTTCCAGCATCTTCTGAGTCAGTCTGAATGCATCATGAACCAGGGAGTCACAAACTGTATTTGATTAGTTATAATACTAAAATAAATGGAATCATTTGGGATGTGTGACTTTCCCTATGACAGACAATGCCAGAAGCAAAAAATTCCCTAGTGGGTATACATGATTAATGTATGATGAATTTATAATATTTTTGCTTTTGACAGACTTTCAGAAGAAATTGAGACCTGGTCTGCTATCACACTTTATAAATAAAATTGCATTTTTACTTTTTCTGTCAGAAAACTTCCTGATAAGCCAGAAAAGATCAGAGAAATAGATGCATTTGGGAGAAGATTTTACAGTATCATTGGGTCTTTGTTCCAAGCAATTTCTGCATCTTAGGGATCAAGGTGAGCCTCCCATAATGCATCTCCTAGTAAGCAGGTATTAAAAGGAAGTCTTTCTAGGCATTTATCTGTGACACATCAGACTGGAAGATGAAAAGATGACCTAGGGATTTGCTGACCATCACAGACAATGCCTTGCTATGATTAAAGCTATATATGTTACCTGGACAAAGCTACATCAAAGTGCTAATTAGGGAGCATGTACTTCTAACTGGTACCCTCTGAGGCTAATATGCTTTCATTTGTGTTAAAAACCATGACTGATGCACAGAATCAGTGTGAGCTAGAAAGATATATCTGTATAATGGACAGTATTACTGTACTCTCATCTTTTCTGTGATATATTCTCTTTATGCAGAGAAACAAAATTTGTGTTTATCTCAAAGGGCTGAGACATCCAATTAGAGAGCCTTGTCCTACAAAATCATCTTTCTGAAAGTAAAAATGAAAGAAAATTGGTTTGATTCACTTATTCCTGATAAGTACTTAACTATCAGTTTTCAGGAGATTCTAATACTATAATATTCCCCAAAGGCTTGCTGTAATGGGGATAGACCACACTTGCACAAAGAAGAATGGAAAAACATCACCCACGCATTGTACATGAATATAGATGCTTTTAAAAAAGCTGTCTAATTTACCAAGGCAAGCAATTGATAGCTAACAGATGAAGCAGTTCATAGGAGAAACATATATATTGATAATGAAGCAGCCAGGATGCAGCTTGCGCTGTGTGTGAGAGGTGCTGCCTGGTTTGCAGCACCTCGTGCTCTGAATGCCCCTCTGGTTGTGGCAGGGCTGTTGGGAAGACAGCAGTGCCTCTGCTTGGGGGAATATTGCCTTCCTCTCCAGAACTGACACATGACAGAAAGGGATACAACAAATCAAGTCGTACCAAAGTAGGGAGGGATGTTATTCACCCTCGAGAAAAAAGCATCCAGCTATTCTCCTACTGAGTCATAAAACTGCATACACGTAAGTGTAAAAGAAACCAGACCTATCTCTGCAAGTCAGTCTGGTTTTGATACTCTTTTATCTAAGAAACAACAGAACCCAATTGTTTCTTGGTTGGGCGTAGATCATTTGGAGGCCATATGGACATCCAGGTTTTATTGCACATTCAAAGGACATTTTACAGTAACAAATCTACACTCTCAGTGCTTCTTCACTGAGTGAGGCTGCAGGGAAATCAAGTAAGTTTTTCTTTAAAGAAAACACAGCAGTAGGACTAATGCTACTAAGTGCATTACATTTACTGTTCCACTTCATCTGGTATAGGTAAGGATAGAAAAGTTCTATTGAAATGACTGCAAAGGTGAAAAGCCTTCAGAAACTCAGCCACTTTCATTTATTACTTACTCGAAGAAGTAATTAGGGTTCTTTCTTCTTGGCTAATGCCTCCTAATGGTCACTTTATTCTTGAAAATTTCACACTACTTTGGCAGCTGGAAGGTAAGATAATTGTGTGAAAATATTTATCAGGAATGGCCCGATAAAAATATTTTCTTTCAGGCTATGAAGGCCTAAGCCCATCTTTTTCTGTAGAGAGGTGGAATGGAATAACTTGTGTCATAGTGTGCAGACAATAGAGGCACGCAATGGGAATACATAATGATAATTCAGCCCAAGTGCTATGAATGCGAAAGGGCATTCTGGCCAAACAATGCTCTGCTGATATGAGCTCCTGATTTTTCTTTGGATGTTTCTCCTGGAGAGCAGAGTTTCTTTCATTCTTTACACAAAGTAGTTTCAATCTGTTTTTGAGAAAACTAGAGGCAGCACTCTCTATTATTTACTTACCCACACACTACTTCTACTGCAGAGGTGCTAGTTAAAGATGTGGGTGAATGAGCAGCTCTGGGGTGCCCAGCCATGGCGGGGACACACATAGATCTCCCAGAGGTGCCGGGACTAGGGGGAGTGTGAGGCAGAAAACAGTTCTTTTGTCAGTAAAAGCTCAACTGGATTGGAGCAGTACCGGCCTGGCTAGGAAAGGAATTATAGCTGAGGAAGGGTTTCAGTACTTGGCCCATCACTTGTCTAACAGAAATGTCATCGTAATCAGAAATGCATAATTTCCAGTGCAGGCGTATCAGAAACCTTTGGGCTGTCTATTAGGGCTACTGATTCCCTACTTCCAGTGACAAAGCAAATGTAGACTTTAAATCCACAGGCTCCTGACTCAGCGTCATCAATAATTGAGCTGTTAAAGCAGTTCCTTCTTTTTGAATGGCACTTTGTTCACAACTGGAGCCTGTTGCAGGGAGTCCATTTTTCTTTTAAAAACTAGACTGTTCTATACTAAAATTCTCCCAATATAAACATGCTTTTCAAACCTCTTATTTGCTTTGTCAATGTGTAAAATCCCATTTTTTCCACATATTCACAATAATTCAAACTTAGGTGTCAATCACTTTTTCGTTCCCAGGAAACAATTTTGTACCATGGAATACATTCCATTCCTGTCACAGCGCAAAGTGAACTATTTGAAAAGGATAAATAATACTTAAGGAAATATATTTTTCCCTGCTTCTGCCATACTGCTTTTAAAATTCTATTTCTCATTGTATTTTCTCCTACAACCTGGCTTTGTGATGCTGCTGTTTGCATGCAGAAGCTATTTAAGTGGAACGTTGCACCTCACTTGTTCAGACCTTATAATGAAGAAAAATGTGCCAAAGCATTACTTCACAAAAAACAGATAAGTAAGCACACTGCCTGTCAAATTTTGTCACCCATGCTTGGCAGACAAAAAAAATAAACAACTGCATAAGCCTGGTACAAGAGTCTGCAATCTGCAGCGCATGAAATGTCTTGGGGACTAAGTTTGTATTCTGCATTTCTTCATACATCTCACTAATTCTCTGCATCTTTTCCTAGGCTGCAGAATCTGCAGTGTGTTGCAAAGCAGTGGCTGCGAGGCCCCTTAAATGTATCTGGGATCAATCCCTTATGAGGTATTATCTCATTGGCCCAAACCCCAACCTGCTCAGTGATATTTAGATTTCTACATCAAGCTCATAGAAGGAAAAGAAGCATTACACCAAGGCATTCAGCACACAGTATGCATTGCTTCATAACAAAAAAAAAAAAAAAAAAAAAAGAGAGGGAAAGGCTTTTTTAGCTTATCTGCTCTCATAAACAGCCAGAGGTAAGAAAACTGCTATTAAAACTATTAAGCTACTCTTCCCCAGTATGTGTCTCACGCTAGTTCCCTGTGTTATTCATGGCATCTGGCAGTGTTTTCACTTAAAACAGGGTTGCTGTTTGTTTTTCTTGCCAGCTCTGCAATCCAGATCTGCTTTTATTTGGGGAAAGTGAGACTATTTGGTGATGCTCCTGACAGAAAGACAATAAGCAGTTTGTATGCATCCCATGTATGTGGGCTCACTGCTCCTCTGGGTAAAGGCAGTGTGCTGCAGGAGAGAAAGGCAGAACTGTGGCTGTGCCCTGCAGTCACTCCTGAAAAGCTGAAGCCAGGACAGAGGGTGCCCTGTGCTCCAGGCCCAACCTCCAAAAGGGTAGCACACATGTATTTCGTACCATCCAAAAGTCACTGAGAGTACTGGCTCCTCTGGCTTTCCCCTTTCCTGATCTGACATCCCCTGTGTCCAGAGATGGAGAAAAGGTGTCTTAAAGCACAAAAGGGGAAATCTCAACCTAAAACCTCATTTAAAGGGGAAGCTAACTTGCAGTGTGGTAGTGAACAGCAACACTCTCCTGCTTTGGAGGGCTCAGAGGGGGAGCAGAGATGTGTGTGAGATGTTTCACTTACAAAAGGAAGCAATTTAGGCTCTTCTGTTAGCAGCCAATTATTCTGAGTAATAGGGCGAATCATAAGTACAGTTTTTGAGTTACCTCCTTACCTGCCCATGGAGGAATAGCAGTGTGAAGCTCATGAATCATGAAGATAAGTATGATGCAAAGAAACAGATTTGACAAAATATTTCCTCAAATTCCATCTAAATGCAATGATAAGTTCTCCCTTCCCATGCCTCTCTGAGCTAGAGATGTGACAGCCCCAGAGCGAGAAGAGATAACAGAAAGTATAGAAAATAAATTAATCCTGTTCTAACCATATGAAAGTACACAAAGCACACAGCAGAGCTTCTTGAAGAGCATTTTGCTTTGTAAATTCGAATCAGAGGCACAGATATTTTCTGCTTTCAATAATACTGCAATACCCCTCGTCTTCCACAGCAGGCTGAAAACTGGCATGAGGGGAGGAAACAAGGACCAAAACTAAAACAAAATCTTGTAGCATCCAGGTGCTCAAGGGAGAGAAATTTCCCTTTAGTTATGAAGTTGCTAGTATAAGTTTTGTAATAGAAATGTTGCTCCATTTTTAAAAAGATAGGTTTCCATGCCAGTATTTTCCAGGTTTTTCCTTCCAACATTAACTTAATTCCCTGAAGAAACTGGAAGATCAGGTTTTTCATTAAATATTTTTGGTGTGTTCTGAAACTAGGATGTCAGTGATCAGAATTTAGACTAGATAATAGCTGTCTGCTTTAACCTATGTCTCTCCTTGTAGCAACTTTCCATTACTATAAGCAAGTAAATACATAAATATGTGAAAATAGGAGTGTTTTCTTTTTTACTAGTTGAATTTTAATTAACTAGTTCAGGAAAAAATGGTCAAGTGTAGTATAATATTTGGAGTTGCTCCTTTCTTCATGATCTTCAGAGAGGTTACTTTCAGGTGCAGAATGGAGATTATATCCTACCACTCTCTTGTGCTGTAGCATGCTGAACTACTTGTGGGGGTATCAAATATTGGAAGGAAGGAAGAACAGGGTTCTGCCATTATGACTTTCTGTGATATACCCATGGGATAGAGTGGGGAATATTAGCTGTACTGAGTGTAACAGCTAGTTATCACCTATTTGCTGGAAAAAAAAAAAAAATTCTCCAATTATATGAAGTTCTTGAAAAATTCTTCTTATGGGTCAACATTACCTACTGCACAGTATGTGCCAATATTCCTTTGCTGCTTATTTATGAGCAGTATGTTGCTAATATTCAATAGTCAATATTTTTTCCCTCTGCACTACTTGCTTAAAAGAAAATGTTAAGGGCTTGATGAACTTGTCCTCCAGGAAACTTATTTGTACATGCCTTCTGCAACTGGAGCTCTGACACAGATGATGTTAATGCACTCATAAAGGTGGATATGACTGTGAGTATCTGCACCTACAAATAATAGTAAAATGCTAGAAATTTAAAATCCCAACTTATTGAAAAGTGTTTATACTTCTGCCTGCATCAGCAAGCAGGTAATCTTTCTGTATATAACTGTTTTTCACCAGTAGAAGAGCTTTCCAATGCAATAGGCTGAGTCCTGGGGAAATTTCCTTTCATTTCATACAATTTTCCCCACAAGTGTATGAGTGAGATACCTTGACTTAATGATGTCATTTCAGTGCCAGGCTCTTCAATGGCAATTACCAAAAAGGAAAAAAAAAAAAAAAGAATGAATTCCCTGGGTGCTTTTGTTAGTTCTTCGTTATTTTCTCTTTGAAAATTATTCTTCCATACTTCATTTCGAGCTGCCTTTTTCAAGCTGAATAACCCTATTGCTTCTGCTGAATACACGGACATGACCACCCACACTTAGAAAAACCTTACCTCTTGCTGAGCTCCTCTGAAATGGTAGGCAGCAGGGCTCATGCAGCAATAAAACTTCATGATCACAGGGGAAGGAAATAGCACAAGGCTAGGAATCCTCCTGCTGTTTCCATATGATTTCCTAATTTCAAAATAAGCTGAGAAATAATAGGGGGGAAGTATATTGTGAGAGTTTCCTCTGTGCTCTTCTGCAATTTCCCACCTAGCCTGTCGTGAGTGCAAGGAACTCTATTAAACTGCTACCCCAAAATCAGCAGCTTGGCAGCCAGTCTAACAAGCAGGAAAACTTTATTCTTCAATTTTGTAAAAGGAAGTTTTCCTCTTTGACTAAGGGAGTGGAATCAAAGAGGGTTACACTGTCTGGCTTTTAATTTTTTTTTCCTGCCTCCCTGCAGGAATGAGATCCTGATCTGGAGCATGTGAAATATTATACTTGTTTACACTTAGCCCTCAGTTTGGTCCAATATTGAGGTGAGATCCAGCTGTGATGATTTCGGAACATGTCCACACAGACGGTCAGAATAACCCTGGCAGTTTGGGGACTGGGATACAGACACAGTGCTGGTTTATCAGATGAATACCAGACAAAGGATACCAGCCAAAGTGCTGGTTTATCACTAAGAACATCTACTGTGTACCACCTTTCCAAGGTGTATGGAATAAGGCATTTTGTGGCTGCAGCTGTTCATTTTACTCTTTCACTTCTTTCCTTCCCCATAAGCCTATTTCTGTAAAGGGTCAGTCTGTCCATCGATAACTCAGTCTAAAAGACCATATTTTCAATTTGAGTTTCAGATAGAGTAATAATTTTAGGGATACAGACTGAAAGGTAGGTAGAGTTTGTTTCATACTACAAATACCACATTGGTGGCAAAGTTACTTAGAAAAATAAAGATTCCATTTTCTTAAAAAATAGCTAAATAACAAGTGTTATAAAACATTTTGATTATGAAAACCAGGGCAAGCCCAGATTTACTACACCCAGAGGACTGTCAGCTTTACACTGCATTATGAACAACACAACAAAATCAGCCATGAACTATATTACTAGGTGTGTCATATACACCTTTGAAATATCTCTATTCCAATGTACCATTTTCCTGTACACCTTGGTACAGTAAGCTCTCTCAAGTCATCCCATCAGCCACAAATCACTTTTTGGATTGGCTTTTTTTGTTTGTTTTTGTTGGTTGGTTTGGTTTGGCTTCTTTTTCTTTTACTTCAGAACAGCCTATTAACATTATTTGAACATGTGTTTTTTGTGGTTTCCTCTTCCTTTCTCTGTCTCTAAATTGGTTGTTTAAAGACTAACCCGCTGAAAGAAGCAAATGAAAACTGACATCATATTGTGTCAGATGATTAGGTGTTTGAGAATTTTTATTTTGAAATACAGTGGATTGTTGTCCTTTTGACAGTGGATTTTTACTGTGCTACCACCTAATGAGAGCACATGTAGTCTTCAGAACTGAAGTCACAGAGGAGCACTGCTTTTAAATCCCATGAATTTTCTGATAGTTACTTGCTTTTCCCTCTCCCTCCTCAGAGTTTCAGCACCTCTGAACAGCTCAGAAATGTTAATGCTTTACTTCACAGAAAATGTCCTAGGTGCAAACTGGCCTGCTACAACAGCAGCCAGAGTACCACTGTGCTCTGCTACTGGTCTTGCTTCACTATTTATTTAAAGCCTGTTATGAAAGCTTGTTGCCAAAAAAAGGCCAGGAGAATGGGGAAAATATGTGTGTAGGGAGGGTCACGACTGCTGGGAAGTGGAACTCAGCCATGCCAGGCCCCTCTGCTGCCTCTCCTGGTGCCTCAATCTCTCACTCTCTGGGTAGGTTTGGCTCTCCCACCGTACATTAGCACAGGCTGTATCCCATAGTGGGACTGTTGCTCAGCAACAGCGGCGAGAACAATTTGGTTTTGGACCATTCAGAAGATGATTACATTTGTGGCATGTTCCCCCGCCTCCCCTTCCCGCTACCTATTCCTGGATATTGTAAATATTCATCCGAGTTTTGCATATACAGTAGTTTCCCCTCTAGGTAAAAAACATACCAGCCAAATGAGCTTTTAAGAGTACTTTACTCCTATGCATGCCTACATTTCCTCCCATTCAGTAGGTATAATGATGCACATGAAATGGCATTGTTGGGCTTCTGGGGGGTTTATTTGTTTTGTCTATGTCAGACAAATTTCAGCTGGAGCAGGGCTGGGCTCTTTATGACAGTGCTGCTTCATTGCTTTGTTTGAGGCACGTAAAACAAGTGAAGTATTTAAACAGTTGTGAACACCTGAATGACTTTAAAGCATTTGAGTAAGAGATAGGTTCAGATCTCCAGATTTCCAATTTCCTTCCTAATTGTTTCTTTATCTACACATCTTTCAGCATCCCATTAGAAAACCAGTCCCACGCTCTCAACTTAAAAGAGTATGTCTAGAGACTATAATGCAATATTTAAATATTTGTCATACATTTCCCTGAGCTTTCACTCTCAGTAGTAATTTATTCTGAATCTTCCAGTCTTCTTTCCATTAACGCATACATAACAGTTGCAAGGGTAACTCTCCAGGTCGGCCATCCTGATCCATGCACCCTTTTGGCAAGGCTTTCTTCCTATGCTGCTAGACAGCAGACAGAATAGTCCTGGTCCTTTTCTCTTTAGTGCCTCCTTCATGCCCTGCAGAGCAGTGTACAGACACCCACCCATCCGTGCCATGATCATGGAAGCTAACTTGGATATCCTATTTACAAACATCACATGCAACCTTCCCCTTATTTCTTTCCCCCAGACATGATGGAAAACAAGCAGGGAGGGAGAAATAAAAGCTAATTCAGAAATCAAGTTTTACCCTCTAAGACCAATATGGATGTGTGTGTGTGTGTGGTTTTTTTCAGAAACACTGGGTCCCAGCCCACTGAATCACATCGACACATTACTAATTTAAATATATAAGATCAGCAATTCTGTTATTGTGCTTTTAGTGAGTTATGTGCTTGTGTACCTTACCAACTCAGTCAAGCATAGGTTATTCTCTTTTGGTGGAGATGTACAACAGGAATCTGGTATTTTTTGCACAACACCTGCCACACCTTTCCTCTCTCATCTTATTTCTGCCCTTGACAGTCCTCTGTGGCAGTGAAGTGATCCACCGTGAACTGCCAGCTTCCAGGGAAGGAAAAAGGAAGAAGGTGGCAAATCTGGCATTTCCCTCAGTTTTTCAAGGGCACCTTGTTCTGCCTTGGCTGTGTCCTGGCGCTCTGGGCTCCCTGTGGAGTGGCAGAGCAGGCGGTGGGGCACAGGGGCTGGCAGGGCCTGTGACACCCACCCACCTGCCCACCTGCCCACCTGCCCAAAGACCCTGCAACACCTGAGCCTTGAGCTAATCCCTCCCCACAGCACAGCACGGCTCCTCGCTCGTGCAGCCTTGTCCTGAAACCTCTGATGGGGATCCACACCGCACACAAGGAACCTTTTACAGACTGCAGCCTGCAAGACGTTCTTGCAGATAGTACACACACACACACACACAAAGTCAAATGGCACTAGGATAAGCTCTGCTTCAGACTCCCCTTCATGCATGCCCAATAACAAAAGACATTTTCCCTTCCTAATTAGCTGCATTTGAGCAAACACTAATACAAGGTTGACCTAAATACAAAACTAGGGTTTTTTTCTCACTTTCCTCGTTGCAAGCTGTATTTATCATATAAGTGCACATTTTTGGATTTTAGACATTTTTCTTTTTAAAATGCAAGTTAAATGTTAATCAGTGAGGTAATCTTCATAAAAATTACTGGGTATCGATGTTCAGTTCCAACCAGATATTTCCTCATTATAATGAAGGAACGAATTACTAACTCCTGCTGCAATGAACTCCTTGATACAACATGCATTTATCCAGGCCCCATGGGGGTCATTACAACGAGATTCACCTCTCTGTGTGTGCATGTATATATTTAAAAATAACCCCCTCAAATCTCTCCTTTGGTCTTTCAGCAGGGAACATATCAAACAGCTACAGCAAATCTCATATACACATCAATATCATGCTAACATTGTTGAGTTTCACTGAACCCTATGCCAAATTAACTTTTACAGGGCAATTACAAAATCTTATAATCATGCAAATTAGTAGTTAGCAGCTTACATCTTCCAATTAAATTGCCACCTGCTATTCCAAGATCTAAGTTAGCCACGATAAACTTTTCCTTTTTCTGTTTTAAAGAGAGACTCTTTATGTGGAGAGTCATCGATGTACAGATTAGTCTTCTCAGGGACAGGGGTCCAGCTTGAAGCAATCACAGGCATGTTATTTCAGCAAAAGAATAAAACCCAAACCATAGTGTGAAAAGGGCATTAACCCTGGAGTTACTATCAAATTTGAGGTGCACTCCTAAGCTGAGGGTCACATCCTGTCTGCAGCAAAATCCTTTACCCAGACAAGATCCAGGCATCATCTACTCCCTCTCACCTTCTCCCTCCCTTTCCTTCCCTATGTGAAGAGGAAAAGCCATTACTACATGGGCCAGGGTTGGCCTCTGACTCCTGGAGATCAGCACAGTCTTCCCCAGGACAGTGACCCTCTTTCTGGTTGCTTGGTCCACTAACACTCAGGTGTCCTATACATTATTTCCTACAGAATGAATACATGGCACATTTTGAAGCTTTCTTCCAGCTCCCTACAAGGTAGGGAGTTGGATGAATTCATCAGTGGATGTAATTTACTTTAACATAAGGCAAGAAGATGAGGACATTTACTTGATTCACAGGAAAAAAATGGGGCTTTAAAGAGTCAAACTCCTGAGTTTAGCACAGCAAAACCATCAATTTTTGTTACTTATGAAGAACAGATTTTGTAGAAAAGAAGATTTTGGTTTTTTTGCTAAAAGCAGACAGAAGAAGAACATACTGCTTGGGCTCCTAAAACAGCAAAGGTGCCAAAGCACACTGTGGCCTGCAGAATTAACTCTGGTGATGAAAATCAAACATCTCAGAAAAAAGGTCAGGCACAAAACATAGCAGACAATGAGAACCAGTGTCAACTCTGGAATATGTTACAGAATTAAATTCTTCTTTCTTTACCATGTTCTCTCCCTTACCTTGCTGCCCCTCAAAGGGCACTCGCAAGGCTTGACTTGCACACTGGGACAGGATCTATGCACAAGTAATCCAGTGCTGCCTTCAGTTTCCAAGAGGTCAGTCGTCAATGGTTTGTGACCATCAGTGCTCTTCCTCAAAATCAGTTTAGCTGATGTCTGTCCTTACGACATTCATATGTCTTGGACAGAAAGCTGGCCTGCTGCAGAGGGCTGCAGCTTCTCAAGATTTTGAGCAGTAGCTTGTACCCAGAAGCACAGGTTCTTCTGAGGGGCAGTTTTTCCTGCCAGCTTGGTGGATGTCCCCAGATACTGAGCACTTCCACAACCAAACTCCAGTTTCGAGTGTGTTGCTGTCATGGCAGTGTGAGTTTGGTGGCTTGTTTAGAGTGACTCCTTACTTACTCAGCCCCATTATAACGGTTCTTTTCTGACTCATAAAATTCCTTATAACTAAAAGGAATTGGGGTTTGCTTTTGTTATTTTAAGTGAAAACTAAACTTCTGAAGAGAAAAAAATAAACAGCTACTGAGCTGTAAAAATGGACTCTTATTACTTCTACCACCAGTTTCACTGCAGCTGTTCATAAGCACAGCCATACAGCCTAAGTCCAGCACAGAACATGAATATATCCCTAAAAAAGGCAAGAGAAACTACAGATGTCTTCATTCAGAGTATGCTCTCCACTATCTTCTCTCTTCCTAGACATGACAAATGCAGCATTATCAGAGGATATGTAGATTAGACTTTTTGTCTTTGGAAACACCAATGTTTAAAAACTTTGAATATTTAAGAAGCATCTCATTCTCAAGGATTTGCCAATGGATTTTCAGCATGACTGAGATTTTGATTCGTGGCTCAAAACAGCATTATTTTCTTTTTGTTACACAACTAGTTTAGATTGAATATCAGAATACCAAATGGCTACAGAAATTCCTCTCTTACCTTTTAGCCCAGCATTTCTATGGATAAGGCAACATATTTGCAATCAGTAGCAGTTGTAGTTTGTTTACAATCAATGTATCAAATCACCTTTTTCATACATGGAAACAGGAAGAATAAAAAAAACATGGTTCTTCTGCCAGATAGATGTAAAAGATTACACAGCTGCTGTGTCTTGAGGTTACAAAGCTGCCAGTTTAACAAGCAAGATAAGCAGCAATGCTGATGTATTTATAGCAGTTTAGACATTTATATTGCATTTTAAAAGAAATGTAATGAACCAATCCATAAATAGTATGTGGATCATAGGTTTATTGCTGCCTCAGTGTAATGGAATCTTATGATACAAAAACATGTCAATAAGAAAATTCTGTGTTAATGGCATTGGCAATAAGCTCTTTGGGGCAGGGCCTGCCCTGCTGGTGTGTGAGCATGGGCAGAGGGTAGCACGAGGCAACACTCATCTGTCTGGGACCTTGAGCTGCCATTGTAATGTAAATATTAGAAAATAACAACGGGAGATCTGAAAGCTACAACAGCCTCTGACAGGAAACAGATCATTATCTTGAACAATATGTTCAATTAAAATTTGTTTAATAGTTGGGACCTAATCTGGATATCTTGTATGCATGTCAATAGATTTTGGAGCATGTCCTTGGACATGGCAGTTGGCAAATGTGCTGGATGAAGCTGCTCAAGTCTATAAGCTGTTTCAAGTAAAAGTAGGAAATAACAAGGATCTACCAGCTCATTAGACTTTAAGGTAGTGAGATATTTTCTTATTTAATTTAAGAAAAGGTATGTCAAGCAATAAATTAAATTCCTGCTTCTCAATATGTACATTCAAAAAGCAATTTGCTCTGTCTGCTTTATTGATTGGCAAAACAAAAAATATGTAAAATTTAGTACTGTAAAATCCTTTTACTCTCCCCAGTCATATGTAAATAGCAAACATTTTCATTTTGTAGTGCTGTCATACGTTACCAAGTGGGGCAACTTTTCCTACATGTCAAAATGGCTTTGCACCATTTCTGTGATAAGGAGAGTGCTGAGACAACTCTGAGCTGTCATCACTGAATTCTCACCCGTCTCCACGTCACGCAGTGCTGTTCAAGGATAGAGCTGTTGGCTTCTCCCCTTGACCAGCCTAGACCTTTATAGCATAAGTGAACATACTATGGGTTAAAAGCAATTTCCCTGCCAAAAACACTTTTGTGACTGGGGACTTCCTGTAAAAATTCTGGCTCCAAGAGGGAAGTAGAAGAGGGTATGCTAAATACTTTACTACTTAATTTTGAAAGTGATGACGCTCTCCAAAATAAATACTGGAGAGGTTCTTAAGCAATATATGCTTTGGACTGTAGCTGTAGGCTGGCACTCAGCCACAGTTAGGTGGTGTTTGGTTCTGGTTTCCCAGCCAACCTCTCATGAGTGAGTGTTAAAATGTGCGGTGAAAGAGTGATGAGGAAGAAGTGATGAGAGAGAAGTTGAGATTACCTCTCTGTCACAAATTGCCCTGCTAAGGTCAAAGTCAATGTTATTAAAAGGGAAAGCTGATCAGAATTCAATACTAAATGTAACCCAGTGACATGAAGTTTCCTCTTTCAAACTTTCAAGCCTGAGTGGAGATGAGTGACACCCCTCCTAAAGTGCTCTCGTTTATAAATCCACCGCTCCTCAGACAACCCCTATTTATGATGGAAACTCCTACTTTTCAGTTTTGAGTCCTCTGATTTCCTACAAAGTTGCAGACACTTTCCCTACAGCTACTGCCCGGTACCACTGGCACAACTATGTGAGACTCACCCAGCGTTGCTGCCTCTCTGTCACATCCATCTCTGAACACAAGCCCGGGATCCCCGAGATGCCACTGCTGTTACATCTGCATGGGACTCTCAGATTGCTGTACATCAGTGCACGTGTTTGTTTTCAAAGTCAACAACAAATGTAACATTAAACACCCTTGACTGCTCCAGTGAACAGCCTTGTCTGCTTCATGTTGCAAAACAGACCTAATTCTTATTGTAGCTGGTTTATGATTGAACTAATGGCGCATGCAGAATCATAATTCAGCAAAGTGAATTAAATTATCAAAGAGTCTTTTACACTCAACACTTATCACTGTCTATCCAAAAAACAAAACAGTGTACTTGTGGGAGGGCAAATTTTTTCAGGCAGCTTAGAGGGAGGTGGATGGCCAGCTGTTGGCAAAGAGGAGGCAGAGACACAATTCACAGAAGCATTGAGGGGCTGGAAATATGCAAATGGAAAATCTAAGCAAATCAGCAATCCTCTGAAGGTGAAGTATCAGTGGATTATAGGAATAATTTCCTCTTACAGATCCCATTTGTAAGGCCCTGAATGTCATTCATTACCCCTACATTTTAATAAAGGACATTAATTACTTGTTTAGGATTATTTTCCTCTTTTGCGAGGAGGGTCCTCAGGTATTTGCTCTTCCAGGGTAAGGTGAAATTTGTCACTTAATTATTTTCCAAGTAAGAACTTGACTAAAGGTCTCTACATGGCAACAGAAATTTTTCCTTCAAATCTGAGGGAGGCAGATGTAGCTAGTGTCTCCAACACACTTCAAACTGGCTTGTACTGTCACCTGCTCCAAAAGCCTTCATGGCAATGTAGCTCCTTACCAGGTCACACCTTCACTTGACCATGGATAACTGTTTACTTTCAGGACTGTGCAGAAAGGCAAGTTTATTTGGCCTTTTCTTTCTACCCTGAGGAAGCTATTTGAAGATTGTTGCAAAGTTGGTTTTGTTTGACTGTGTTATTTTGCCTCATTTGGTAGGGAATTTATTTTCCTTGTGGGATGCACTTTGAATAATCCCTGGGGCCAGAACACATTCTAGAAGATGCTCAGCTGACCCATCCCAAGTAAGACTGAGACCAAGATAAGCAAGTTTTACTAGTTTTGTATTGCAAAGGAGAGTTTTGGCTTAGCAGACAGTATCTCTTACAGGAAGTCATCTCTGTAAAGTGTTTAGCCAATCTTTCTCTTTTTACAGGCTTAAAAATTCAGCAAAAGGGGTAGATCTTAGTTGAATAAGGGAACAGAAGGTGTAAGACAGGAAGATGCCACTTTTCCCTCCCATGTCTGCAGCAACAGAGGCTATCTCATAACTCTTAAGTAAATAACAGTGGCAGTTCCCACAAATGACGGTTTCTTTCTTCTTAGAAGATCAATCTCTTTGTGAAATTTTAATTAATTTCAGATATTCTGTTTCTTTTCAACAGTTTTCAGACTGGACTTGAGGAGCACTGGTGGGTTGCAGTTCCACTGAAGGAAAGCTGCTGTTCAGGAGTGTTGTTGAGACCATTTTGCTCCAGTTTGGAAGGATCAGAAAGTTGGAGATTCCCAAAGGAAGATTGGTTCTAAATATGTCCTATCTTAAAGATGTTTGTTACCCTAATTCTTACAGATCTGTACAGTCCTTAAGTTTCACTGCCTCTGCACAGTGCCATTTTCTTTCCTGTCTGTACAAGCTGAGAGTTTTTCCAAATGTCCAGTCCCATTTTTCAATGTAATAATTCAACCTATTTCTTCATGTCCAAAACGTAAGACTATGTTAACTTCTCCCAGCACTAGCATTTCACCTGCCTAGGTGACTATTACTGTGTTTTCCTCTCCATTATCCCTTGTTCACACTAGATACCATCTGTTCATTCAGTCAATCCAACCACCTGGATTTTCTAAATCTCTGCTCATTCTCTGTTCATTTATTCTGGACTCTCTCCCTTTGCTCACCATCCTTCTCAAAATGCCCAGGACTGGCAAATCTGTTGCTTATTCCAAATGGGGCTGTGTGCAGCAGAAAATCAGCCTCACCTGTCTTTCCAGCTGTGCTTGCTTGTAGATCCCTGCAAAGAAGAAGGACATGGGACAACACATTGAAATTATTGACTGAAGTTACTGTGCTGACTCACTGTAATCTCCTGCTCTCCTGAGCTGCCTGGTGAAGGTTATGTGTTTGTGCAGATGATTAGCTCTGCCTACATGTGCTATCCAGTACTTCCCCCAGACTGGCTCTGGCTTGTCAAGATTATTTTTTATTGTCAAGGGCTGCCCTGCACTAAATATTCTTGCAGTCCCTTTTGGGTTTCTATCATCTGTATAAACTCTATTCCATCATGAAAAAAACCCAAGCTAAACCCAGCCCATGTGGAGCCCCATTTGATGTGTCCTTCCATTTTTAGCCAGCTCTTGGGATTCAGATCTGATCAGTATTTTGTTGACCCAGTGTTGGTGCCTGGGCAGGAGAGAACAATTTTGCATAAATTTCTGACACAACCCTTATTCTTTTCTGCGTCTATTGTGTCCTATAACACAGCTAATAATAAGGCAATGAAATCATTGCCTCCAGCTGTTTCCCAACAGAATTTACCAAAAGAGTAGTGAAATGATCTCATTTAAATCTCATTCCACACAAAGCATTGAACTGTACCAGCCAACACCAACACTGGTTCCAGTGTGGTCATAGTGCAATTTCCTTGACAGTCCTGGACAGTTTCAGGGAGATTACAGATGGATGGGGCCCATTTGGTTCCAGCTGGACTGAAGTGCAGATGGATCCCAAATGTCAGAAAATAGATCCTTACAGCTGAAATACTTGTGGATACTCAAATTCCCTTGGAAAGTGACAGTTCTGGAAATAACATTTTCAGTACCAGTAAATTAGTCCCAGAATGGCATTTCCTGGCACGTCCACAGTCTGGATGTGGTTAGCTTGAAAGAGACACAGAAAAAATGTTGAAGCGAAGATACTATTGTGCTCAGAGGTGCCCCATGGGAAAATATCTAGGCTTGTTCTCTCACATTTTAAAGCTCTTCCTCTTTATTTAAATAGTGTAAAGATTGATACAGGTAATGAAACTCAGGAAGGCTGCTGGCTTGTTTGAAAAATAGGGCAGCTATTTGGATGTGTGAAGGCAGCTCAGACAGACAGCTAACATAAGCTACTGTGAATATTTTATTTCCTTGCTGTGGGAGAATAAGTCTATCTGGAAAAAACTATTCAGCTTCCAGCTCCAGTGGTGGAACATGGCAGCAGCACTGCAAAAATGTAATTGTCCAGCTAAAGCCCTGTGACTGCTGACAGTGCTCAGGATTTTGCAGGATCGAACAACAGCTGGTGGGAAAAATATTTGAAAGTGAAGTGTTAAGATTTTAAGAACATAATCAAGTATGTTTTCGTAAAAACCAAACAGAGCTCAAATGCTCTGAAGGACCTGGAGTTTGTGTTCCTGCCAGGACAGCCAACAACCACAGGCTGAGAAACCTGGTTTCCCTGGGATGCTCCTACAAAACCACCCAGCAGATTCCAGCACTGACGAAAGCAGCCACAAGCACAGCAGGTTCAAGCATGCCAGGATCTTATCCATGCAGGCAGAGAAAAAAAGGAAACTCTGCTAAAATTCCTGCTGATTTCAAAGGAGGATCCTCAGGGATGCCTGCCAGCTAGCTCATTCTGTACTGTCCCTTTCTAGAATGGAGCCAGGAACAGACATATACATCAAATATAGACCAGCTGCTCAGAAGTGCATGCAGTTACCAACACTTTATTTCCTTTTATAAGTAATGCTTTATGTTAATTCCCAGTAGGGACTGTAGCCTGGACTATCATTTTGAATGAAAGATCTCAAATTCAAGATTGGTTTTGAATATGTGTGGGAGAGAAAACAAAAGAAATCTCCTTTATGTGCTGTCCAAATTATTTATATTTGGACTGAGTGATCTGTGGAGCAGATGGCTAAATGATTTCTAAGCTTCTCATAGGAAGTTGAGTCCTCTGTATTTGCAGGTGTGCACATATAGATACAGTTTATCTCGCTCTACCCGTGTGCTTAGTGTGAGATGCTTCCATAGGTCTATAGGGTGCACACAGGTCATCTTTGCATCCTGGCTACAGAAGATTTCCCTGGGCCTTCTGTATAATAAACCAACCAGTGAAATTGTTTACCACACAGAAAATCGAAATATTTCAGTCTAAAAATTGATGTATGTTACCTGATACGAGATGTGAACTGTGCTACTCCAAGATGCGCTGCATGCTTTGCTTTCAGTTCATACAAATGTCAGTGGATATTTAACAGATTTAACTTCTTTTTTTTTTCTTCAAACTGAATGAAGGAAATGTTTTTCTTCCTTCTCATTTGAAATATGAACATTGAGTGACATTTCCTCTAATTTGGAAATAAAATATGGCAGCAACATTACTCAATCTGTGCATGAGAAAATGGATGCCTTGCTCCTGTTACAGAGATAAACATGGATGTTGGGCCATCCCAGGAATAAATTATAGAGAATGCAGCCCCCCTGAAGTAATCTGTTTACATCTTTCTGGTTTTTCTCCTATGACTACTGCTACAACACTGGAAAGTAACGAAACTGGTAGAAATCACTGCTTTATGTACTTGTCTCTCATTTTTTTTATTAGACTGTGCAAAAGTTGGTGGTTTCTACAGCATCAGAACCATCTTATTTATAAATGTGTTCTATCACATATGATATGATTATACTTTGGATTTCAGAATTTGGGAAATGCTGCACTAGATTCTACAATCCTTTCACAGCAGTAATTTGCCAACAAGTACCCCATCCCAGTACCCACTAAAGGCTAGACCTGTTTTACAAGACATTTCAATATTTTACAGTCAAACTGCCTTATTGAAAATGTATGTTGACTCAACATTTTTTTATTAATAATCTATGTATTTTTCTTGCTCCTAGAAGGGATTATTTGCAGATGTTAACATATTTATTTTTCCCAAAATCTTCAAAAAGCTGGCTTTGAGGTTTTTATTCATTTTTTTGAACCTGAAGTCCCATGGCTAATTCCATGAACATGATTGCCACAACATGTACTCCAGTTTTAGCTGCTTGTTTTCTTTTAACATTTTCATTAATAGAGCATCTCCATCTTATAGAAGTGAAGTGTCCTCCTTAGACCTTTTGTAACCTGAAATGCATCCCATAACAGAGCACTTATCCACCCTTTTATGCCTCTAGGAACATGCTGTCCCTGTTACAAATATCAATAAAGCTGGAAGGACATAACATCAAAATCTCCAAGACAACACACAAAGATACAACAAATCAAAGGCAAAATAGTGATGGTTCAATTAGACTTTTAAATAGGATATTAAAATGAGGTTTGTAGTTAAATACAATTGTCTCTCTGAATTTGGCAGGGAAATCATTAACCAAATGATATTAAATTTGCACAGATTGTTGAACAAATGAGTAAGACTTGCTTTAGATGGCAGCAAACCAGCCAAGAAACACACTTACAAAGACTTGCTGCTAGTCCACATGAACAATACAAGAGCATAAGAGTATTTTTTTTAAGGATCAGTAACTGAATAGCTACTATTATCATTAGCTAGTCCTCCATATGGAGTAACCCTCTTAGTCTGTACAGGTGGGGGAGTTAGGGGGGTATGGACCCATGTTCCTGTGTAATGGTATGAGGCTTCTTGCTTGTTTGCAGAATGGGTGCTGTTAGCTGTATCGGTATTAATCAAAGTTTGTAGCTGTACATTCAAGACACCTAAAAGCTGTGGAACTTTAAATACTCACCTTGTTATTTTGGTATGTTTTTTGTGTGTGCTCCCTAGGATACATCCCGAGAAATCCAGGTAGCTGGAAGCACAGATATGAACAATGCAAGGATTTTTCTGAAAAACTGAATCATCTAAACAGAACATTTACAGCTCAATTTATAATTTGGCTTTAGCTACTGCTAGCAATAAATTTACAGAATATATTTATAAACTGTGCTGTGATTTCTTCCCCTGAATTAAAAATGTGTTTTCTAAAATCGACCAACTCCTGGATAGTCATCACCTGGAGTAACAGTTTATTACACAGTAAGTGTGTGTGAAAAAGCCGGAATAACCAACATCAAGGTATAACCTTTCTTCCAAAGGAGAAATGTAATTTTAATTAAGACTTAAAAGTAGGATTATTTGTTATCGTGTTTTTATTGGTACTCATTTGATTAACATTGTGCTGAAGGCAGGGGAAAAGGCAGTCCTTCATCAGCAGGTGCAGTCTACAAATGAAATGAGATCCTGGTTTTTATCTCAGCATATCTGGTTGTTACTTACAGGGTACTCCCAGTCCAGGTCATCATTTCCCAGTCAGAACAGGAAAATTGTAATCAGTCCCTCTAGAATTTAGAATCAGTGTCATCACTGCTGATATGTCAAACAGCTCAGGATAGCAAGGGACAAGTGACAGTTTGTGTGGACACAGCACAATTCCATCCTCCTTGAAGTTGTTTGACCCATCTGTCCACTGGGAACCATCACTGCCCCACGCTGTTCTCCAAATCCCCGCTTGCAAGAGTGGGGGCTGGTGTGGCAAAAGCAACCTCATAATTAAACAATATCAGCAACTATGGGTGCACTATTCCCTGGTATAGGCATGGCTGAAATAAGCAGGAGTGGGAGATGGTGATGACACATGAGCATCAGTTCAAGTTCAGACCTGAAATAAGGGGCCTTGGTGAGTGGACTGATGAACACACTTGTAAACAGTGATCCATGGGGCAACAGCTTTCATTTGGGAACTAGAAATTCGAAAAAGAGGTGTCAGCTAAAGCTAAAGTTGGCTGAGTGGAGGGGAAGTAGGACAGTCCAAGTAGCTGAAGGCCAGGCTTGGAGGTGGGTGGGATATGCAGCACAGTACCACATTTAAAATAACAAGGTAATTCTCAGAAGTTATTTCCCCCAAGTATTTTGAGCAATGAAATAACCACACTGGTCAATGCCTATGATGTGATCTCATCCCCAGAAGTACAGTTCCGGTTTCAAATACCCTTGTAAAGTGATTATGTCACAGAGATGCTTCCAATTTTACAGTTGCAAAAGACTCAAAAGTACAACCTCTCTACCAGCATAGGCTAATGAAACATATTGGACAAAAGACCCACCCCACTCATTAATAAAACTAACATAATGCCCCTAGAGGAATTAAAGGACTTTGGGGTTATGCTTAAATTTGTGCAATATTGAAAGGCATTGATATTTCCACTCCAAGGACTACAGCACATCAACTTACAATACATAGGTTCACAAGGCAATTCAATAAAGCAGTTCAACTCCAGCGAGTTCAGTGGAGTTGTGCCAACCATGGATTCAGCCTCCTGATTGTAAAATACAGTCTGTTATGGTGTGAATTATACGAAGTTTCACATCCAAGCAAATATCAGACGACAGCAATATTCTATTTATTTCATAGTTCACCTGGGGACTTTGAAAGAAGACATCTTTCTATCTGAACAATGCTGGGATAATTGTAATATCTTAAAATTAAAAAGAAAGAAAAGGGGCCAATAAGTTGCTAGATGGTGAGAGACAGAAAGACAAACCATGCTAAAAAAATTACATACAATGGGCCGAATTTATTGAACGATGCACTATAATATGAGAATCTGATATTTATTTTCAGTGTTGAATATGCAAGGTTACATTTAATATGCTCAAGATGCGTTATTCAATCTGCAGCAGCTGTCTTTGTACAGAACATTGCATAAGAATCAAAAGGAGGAACATACAGTGATACAACCACACCAGGCACCTTTCTCTGCCCCTGCTAGCTGTCACAAGATCCCTTCCTTCTATTCAAGTGCAGCACATGGCTGAGATTTTCCCAAAGAACAGTGTAGGTATTTCACAGGAAAGGAAAGACAAAGGAGAGTAACCCATTTGTGTGAAATTATCTGTACCCACTAATATTTCCACAAGAAGAAACAACTATTTGTTGTTAAACTATCAGCTCAAAACTATGAAACATCAAGGACTCAAACCTAAGTGAATTGTTAGGTAAGTTTCCCAAGAACCTGGATCCTTTTCAGGACTAGATCTGCACTGACACCCTGCTTCTGGAAAGCTTCATTATTCATTTATGCTTTGCCTTCCTGGAACAGGAACGGATGTAAGCCTGAGCTGCTGTGACTAGAAGAATAAACTATTATCACACAGGCCATAACATGTAGAAAAAAGCAAAAAGATGCTGTTGCTTCTGGTCATTGGGCCATTAAATCTGCTCTTGGTTGCAATCACTGCATCTGAGGAGAAACAACATCCTTTCCAGTCCTTTATTTCTTTTAGTGCTCTCACAATGCCCTATCCACATGACACCTTTGCCATTTGTTCCATTTCTGCCTTAATTTTGTTAGCTTGACTCTGCCTCCTCTAGTCCCATTGGATGTATATACTCATTCCTGCCTGTCCCGTTTTAAAGTCAGGAAACATGAACGAGTGGTCAGACTGTGTCTCAGATTTTCCAGGTAGCTCTCCTCTGCTCCTGCCACCCTGCTGTTCTGTTTCACTCTGCTGTATTTTATGCTCATCACTGCTAAGGCTGTTGTTAAACTGAAATGCAATGCTTGTTTACAGGGATACATACAGGAAAATTATGTACAGATTAATCAAAGCAAAGCTTGTTTACAGGGAGACATGGGGGAAAATTAGACACAGATTGGCCAAAGCAACAGAGATATGCTTCTGGAGGCAGCCGTGCAGAGGCGGCAGCTCCCAATGGCTCCCAGCTGGTGGTCAGAAATAATCATCCTGCCCAAGGAAAATGTGATGTGAAGTCTGTTTAACACATTTAAATGCAGATCAGATGGGTTGTCTCACCTTCAGGAAAATGTCATCCTTTCCAGAGCATCCTTTCCAGAGCATCCTTTCTGATTTAGGGTGCACAAACCCAAGAGTTTCCAAACCTAACTCTAAACTGCAAGGTGTAAGTTGAGGGGCCCCAGGTGGAGAGGGCCTGGAGCCTCCCCAAAGACCTGTGTGTGCAGATAGGAGTTGGACTCCTGAAAAGCAGCAGGTATTAAGCATCAGGTAATTGATGCTTATAGCTGAATCAGGCTACTAGACTATAGCTGGTGGGATGAACTTATTAACCCCCCGCCTTGGTGACATGAGGTTACTGCGAAGATTTCTGTTCTCCGTGGGAACCATGTGTCAATACATGCCAGGTTTGGGGTTTTTTTTCAGAGGGGAGTACAACAGAAGCCTCCTTGCTTCTTTTGCTCTGGGTTGCATGGAACTTTGAAGAAGAGCAAGGCCCTGCCCTCTGAGGAAACAACAGAACATAGTGGGGTACAGGAAAAGGGATTTTTCTGGATGCAATGTGAGCATGAGGGACTCAGCAAAGGAAAAGAGAGCCTGGAGCACTGAGACAGACCTCTGAGAAGTGTTGGGAACAGAGGTTCAACAGAGATAACAGAAAGAAAGAATTTTGGTGGAGTAATCAAAACAAACCGTAAATTTTGTCACAACCCAGAACAACACTGAGTTGCTGATGTTCAGAGCAACACTGTCAGAATGTCCCTGTCTTGCCAGGACATAGTGCAGGAGAGAGTTCATTTACAAACCCTCAGTTTACTGTATTTCCTTCTAGACTTCCCCCATGGTAAGTTTATTCCTTTAGCTATTACTCAAATAAAACCTAGTTTCCAAGTTTTAAAAGTGCTTTCAGTATTTTGGGCTGCTGGCTGCAAGGTTGCGCAGGCTGCAAAGCTCTGCTGAACCTGTGATAGTTTTAACCCTGAGTGACTTTGGATTGAATTTAGAAGTGCACTCAAACATTTTGTCTGGCAGATGAAGAGCAACAAAGAGCTGAGGGAGTGCTCATCTTTCTCTGTCAGACCTGCCTGCGATGTCTCTGTGACCTAAATTACTTTCAACTTCTCTGTGGACTTCCTCATTCAGCTTGCTGGCTTCCCACTATCCACATGGTCCACGTAAATTAGATCTGGTCTAATGTTGAATTTGTGTACCCATGCAGTAATTTAGTGTTTAGAATGTCAACTAAAAACCCTCTGGATTTTTTTGTTTTGTTTTGTTTTAATTAATTACTTTGTAGTTTCAGTTATTGTGGGCAAAAGCAAAAACAAGCAGAAGTTTGATTTCGTTTATCAGTAGACATATTTTAGAAGTGGCAATTTTGTTTTCAGCTTTTTCAGAACCAATATGAATAAAATCATGGTTCTGCAGCATTTTCACTGATTTCTAATTAATTTCATCTGGTGCATTTTTATACAGAGCCTCAGAAAATGCAACATTTCATCCTTCATTGGGAGGAAAAAACTGCCAGGATAATTTAGATTTGCTGAAGCTCTAGCCCTTATGACACGTAAATGATTGACACAGTAAAAGGAGACAGCACAAAGTTTCACTGAGTTTCGACAGAAGGGCAGATTTATCCATGGGCATAACTCAAGGAAAGTTAAGAGAAGAGCCTGGCTTGGAGACTCCCAAGCGGATTCCTACAATTTATGGTTTACAAATCCACCCTAATCCTTGTCCTTCCTATCTGTTATGGGCTACTCGCAGGCAATAAGTATCTGTCACGTTGCCAAAGAACAGTTGTTTATCTGGTTTTAAGTGAGTATGGGAGCCCATTTGTTTGTTTCCACAGGAGGTATGATGGATGCAATTACAGGGGCCATAATATGCATGGTTACAGCATAACTGCTCTGTGGATCAGACAACAGCAAAACCATCCATCTTCCATGCATGCAACCATCACAGCTCTTACCTTCAGCTGAATGACATCTCTCCAAAAATGTACAGAAACTTTTCAAAAGTTGAGGGTAAATCCAAATTAAAGATTCCCCCAAGTGCCTGGGGTATTACCATGGCAGGAAGGGAGACTCAAGTTCTACATATCTAGGGCATGATTTATGTCTGGGGAACTCTCTCAACTTCCCCATTTTTTTCTGCTTGGACACAAACATCATCAACACTGGGTCCCTGACTGGGTGGAGGGCACTGCTCTCCTCCATCATGACAAGACTCGATATTTAAGTAGTCAGAGTTGGTCCTTCTGAATCAAGCAACAAACAGATTGTGATTTCTGCACACTCACTGTATACACAGAAGATGAATTTCCCCCATGCATCTCGCTCCCTTATAAGATGTACTTACTCTACTGGGCACTCTTTCACTACAAGTGTGCAAATCCTAATTTGTCCTGTCTTCATTGATATATCCTCTCTCCCAGCACTTTTAGGGCCTGCAACCTTTTCTTCGGTCTAGACTCTATTGTTTGATTTATTCCCCAATTTGATTTCATCTCTGATTTAATAGCTCTCTTGCTTGCACCTGCCCTTTTATTTTGGGGTTTTTTTTCCTCACTTCTTTACCGTATGACCTTTCCTAGACCTTATTTAAAAGATGTATATTGCCCTTTCTATTGCTATATTGTTCTTTTTGGCCTTTTTCCCCAGCCCCTCTTTGACCTCTTAGTTCACTCAAAGAGGGAAAGGGTGAATGGAAAGTAAGGGTAAGACAAAGCTGACACTGATTTGGCCCACTAGAGTCTTGAAAAATAGCTGAAATTTGTTTGGACAAAATCTGGGAAGATATCAGAGGCCACAAAATCCTAGGATCCTGGCCCAGGAATATTGTAGTGTGCATATTTATAATCACCTTTGCATTCTTTTTATGTTATCTGATCAACTTCTAAGGGTTTTCTGAGTCACACTATACTACATAATACCATATATTAAAGACTGGAAACATAAGACTTGATGCAGGAAATAAGGATAGATGTCAGGATGTGGCCCACTGTTGAAAAGGAAAGGATTTTTACAATCAAAAAATAAGCTTCACGCTGAAGACATCCCACTCCATTTAGGAAATTCCTGTTCTCTGTGCTAGCCCCACTAAGGCAGCAGAGCAGCATGAATGGAGCAGCCTGTCATAGACAAGAACAGCATTGTACACAGACAGAACTGGGAAAAAGTTCTGTTACCGTGGTAGATTTGTGTAGTAACAACCACGGATGATAAATTTCAGAAGTTGGTCAGGGTTAAACTGGTAAATCATGCAATCAGTTATGGGTTAAATATTAACAGAAGATATTCTCCAAAAAAAAAAAAGACAAAGTTGATTACATTCTTTCAAATGACTCCCAGATGTTAAAAAGTGCTTTCCAATGAAAATAATTATATAAGCTACAAACCTGAACACCATGTTAAAGGAATGGTAGTGAAAATTACTGAGTTAACAATTTAGGCCCATGGCCATTTTGTCCCTCTAAAGACACACAAGAAAACTTCACATGTACTGAGAGCTGTTGAAGTGAAAAAATCTGAATTTAACAGATTTCATACTTAGTGCATTAACTAGAATCTTTTCACTGCAGGCTAAGCTGCAGTCATTTTTGCACTTTTTGTGACACTGTGATTTATTTGTAAGAAGTGTTTCCTTTTTCTATGGCTTGCAGTGTATGCCTCGGAAATGTGGAGCAGGCTCTCAGAGCCATTTAACTCTGTAACTGCAAATGCCAGTGACAATGAGGAAATATCCCTTACCTGTATAGTGCTGTAGAGCAGCTTTTCCCTGTTTAATATTCCCTTCTGGTTCATTACTTTTTGTTTTTCTTTGAAGTGCCCAAAACCATTCAGTTTACCAGTTCCTCCTTCATAGTCTAAATATGGCATATAAACTTTTAGACTAAAAATAACATTTGGGCTCTTTTTGCTTAGCTTCTATAATTTAGAATTCTTGAGATGCTACTCCTGGTTTCAGTCCTTGCTTCTTTGCTCTTCTGGTATTTTCCAAATTAGAGATGAAACTCTCACCTAATGCCAATCTAGGATTTTCAGAAAAGTATCAAATGAATTCAGCTGGTATTATCACAACACCCTCAAAATGGAATTAAAATACACACACTATCATTCAATAGCTTCCATATTAAAGCTGTGAGAATTACTTATGAATTGCTGGTTAACTAATTAATAGACATATAAGTAAATGTTTGTCCAACAGTTGTCCCTGATTACTTTTTTGTTTGTTTGTTTGTTTGTAACAGTTCTATGAATTTCGGAGTTACTTCTCAATAACGAATCCCGCTGGCAAATGTACTGTTTAATTAGTTTCTGAGATACACATGAAGATCACATCCTGGATGAGGACCCTACTCTGTGGCTGAGCATATGCAAAGATCTGATGGGTGTTCAAAACTGTTTTGGGAAGAACAAGGGGATTTGACTTCCAAAACCAATTTATTATTTGCAGAAGTTAATGGTTCTATCAGTAGGGGAGACCAGATTTCAAACACAAGTCGGCCATGAGGCAAGAACACCACCAATGGTTTTTCACCTCTAAAAATATTTCCTATTGTGTTTTTCGTCTTTGTAGATCATCCCTGATGATATCATTGTTATAACAGTTTTTAATGCCAAGAACAAGCCAAGAAAAGACAGAGAAATATGAACTGTGATTTAAAAAGGTTAGGTTGCTCTTCTCAGGAATGTAGTTTGCTAAGGGAGCATGCATCTTTTGAATACTTCATACTGACCATAGGGTAGATCATCTAATTTCAAATATCAAAAAGTTAGCCATCAAGATCAGTGCCGTTGACCTTGTGGCATATTTACAGTACTGGACTAAAACAGCCACCATCAGACAACAATACATTGGACTTGGCTTTGGTGTCTAGGATCTGAGATCTTTGGGGATCCACGAGTTATAGGAATCTCCTTCTTGAGGCGCTTTGAAAGGCACCTATGATTAATGTAGCCATTTTTTATGCTTACATTAGGGAAAACAGCCTAAAATCCCAGCTGCAGCTACAGAACAGAGCTCTATGAATGCCTAGAGCTTCAAAGGCCATGGGGTTGCCCTCAAGGCCAGGGGTCTCTGATGCCACTGGAAGGTTACTGTGGAACTGGTTTCCAAGCCAGGCCTGAGAGCCCCATGCAGAAATTCATGCTAGCTAAAAATCCCACCAACTTCATCTTGCAGCGAGGAACAACTTGTGTTCTAACTGATGCATTCAAATGAACAGATAAATTACTGGCGGTGCTTTTGAAGTAGTATCATCCTCATCAATCTTAAAAATTCTGTTAGCTACCTGACAGAACAGCTTATATTTTTCATTAAATGCTGACAAATATATTTTCTAACTGAGATCAAAATGGCATTATTTTCCCTTGAGTGCTCTAATGTTTTATTTACATATATTTATTTTTTAAAAATCTCTCTGATATTTACGGAGTTTATGAGTTTTGCTTTGAGTTTGTTTTTTTCTTAGTAAAGGTTTCTTTTAATCAAATGTGAGTATTAACTATTTATTATCTATGGTCAAAAATAAACTCTCAGATCTGGACGGCAAACACATTGTAAAGCTCTCACAGTTTAATCCTGGATTATGCAAATACTCAAATACTGGGAAGCTCATTTAAGCGAGGAGCAGTCGGCCTGGGAGGGCTTGGGGCAGTGTTCTCTCAGCTCCATTCCCAGGCACCTGCAAAGCTGGATCTGTGCTTAGGCGATCCGTGCCCAACCCTTTGCAGGCCAAGAGCCAAGAAATAAAACACAAAAAGAGCCTTGGTTCCATCACTGGCACAAGTGCTGGGTCTTTGTGCCAGGCCGAGAAAGCTCTGCCCCAAGTGTTTCCAGTGTTGTCCACCTTTGTCTTCCATTAGATGCATTCTCTCCCCCAGCTCAGATCCCTCCTCCTCCTCCCTCAGCACCCCACTGCCTCCTGCCTCACTCCATGCTGTGTACTTGCCAGCTAGAATGGCAGGTTTTGACACCATGCTCTTGTGGAGTAGCCACAAAGATGTCTGGGGACCCAAATTACTGCACTTCCAGATATAAGTGGTAGACTCCTGTGTTGAAAAACTTGCTGTGCTTCAGAAAGGAGGTTTCATTAACCAGTCATGCCTTCAGCCTTCACATCTTTGAAAACAACTGAAAAAAGGTATGATTATTCATGGCTACGGGGACCTTGTATCGAATTAGATGTGTCACCAGCTTATTTTTAAAATAAGTTAGATTTTTTCCTTGCCATAACTTTTAAAGAATCTTAGAGGAACTGGTGATAAAATGTTTACTTTCAAATGGACACAACTTTTGAGGAGTATATTGTTCATAGTTGCCCAAAGTAATACAGAAAAAGAAAGCAGAGTGACATTCTCCTTAAATGCATGCTGAAGTGAAAAATAAACTTTCAGCGATGCAGACTGTAGAAAAGCAAGATGAGAGACTGCCATTGAAAAAAGTGTTCTATTAAATTAAGATGCTACTAGATGTCATTTTGACTCTGTGGGTAGCATGTCTGTTTCACAGCCAACTACTTGTGGGTTCAAGTCCCATACTGGGACTTTGGCTCCCATCCAGTGTACTGCAGTAATAAGCAGCGTGTGGCACTTTTAGAGGTGTCATCCTTCAGAGGAAATGTTAAACCTACTGTCCTTCTGCCAGCTCTCCAGTTGGAAATTAAAGATCCCAAGTACCCTTTGAATACAGTGAGTAATAACCTCGGGGCCCTGGCCAAGATTCCCTCTCTCAATAAAAGAATTTGTAATTCACAGGGCATATTTCACAAAAATAGCAGAAGTCATAGAAACCAATGGAAAAGCCTCATTAAAATTGTCATGGTTCCTTTATGTATTTTTTAACATAGCAAGTCACCTAATTGATTAAGCTTCAATGGCATTTTTAAGCAGCTGCCATAAATTGCCCATACAGGGACATTCAAAACAACAAAGAACAACTTCCCCTACAAATCTTTGAGAAACAGCTAACTCCCATAGACACCTTTGAAAAACTCAGCCCAGGTTCAAGAAAGGTCCTTGAAAAATGTTTAACAAGACTCCATTTCAGAACAAACCTTTAGTGCAGAGCACCACAGCCACATTCATGGCCTGTTAAGCGGGAGGGTGCAGAGGAGTCTCTGAGCAGCCTCGTGTGCCGTTCCACTCTGTAAGTACCAAGAGCTGATACACTCATTCTTCCAAAGGTACTCTTGCACTGGAGACATAACCTGGCCAGCTGGTATTTGCATTCCATTAAATATGCTTTTGAGACATTTTCCACATGGCAGGAATCATAACAAAGTTATTTAATGGCAATGGGCAAAGATCCTGCCAGTGACATATGTTTATAATGGTGGAAGAGATTTCCAGCTTCCCTTGTGTGGGTTGGGTGAATCAGGGCACAAATGCTCTGAGCTAAATCCTCCATCTCCCACTGGTCCTGGGCAGGTAATCTGAAATACTGTAGTTTACATGTCACGAAACTGTAAAATATTTGGGAAGAGCTGGCATTGCATCAGATAAGCTGCCCATGCCTTTTGTCTCCAACCTGGTTGCCCTTGGCAGCTCCACTTTGGGGACTTCTTCACCCTTGTGGTGTGTCACCTGGATGAGCAGAGCAGCTAAGGGATGGAGGACCCCAGTAACTGAGTTCTTGTCACTAATCCTTAGAGTAGCCATGAGCTGATCACATTGAAGGGTAAGAGCTTTTAAGTGCTTCTCTCTCCCGTGTTTAAATGCAATAGGCTCCAGGTCCACATAACAGCTTGGCGATGTCACTTCTGGTGAGTCACGGGCCCTGGCAAACTAAAATTTTGCAGTCTGTTTTTCAGCCACCCTAAGCTCACTGGCAGTGAACAGGGAGAAAGTACATCTAGATAACATTTCATCTCCTGGAGATCTCTCACGTAAGAGAGATCAGAGGAATTTTTTTCTCTTGACAGCTGAGGAAACAGGAGTGCCTTGTGCAGATGTGGACTTCAGACAAAGGAATTCAAGCCTTCCATACCTAAATCCTCCTTATTTCAAGCAAGGGTACCCTGTGTATGCTGCATGAGGAAGGCTGAGGCTGCCAGAATACAGCAGCCGGCAATGTTGCATAGAATCTCCTTTGTGGCCTTCATCATTAGTATTTTTTACTACTTTATAAACACAGAATGTACCATGAATCCCCAAAAACTTAGGTATGTTATAAAGAAACCGCTGTAGTGGCAGAATCCTCTGATTTTGTTTTAGTTTTTGTGGCACATATCTCTCATGCAGACAGCAAAATGAGCTCCCCTGACGGCATCCAGGTGCAGTAGCAGTCCCACGAGTACCGCTTAGACGTGTGCCAAAGATTTCCCATCACTGCCCACTCACTTCCATGACTACGTTTTTAATGCAGCTTTATAGGATGGGTTGTTGTGGTTTCTTGCTCCTGAATAAGTGTCCCCTCTCTCTGCTCACTAGCCTCTGAAGAAAATAAATGGTAGGAAAAGAAAATGGCTTCTGTCTCTCTTATACCTTTCTCATTTCAGTTCTGCTGTTCATTTCTCGTAGTTCCAATCTCAAGTGCTCTTCAGAACTCCTCACTTCAGTGACCGCCTTTCTTAATTTAATCTGGACAAAGCACTGAGTTCATTTCAAGTCATAAAGCTTGATTTGCTGTGTGCTCTTCGCAAATGTGAATAAGCTCCCTGGCTCCTTTTAATCAGCTATCATAATAATTTCTTTTTTTTTTTAAAGCTGCAGCAATTAGGTCACCAAAGCAAGTAGTCTCTTGTGTTCTATTGAGAACAAATCCGTCCTTCTCTGACTTGCTGCATAATTTAATTATTAAAGCTTGATATCATTTTGGTTTCCATGTAAGGCAACCCCCTAAGAGCAATTATATCCTTTCGAAGGCAAGGTTACCTCTCCTAGAACCAGTGCTCAGAGGGCCTGGTGCTGTGCTGTTTATGGTAACATTACTACTTCCTACCACTCACATTGCAACATTTGTCTACCTACCCAGCCAACAATAGCACTCTGCTGGCTTCCTCCCCGTGAATCTGCACTGAGCTAGCATGTGCAGGATCTGGTATCAATTAGTTAATAATTTAGCAATGGCTTGAAGATGCAAAACAGCTGCTAAAAGCTAAGCTTTATTATTATGCTAACTAAATTTTTTTTCTTTCACCTTTTCATTTTTTTCTCCTTCAGAAAATATTATTGTATTATTAACTGTGTTTAGCACCTCCTAGTTCTGGCATTTAAATATCTAAAATGTTTTGGTGTAATTACATTGTTTTGTATCACAACATCCAAGATGTTCATTTCTGCAGGAAAATTTGCATAGCTAAATTTTGTTTTAAGAACTGTAACTTTTTCTGTTCACTGCTTTCCAACAGACAAGAAAATAGCATGGTATAACATTTTACTCGTCTGACTGGAGAAGCTTTCCGGATTAAAGTATTTATGAAGTTTGGAAAAAAGTTTTGGCCACTGGGTTGATTTTAATTTTCAAACTCTGTTTTTCCTGGTTCCCTCTCAGTTCCTTTCACCACCCCAGGAGTATCAGATACTTCTAGTGCATTTAGGAAAAATCTCTCCACAGTCACATGTTTTGAGGATCTGATTGGCACTCTAAGGAGGCTGCTGGGCACAATTAGAAATCCTGTATTTCAAGAAAGACTTGAACCCACAGGTAGCTGGAAATCTAAGAGACACAATAGCAGAGTTCAGTAAATGGTGCCAAGTGTTGTTGGTCAGAAGAACAAAGTATCTTCACACTCACCTTAATACACTGCAAATTGCTCAAACACAAACCCATTTTGTCTTGCTCACGCACACAGAACAAGATCCAACTGCAGCATGCTGAGAATAATGGGGCCTTGCCACTGAGTAAGCTTGTGTGGGTGTTGCACTGCACATGATAATCAATAGCAATTATTCTAAAATATGAATTTGAACAACTGTACCATCATATTAAAGATGTTGATTTCCACTTTTTTTGCAGGACTGAACAATACAACCAAAACAATTTGAACTTGGAGATATTGTTCTACTCCAACTGTAGGAACTTGCTTAAAGGCTAAGGTGACATGCAACATGGTTTTGTATTGAATTTATTTTAAATTCCAATAAACCTCACTAAAGAAACTTAAAATTATCTGTCTCATAAACCTCACAGCCTTTCTAGACTGAATATATCAAAATTCTTCTAGTGCTATAAATCATTAAATACCTTCAAGCTTGTCAGAAACACACCATTTATGTAACAACACTTCAGTTCCTTATGGAACAACTAATTAAATGTCCCTTTTACATACTTGGCTTGTCCTGCCTGTAGCTATTAGGACACATCATGCATTTTCAGTCAGTGTGAGGGCACTGGAGTTAGCTTCCTGGAATTCCATCAGGATAAAAATAAAGTTGTTCTTAATATGTGACACATCATTCAGTATGGCTTGTTCCAGACACTCTGGGAGAGGAAAATAATGCATGCTTTGTCACTTGGGGCTGTGTTGTGCCATGTGGAACTATTTTAGTGCTCTGTGCTTTTGATGGGGACAGCAGCTAATCCCTTTCTCAGATACCAACACCAAAGGGGCACGACTAATGTGCAAATCATACACAAAACCTATGAGCTAGCTTGTGTAGAAAACTAGGATCTTCACAAGCCTTCCTGCCATAAACAGGTGAAACTGTTCTGCTGTGCCATACCTGGGGGCAGCTGAACAGGCAGCGCACAGCGGAGCTCTCTGCCTTTGTTCACAATCCAGGAGGTCCAAACTGTTCCATTGGGAAGCACAGACTCAGCCTTGAGCTCAAATCCCGGCAAAGGCAGCAGTTTCTGCCATGCCTGTCAGTGTGGCAGAGCTGGGCATGCTCTCCAGAAACACCTGGGGAACTTTCTGGGGAACAAAGCTTCTCCTGAGCAAGCAGGCAGCAATGTTCTGGCGGGTGGCCAGTAAGAAGTCAGTGGTGAAATGGGTCTTTAGCACAACCCCCAACAAGACAGCAACGTGCTCTTGCAGCAAAGAAGGCTAATGGTATCCTGGGCTGCATTGGGCAAAGTATGGCCAGCAGGTTGGGAAGGTGATCCTTCCTATTTTTTTCAATACAGGTGAGGTCACAGCTGGAGTATTGTGTCCAGTTCTGGGCTCCCCAGGGTGAGAGAGACACGGGCATAATGGAGAGAAAGAAGAGTGACTCAGGAAGGAAAAAGAAGCTGAGCTGCCTGCATTCCTTAAATTGCTAATATGAAACTGAGTAAAATCAACTAAGTTTGTGCATACCAGGGATGTTAATGAACAGACAGATACAGCTGAATCACAGTGAGACTTATCTAGCAGTATATAGTATCCTGCATCCTTTATTATCTTGTTTGTGTCTGTCTTGGTATTCCCTTTAGGACTTCTTCCTTTCCCCAGGGCTTCTTCAGGCTGCCAGGGGCTCTGCACAGCTTCCTCAGGCTCTTTGCAGTCAGTGCCACCACATCCTGCCCTGAACCTGCCACTCTCCCTTAGTGTCAGCAGCAAGAGCTGCAGCCAGCAGGATTCAAGGATATGTGACCTCTCATCCAGTCCATGTATCAATTCTGCTTCGAGCTCATTCTCCAGCCTGTGCTGGGACTTCAAAGACACAGTCTGTTGCACTGCATTGATTTTGCCTCCAGAGACTTTGAGAATATTTGCTTTCTCTGGGAATACTTTTTTTACCATGGCAGAAAATCAGACATAGACATACATAAACAAAGAGCTTTGAAAGAACATCTGGGACAGCAAGTGTCCAACAGAGACATATCCTGGCCTGTTTCCACTCTTTTGCCACTTGAAACTCATCCCTAGAGCCATAAACAAAGTGAAGAACAAGAGCATCAACGTTTTTCAAGGAACTCTCATCCTGCATCTCAAAGTAATTGCTACATGCCTTTGCCTGCAACCTTATTTTGTGCAGAACCTTCATTTGCCCTTAGACATCAAACACTCCCCAACTTTGAAGAAGTTTGAATACAGATCTGGTCTTTGCAGTCAAAGCACACCTCTAGCATAATGATGAAAAAAGAGGAATGTATTGAAGCAGAACACAGACAAACTTCTTCCAGAAGTCACTCTAATCAAGCAGCTGCTTCCAGCATGAGGTCATGTCAAAATGTTCCTCGACATGGTGAACACAGTTCTGATGTGATTTTTTGAAAAGACTAACAATATTAAGCTCATAACACTACTAGATCCCTACACTGGCCTCTTTAGGCAAGCACGAGTGTGTTAAGACACTGGCTTATTCCATAGACACAGTCAGAGGACAATGCTCTTATTCAGATACTTCTGCCTCACCATGGGAAAGCAAATTGTAATGGGTTATATATAGAAGAGGCAGATCCAATTTTTTTCCTAGTACAGTAAATCAACTATACCCTTTGCATTCCAGTAGTTGCCCAAACCAGTTTTAATATAATGCTTGGTAGATTTTAAAGGAATATATCTGGCATTTGAATCTCAAACATGTTGTAAAAATGGTATTCTGGTGGCCTTAATCACAGATGAGAAATACAGTGGTTTAGGCAATGCTTTAAATATATAACAGAGAAGATGGCGCGACATAAACATTAATAGAATTTTACATGAAAATACATGATACAGAGGTGCATGATACACCAATATTCTTCTCCATTGTGATCTAGCTGTTATAACCTACCTTAGTTGCTCCAGCTGAAACATTTGACTATAAAAGGTCAAGGGTGTCCTTGAGGTATGGATCTGTAATACATGGGACTAAAGCTCAGGAAGGAAAATGGGGACCCTTCTGAGGTTGATTTGCATGAGTTCTCTTCTTACAACAGGAATCCTTAAAGAGCATCTGATTTTTATTATGTCTGGGGCACAAGAGCAGAAGCAATGGGACTAATTATAATGGCAACAACTATGATAACAATAAGATGAGAACAATGCAAGACAAAGATAAGCAATTTTTGTTCAGCAAATGAGTTCACTGTAATAGAAGCTTGTTTAAACTCTTGGGCAATGAGAGGTGATTACTAGTGTACTTCAAATGTTTTCTGTCATCATATTTTTTCAACAATGCAAAGTTTCTAGCATTATAAGTGAAGAATTATTTAGTGACAAAATAAATTTTCTGTCATCTAATCTAAGCCTTTACACTTGTCAGGTCTTCTCTCAAGTTCTTGTCCCCCTTCAGCTGGAGAACCGGTTATGGGTATCCATCAAAGCTCAGAGTATTTTCCTCCATGTGTCTGGTGTTTCTCAGATATAATTTAACTAGTGGTCACTCAGTCATGAATCTGTCTGAACAGAGTATACAATTTAGTCCTTCCAACAGTCCCAAAGATATCCTTGTCTATAGTCAGGAGAGGCAGGTAGGTGCTATAATTATGCTTTCAGAGGACAACACTATCATATTTACTCTCATCTTTTACTCATCCTTTGATAGCTTCTTATGATTGCTCTCTGGCTTTTGGCTTGCAGCCATTTCCCATCCCAAAGGCAATGACAATCAAAAATAGAAAGAAAAAAGGAAAAGATGACAAGAAGAAAACAGTCAAGTAAAACAGAAAGAAATTCTGGAGGGTAAGAGTGAAGGTTTAAAAGAAAAAATTAACACACAGCAGAACAAAATAAAATGCCTAAGACACGTTGATTTGAAGATAAATGCAAAACCTTTCCTTTAGACACTTAACAAGTACAGTGAGACAGTAGCAGAGAAAGAAGAAAGGGGAAGGACAGCAGTGGAGAAATTGCATTATATTGTCACAGTCTTTTCTCACAACACATTCTGAATCCACACTTTAAGGGTGGCTGGTTGCGATTCATAAAATAAATATCAAAAAACATACCAATTTCTGAGTGGAGAGAGTAAGAAAATCTCTCAGCCCAAAGTCCCTTAGGAGACATATCTCAGCCACAGCATGTTTGCTGAAAATATAAAGGGGGCTTTGACAGAAATTTTGAAACACATTTTTTTAATCAACAAAAACAAGTTAGTTAAAAACATTTTTTTTTCCTTAAAATGCTTATAGCAGTTACAAAGGATGGAGTTTCTGTTGAAAATCAGAAAGTACCACATGCTCTAAGCCAAGCATCTCATAACCTGAAGGAGAACCTGGCCCTTCACTTATGCCAAGCTGAGATGGGTGAGGAGCTTCTTTCGTATCACTTTTTAGTAGCCTCTAGGTTCACCTGATTTCAAACAGGAACAGCTTTGAAATCATGAAAGCTTTTACAAGACATGAAAAATGTTTCCTGTCCAGCTCTAGCATGAAGATTCTTATATCACCAAATAAAATGATCTATAATGGCTAAAATAGCTTCATTAGTTCAGTTTATCATTATGTAAATTGCAGAAAAGGCATGGAACTCAAATATGCAAAGGTGGCAGTTCCATCACCTACTTTCCAGCACAACATATGTTTTCAATTTAAGCAAATTTTACCGTTTCCCAACTGCAAATTGGATGACATACAACAAAAACTGTGTTTTAACAGCTTTAGCATTTTATAGACATTACAGCCCAGCACCAATCCGTTACCTCAGGAAAAATTAAGAATTACAAAGAGCTTGCTATAAAAACACCTAATCACCAGCACCCAGCTGGAAGCTGTATGGCCTACTGCATAGTAAGCTCTACTAAGGCACAGAACACATGAACTCCTGGCCTTAAAAAAGATGCTTTTCCCTCTTTGTTTCCATGTCTATAAAATGGAGCAATAATACTTATCTGCTGTGTAATTGAGTGCTTTAGAAACAAGAGCTTGGTGTTTTTTGCAAAGCGGAGGTCACTTGATATTGCTAACAGCATAATTAATAATAATGCAACATGACAAATGCAGTAGAAAATATTTAAGCAAGCTTCAATGAATCAACTCAAAACCTCTAGTTTTAGGAATCTATTTCCATTAGATTTTTAGATCAAATAAAGCACGAAAATAGTCTTCGTTCATAGCAAAAATTTTCCATTGGATTGAGACTTTAGTTACAGAACCAGCTACATCTTCCTTAGCCAGAGTATGTTTTCCAAGCTCTGTTAACATAAGGCCTGACATTTTTATGTACCTTTGGAGCTCATCTCTAGTAAACTGGCAGAATAGTAAATATAATCACAGAATCACCCAGAATAGGTGAGGTTGGAAGGGACCACAGTGGGTCTTCTGGTCCAAGCTCCCTCCTCAAGCAGGGCTGTCCATCCCAGGGAACAGGACTGTGTCCAGATGGTTCTTGAACATATTCAGTGAGGTAGACTCCACAACTTCTTGGTGACTCGCACAGTAAAGAAATTCTTCCTCATATTCAGGGGTCTCATTTCCTGTTGCCTCCTGTCCTCGTGCTTGGCACTACCAAGAAAAGCCTGGCTCCATCCTCTGGCACCCTTCCTCCAGATACTGATAGACAGTGAGGAGGTCCCCTCTCAGTCATCTCTTCTTGAGTCTGAACAGACCCAGCTGTCTCAGTCTGTCCTTGTAAGAGAGATGCTACTCTTCCTTTAATCATTTTCATTGCCCTCCACTAGACATTGGCAAAATTCTACCAATAAAAGAACGCCAAGATCTTTAACTTTTTTGTAGTAGTACATAAATAAGCTTCATATTAAAATACTTATTGTGACAGCCTGAAAAATCACTCCTTTATTCCAGATCATCTATAAAATCTGGGCTCCACTTCAGTCTGTTGGAGCTTTGCCATTGATTTGGCAGGGTACAGATTTCAAAATGGACTTTGAAACAATTGGATTAGAAACAGCTACTTTCCTGATTTCCCATATTTCACAGTGGAAGCTGAGAAAGGACATTTTGAATATTGAAGTAATTTAAGCCAGGCAAGAAGGATGCAGTCGGTAAACTTGTTACTTTGCTAAAAGATTGACTGTCTGGAAAATGTTACAAAGCTGGACACTTATTATTTTTGCATTAGTTCTCAGAGATCTGAGGCACAATCTGTGAAATGAATCAAAGGTGTATACGTGCACGCCATAGTCAGTGTGGTACCAGTTTTCTGTTTATCACATGTTCATGAACTCTTACAGCCCTATGCTCATATACACTTTGATACAGCAGAGTTTCATACAGCTTAAACTGATTGTAAACTGACAACTGCACAGAAAAGAAAGAAACTCAAAAAATATATGGTAGTGTTTCTATACACTGACTGGACAGTATTCTTCAACACTTTCATTCATGCATCTGTCATATATTTTCCTTAGTACTTTAGACCTCAGTGGCATTTTTGTTTTGGTAGAACCAATGAAACAAATCAATGTTTTCACTTTTGTATAGTCTACTTTTATGCCTTTATTTTTCCCAAGACCAACATAAATACTCTCTTGTCCAATAGTTCAAATCTGGGTACTGCCAATTATGTGTCCAAAGGACCTTGTTTCTCTTTTGCTTTCTCTCAAGACCAGGACCAGTATCTTCCTGTTTTTGTTAGGCTGCTTTCTGTTCATCTTCTCCTTCTGTACTCATATAATCGAAGCAATGTTTATTTCCCATTCAGGAAATCTCCCTTTCTTCTCCTTTAGTCAAGGCCTGCCCCAAGGACAGTGATTTGGACAGTAGCATCTATTGTTTCAGCTGTCTTCGTCCAGGGAGGAGCTTAAGTACTTCTCCCACCTGCATGACAGAATTTGTGTGTTCATCACTATGGCCCATGACTACCCAGGGACCAAAACCAATTCTGCTGCACTTAACCATATTTTGCTACCCTCTACCATATTACTGTCTGACTGTGTGGGCTGAAGTCATCCTCTATGCACGTATTCTTCTCTGACAATAGTCAGAAGCTATACTGTCCTATCAAAAGATTGTTTTCGAGAGGCCAGCAACTGATATATAGAATTGCTACTACTTGAATAAACTCTATCCAGTCAATTGGAAAGACCTCAAAAGATCTATAAAATTTTATTTCGCACACAGGCACATGTATACACACTTGTATTCAAGAAGAAAAGATAATGAAAAATATTGTAATGATCTTTACAATCAAATACTCTTACATGACTTCTCTACAATATCAGCCATTGTTGTATAAGGACCCTGTTGCCTTAAACTTTTTTTTCCAAGTGCCCAAAACTATTTAGAATAATGGTCCACCTGTTCACCCAGTTGTCTTCTTCAGAAGGGCTGATTGGGATAATTGATTGTGGGGGCTGATGAAGGGGGCGGGAAGATGAGGTCAGTTAATTGCTGCCTGGGGAAGAGGATGTAGGAGGTCTCTTTTGTTCCAGGCTGAGGGCCCACTTGTAATAAATGACATACAACAGAGATGCTCAGAAGACACTCTTTTAAGATCCTTCCCACAAGGGAATAACAGATGTTCTTTGTGATTTATGGGTCTGGGTTTTGGGGTCTAATACTGTAAAATGTCTGTGCAATCTGGACCAGGCATCACAAACAAGTGCAAACAAATATATCATGACATTATATCTCCCTATGCATTAACAGAATAAAATGGCAAGCACCAGAACTGGGTAAAATACCTTTCAGTTCTCCTTTTACAAAACTGAAATGTGTGCAGACCTCACACACTTTGAGAATCTCCACAGCCAATGCTTTCTGGAAGGAAACAGCCCTCATCCTGAGCACTGCTGTCCCATGGGTTCCCTGCCTTTAGATTATGGGAGATCTCACATCTGTTCTCAGACTTGCCAACTCTAATAAAATGTATTTATTTCAAGCTTCGCTGATGGTTAGAGAAAAACCTTAATAACTATTGAAATGGAAATCAACAACTGTTCCAGGTCACAGTAAATGGATTTGAGGACTTAGTAACCTGGCACCCCTGAAAATGTCTTCCACATAATGCCAGACAAAATGAGCGTATTTGTGAGCATTTGGTCAGCTCTCATGGATGCAGACTCCATTGCTGAACAAACACAATGTATATTTCTTATTTCTTATTTCTTCCTTTTTCCTATCCTCTCTAGATTAATAAAAATACAGGAGCCCTAATACAATCTTTTCTGTCTTCCCTTTTCCTCTCCCTCTATCAAGTGTCTTTGATGCAGCTGTGATTCACAGTGTTGAGGATGGCAAATCATCCATACTCCACACACTGTTGTTTCAAGTGAGGACAAGGAGTTTTAGAACAGCACAGTCCTAAAGCAAACAGTCTTGCTTGACAAAGCCAGGAACAAAATAACCTGCTATACCTTTGGTATTGAAACATATGCATTTTCTTCTCCAGCCCTTAATGAATGTTTGAAGAAAAAGAAAATCAAGATTGATTGGCTTTGAAATTTGGCTGGGAGAATATTTAACATGTTTTCACTTATGTTCAGATGCCAAGGCTAGAAAATGGTATTTGTGTTGGTATTCAGATGCCATACCTCTCACTTCCCTGCCAAATGTCTTTTATTGTAAAGGGGCTTATATGGGAAATATCTCAGTTTATCTAAAACACCAAGAAAAAAAATATTTTTAGATCTATTTTCCTCCCTCCCCCACCTCCATTCTCACATGCATAATTAGCCAGCAATCAGGTATAATAGCTAGACATGTAAATGCCTTTAGTTTCATGCAGGTGCAAAAACCCAAGGTTACACACAAAATCAAGCCCTAAGGATTAGTCTTTCAGTATAGGACACAAAGGCTGCCTTCCCCCTCTCCTCTCAACTGATTCCTCAAATACAGATACTTCTTTCATGTATAAAATCTAATAATGTAATCACATCCTGACCCCTATAATGTATAATGCAAAAACAATGTTGAGTGAGCATCTATTATGAGTCAGTTTTGGCATCAGTTTTGGCAATCTGAAGATAGCAATACAGTGAAGAGAAAATTAACTCTGAAAGATGAAGCAATTACCAGGAGATCAGCTGAAAAATGGAGATTTACTTCAAGAAAAACTTGGGAAACACATTCTTTTCTGACTTAGAGGCACTAAATTGTTTTTTCAGTTACAAGAAAAGAAAAACATAGGGCCTTGGGAATAATGTCTGTGTATATGAGAACATACATAAAATGTGAATTGGGGAACAATCTGTAGGGATTTCATGTTTTCCCATAGTTAGTGTACGGGATACTTACCTTTATCTTCCACTAAAGCTGGATTAGCATTCTGAACTTTAGAGATTAAAAGCTTCTCCTGGGCATATATGGTTTTCTAAAGGTGCCAAATAATGATTCAGAAACATCTTCCCTCCTAGATAATTTGTCAATATCCAAAAAAATCTTGAGTGGAACAAATTGTTCAAGGTACAAAATCAGACCTTCCCCAAGGGGTAATAATATGGCATTTGTGTAAACCCACCTAACTCTGCAGCTGACAGTTGGTAGGGCTGTGGTTTATGATGAAGAAAAGAGGTTTTTGAGGTAGCTGAATAGCTGGGTTAAAAGGTTTGTCAGCATGAAAAACCAACACAAAATCATCCTTATTGTGGCCATAAAATAGATACAAAATACAGGCACTGTGAGTAGGTCTGGGTATATGGTCAGAGAGGTCACTATATTTTTCTTCATAGTCACAGGTAATTAATTAGAACTAACTTTTCTAAGGAGTTGTGGAGTGTCCCCATAATCAAGGAGAGGGTCAGAGAGGCAAGAAACAAATTAGTATCACACAACAAACAATCTTTTCTGTCAGTTTTCAGACTCAAGCAGCTGAAATTCTCCCCTCTGTGCAGATGCATTTCTGTGGAGTGGAAGCAAGCTCTAACTTGTTCATCACTAAGTCAAACAAGTGCAGGAAGGCCAGATCCCTGTAAGGTCTGGCGTGCCCATATTTAATAATGTGTTTAGATAGCAGCGATTGCAGCCTGTCCTGTTGCTCTCTACTCCAGCCACAGAACCAGAGCAGCTCCAGAAGCAAAAGGGAGCACTGACTACCTGACAAGAAAGTAAACATTGAAAACATGCCTTTGCCTGCAGTCTAATCTAACCCGGCTGCTACTGAGACAGATGAAGAGCGTGGTTTATCTGGCACTGCTGGGCTCCCTTTCATAGCAGCAGGGCAGGGCCCCACTCCCAGCCCAGGGAGTGGCCCTCAGTTCTCTGGGCATTGGAGAGTTTGCATTGCGATCTTTAACCTCTCAGGCTGACTCTTGTTTGTCTACAAGAAAAGTCAAACTGTCTCAACATACAAGATTTAGCTCAGCATTAAGCCACAAATCCTAAGCCTAGAAGGGTTATTCTGTTGCAACCTGAAATTCTGCCCTGCCATCCCATATTATGTCAGTTTTTCATGTTGCAGCCCTCTCCTCATCATTCTTCTAACTTAATTTTCATTCTGCTTCTGGAGCAAAGTGCCCTAATGTACCAGAGATTACATCCCTCACATGGAGACCTAGGCACATCCTGAAAGAGCTTGCGAAGTAAAAAATTGTGCAAGAAGCCCCAGAAACCACACCCTTGAAATGACAACGCATACTGTCGCAGACATTTGGTGCCTCTCAGACTATCCTGTGCTCTAAATTGAAATACAGTGTTTGTCCTCCTAAGACTGGCAGCTTGGAGGCAGTGCCAGGCTCTTTGGAAGAGCAGTCTGCAAACACCTCTGTAAGTTGCCTCTGCTCCCCCTGCGCTCCTTGCCCTGCCTGCCTCGTGTACTTTCCTCTCTCTGCCACTGATGAGGTTCTCCCTTTTTGAGAGCAAAAAAGCCACCCACTGTGGCTTTCTCCATTAGGCCATAAATGCTCTTGAGCTGCTGGAATCTGTTTTGTAAATAGACAATTAAAATGAAGAAGGAAAAAAATGTCTGCTCACTTTGCATAGTCAGAGCCCAGAGACAGCTGTCTTGAGGGGCTCAATCCTGCACATCATAAGGTTCTGAAAAGTGCTGAGTACCCTCATCTCTAAAGAGCTTAATTGGAGACAGGGGTAGCAAAGCACCTTCAGCACCCCACTGGATGAAGCCACATGTTATTGGGACTCCCACTGATTTCTGTCATCAGAGCAATTGGTTTTGAGAATAAGCAAGGAAAAAATCTCCCACTGACACCAGTGGGAATCCTTGGCACATATGGGGAACAAAATACTATGGTTGAGATCTCTGGATATAGGAGCAGTCTTTTATTCTGGTTATGCAAATTATTTATACAAATTATGCAAATAATTACTGAGTCATTCTGGTGACTGTATAATAATAACAATAATAATTATTGTAATTACTAATGTTGATGTTGTTTGTCACTATTGTTGTTATTCACATTTATTGTGATCATATCTTGGGGCCAGCCAAGAACAGTGTCCATTAGGGTTGTACACAAATGAGCGGTCACTGCCCCAAAGAGTTTACAAACTGAAGAAACCCCATGGGTGCAGAAAGGGAGGGAGGGACAGTGGGAGGGGAAGATGCAGTCAGTAGATTTAGGATTGGGGATTGGGAAGGAGCAGGGCAGGGAGTCACAGCAGGAGCGGTATGGGCAGATTGTGAGGGAGGGAGTCAGGGCCAGCATTTGTGGCTTTCCTTTGTGTTTTTCTCCCAAGGCCGTACAGGTGTTAGCATTACCCCAGTGTGTGAGAGATACATCCACTCCTCAGATCTGTGTGTAAGAGGTCTGTGGGAAGAGTCTGCCCCATAAAGTTACATTTTACCTGCTCTTAAACAGTGCAGAAATCCCTCAGCTGCCATCCTCCTTCTTGTATAGACTGGGATTTTGAGGTGCTGTTTCTCTGCCCTGAGGTGCAGAATGTCTGCTTTAGCCTTCCGACCCATCCCTGAGAAAACTGCACTGATGGCGGGTTTTCTCTTAGCCTACTGTGTTCACACCTGAAAAGGTGGAGAAAAAACCCCAAACCAACAACTAATGAACGTGAGACCTGGCCTAACCTAATCTTCTTCATTCCTCATCAGATGCTTTCCAGGTGCCTACTGACATGGAGAAAGAGTTTTTGTCAACCACTGCTCCCTTCCCGAAGTGGCTGTGCTTCATTTCCCTGCCATGACCTTGAGTTATTTCACAAACCACTTCTATATAAAACAAGCTGGGGCTCTCCAAGCTTTGTGCCAGGTGGCAGGAATTAACTAAACCATCACAGCTAAAGCCCAGTGAAGCAGGGTGACCTTCACCCAGCTGTGTGCCAGGACCTGGACCCCACCCATGCCGTGCCTGGCAGAGCAGTGGGAAGGGGCAGTGCTGTCTCCGGCCAATGCCTGTGCCTATGCTCTGACCTTGATCAGTTTATTAATAGAGCCACTTAATGTGTTGTTTTTGCCAGCTCCCTGCTGCTGTTTCTCCTTCCTGCCATTTTCAGAGTGTTTGTTCATTGTTACTCGAAATAAATGAAAGAAAAACTCAAACAAATTGCTCGTTCCCTGAAAAATGCAAGGAATAGTCTCATTACTCGGATTGTAGAGATAACCCGTCAGCTCTCTTGCATTTTGGAACTAGGGTATGTAACATCTCATGGCTCTTCAGCAATAAGACTTTCAATTACAAGGACATAAATCCAGTCAAATTTCACTGAAGTCAAGTCTTTTATTCTTGATTTACTCCCTTATAATTTAAAGCACTGTGGCTGTATTGTGCTGGAAAAAATAGAGGAACTTTTCAAATCTCAGAAGTCTGAATTTCTCAAAATGATATATGTGGCTATGATTTCCTGTGTGAAGAACAAATTATCAGGAATGTTTCTGCAGAGCTGAGAGATGCCAGAAACCATTTTTTTTTGGTCTACATCTCAACAGTTATTCTTATCCTGTTTTAACTTTTGTGTAAGTAATAAGGATGGATGAACGTTCTTCCCTTCATTTTTCAGTCTCTGTATTTTCACTCTTCATTAGGTTTTGTCTTCTCTGTTCTGTCCCCCTTTCCCACAATCTCTTATTAGTGGAATATGAGGTCATTTATTATCAGCCTGAATCAAACTTTCGAAACTACAATGTTCGAGTGGGTCCTACTTTAGGCATGAGCTAGGCCTATTCAAAATGTGTAACACGTCATCATTTTGGTGCCTAATAGTATCTTGCACGACAGAAATGCGTAACAGCATTTTTCTGACAAGGCTTCTTATAATCAGAGACCATCTAATCTATTTATTTGCATTGGGTGCGACGTGGGGAGCTCACAGTTGCACATAGTAACCTGTCATTCGCAGAAGTCTCAGACTTCTTTCGGAGGACTCTCTGTCGTGGGAGGGATAAGACAGATGAATGTGAGGAAATAGTTGAAAGGTTCAGCTTCCACTAGAATAAATATGAATAGCCTTGAGCTGACAGATGTAAAAGGACAATTGTTTAACAACTTCCTTTCTACCAGGAGACAATATTCCAAGCCCCTGTAAAATACAATACACTATACAATATAAACACAATGCAAGTGTACTTAGCAAATTAAATAGTTGGGGTAAGAATATTTGGATAGCTGGACTTATTTTCTTGATTTCTAATTTTCCAAAAATATTGGCTAGATCTCAGTTTACAAATGTCTTAGTTAATTTAAATTTCCATTCCTATTATCCCTTTCTGAGCCTCCTGGTAAGCTGAGTATGTTCCATAGCTCCACAGAATAGTTATGCTTAATGGAATGGTATTTATCTTGGCCATTATAAAGTGCTCTCTGTCAAGCAGAACTTCTCAGATTAAAAGAATTCAAAATGTGAAAGAGAGACTGCAAAAAACAGTCCCTTCAATAAAATCAGCAGAAGCATTTCCGGATTATGAGATCCCCACAAAACAGGGAAACAGCCACATTCTGTAAATGGGTAAAAGGAAATGCCCATTCTGTAAATTTCAATGGGTAAAAGGTACCTTCTGCCCATTGTACCAGGTTTCCTCAATACCTGCTTGTACTCAGTGATAAGGGAAAGAGGCAGAGAAGGTCAATGGTGCTCAATAGTTGCATGATAAAGTTGATCCATCTCCAGCTCTCCCTGTGGTCAGGGAATGTCTTGGCTGCATGGCTTGGTGCCATTTTCATCTCCTCTACTACTCCCAGTAGTATTGTTGGGTTGAAACAAAATTATTTTCGGGACAGGATAGGAAGGAGCATCAGCGCAGGAAATCCATCATGATGTTAGTTCTATTCTAGTCACACATGCAGAAGGCCAGAGGTAGAGGTGCAGCCCTTTCCTTTAGCCCTTTCCTTTAGATCCATGGTGCCTGGGTTTCTGCAGAGGATCGTGTTATGGCCATGCACATGAACAACTGCCCTGGGTAAATTAGAGCAGTCAGTCTGCTACCACTCCCCAAACATTTACATCTGGTGCTGGCTGTCTCAGGCATTGTCTCTGCTACCACCCCATAGCCTTTGGCAACAACTTTCTCTATCCTTGTCCCTTTTTGCACCCCACCAGAGCCTGATGAGCCAGTGAAACAGTTACATTTACTTCTGCCCCACTAACATCAAACGGTATGTGCAACAGAAATCAAAGTCCCATTTGCCCCCTCGAATGGCTCTATTTTTATAAAACACAAAAAGGAACTTTTTCTATTTATTAAGGCATTGCTCTACCCTTAGATGAAGAATGTCACAAGCTCCATGTAATTATTAGCCTGGAATAGAGCTAATTCTGAAATAGAAAAGAAAAAATTCTCAAAATACTGATGACTAAATTCTTAGTGAAAATTTTGTGATGAGATGCTTTATTGTCAAACTGGCAGGAAAACTGAGAGTGGTACTCACAGGAACTGTGGCATGTAGATGGTAAGTTTTAAGGTCAATTACAAATCACAGTGTGTATATATACATATTGTATAGTGGCTGAAAATGAATGTGCTATTGTGAGCATCTATTCGAGATCCCCATGCTCCAACTGGTTCTGCCTGCTCCATTTCAGTATAGTGTCAGGTAATAGAATTATACCGTGAACAATATACATGATGAAGAATAATAGGTTGAAATTAATTCCCCCAGTGGTGTTTTCACTGCACCTTCACCTTCTTGGCAACTGTGAATACCTGTAGCTTATCTTAGACACTACACTAGGAGCAGACATTTAAATTAATTTTCAGCAGCTTGAATTTAAAAAAAAGAAAAAAGTTCTCTATTCTTTTTAAAGTTGCCTCTATTCTACTGCTCTCAGCTGTTCTACTTTTTTCAAAAGTGCTCACATATACTTGAAACAATAATTCTTTACCCTAAAGCATTTTCTCAAGATTAATAACATAACCAAACATCATACCATTTTTCTTGGCAACAATCAGGACCTCGTTTCATCCCTGAAGTTTATCAGTTCAGTTCAATTCAGCACGACTTTATTTTTTACATAAAAAAATATACAAAGAGTCGCAAACTGTAAAAGAGACAGACACCCTCAGGTACCTGTCATATGTAATCAGAAATCATACTCAGAATGTGTATTTCCCTTGTACATCCATTTGTCAGGAAGTCCAGTCTTGGACACTGATCACTGCTTTGTAAATGGATGATCTGTTGTCTAAAATACTGAAGTGGAAATAAATCTTATGACATATCCTGAGCCTTTCTTCTGCTGATTTTTTTTCCTAGACTGGAATAAATTGGGGGATTATATCTTGTATTTCATAGCTAGAGAGCTTAAAGAAAAGGAGTTAGATATGTAATGAATAAAGATGTCTCTTGGGAAAGAAACAAAGAAAATAAAGAGTCAATGAATGAAATATTTGCATAGATAAACAGCAAGATCTGCCTGAACCTACAAAGGGATGACAAAGAAATGAAACAAAGCTCACCAGTGGAAATAGTAGCAAATAATTACTGGATTTTGCTAGATCAAATGCACTTCTGTTCAAACTGGATTGGTTCTAAAATAAATAACAGTAAGGAATAGCCATGATCCATTGATTTTTTGCTCCAGACAAACATTCTCTCAGCAGGCAACACATTTTATCATAGCAGAGGTAAGCTTCAGTAGCCACTCTCATTATCTTCAGGAGTCTTCCATGGCCAATACACCTCAAATGCACATCTGAGTTCAGGTTTATGTACTGACTTTAGCAACACTTTCAGTTTTAAGTGTCTTCTATTCTTGTTTTTTTCTGAGGGAGAAGAAATACTTTGTGCAGTCCCACTATGCAGCAAAAAATAAAATGTGACATCAACATGAAACACTAGAAAAGCCTGAATTTTAAGCATCACATAAACACCAGCTTAGTTCTTATCCTTCAGGACAGAGAACATCTTTCTAGACAGGTACATTTGACAGTTCCTATTCACTAGCCCTCCCATCCCCACTACGGGGAGGTTCAGTTAATGGCCCTGATAACTGCATGGGTGCAATGCCAGCAGCTTTATCAACATGTGAGTGTCTGTGATGAGGATACAACTGACCTTAATTCCACTTTCAGACTCTTACAGTGACTTGCTGTATGACCTTCAGCAAGGAACTTCTCTGCACACTGTTATTCCCAACGGGATAAAGAGATAATGATGTCTATCCACCTGGTAATGAGATTTGAGGGCTGCTGATAAAGTGCAGACCAAATTCTTGGTATTATCAGCACTTATGTGACTTCAGCAGCATCAGTCAGTTAGCCTTTGCAGGGAGCAGGAGCTGGGTTGGGAAGCAGTAATTGGAAGTAAAAGCAATTGATACAGAGGGCTGCTTAATGTGGCATTCTGGGCAATGACTGGTATCATGGTGGAGTTTATGTGCACCTTGCGTACCTTATCTCTCAGAAAAACAGAGAAGGCAAGCAGCTTACTGCAGAAAAAATGCCTTTTCTTCAAAATTTTGCTTTGCAAGTGAACTTCAGTCCCTGCTTTGATTGGGATGGTGGACCAGACAACTTCAGATCTCACTTTCAACCCCAGCTCTTCTGTCATCCTAACTGGGTGGTGTTGCCTTAATTTCTTTCACCCCTTTATTGCTGTCTTTCATACAACACACTATTTTCCTTCAAAATCCATAGTTGTCTCTCTGATCTATTTCCTCAGTACTTTCTATGTGACCCACCTAGGGGCCAGGAGAAAGTTATAAGCATAGTTACTTTTCATACTAGGTCATCCTTGTCAGCAAAATGTACCCTGTGCATAGCACCTAGGCAAAGGTACTGGATATATCAGTTAAAGGTCAAAATAGTTCTGACACTGCAAATGCCAAGAAAGAAAAGTTCTCTTTCAAGTTTTCTTTTATTAATCCATTGCATATTATCAGTGGAAACTCAATAGTATCCCACCTGCTTCCTCATTATTGTCCATAATCACACCAACTGTTTTCTCTTTAAGCACAGATTCCTATCCAAGTCCATAAATTACTTTTTACAAGCTTTGACTTGCTCAGTATAAAAATGCAGAAACACTTTCATGCCAGAAAGTGGAAAGCTCCACCCCACTGCATCTGACCCCAGCATTCAGCTGTCTTTGTAGAGATTTTGAATGCTGGAACTAGATCTGAGGGGTGAAATACTGTTTTATTTTAAATTTTAAAAGGGTGTAAACAAGTGATTATAACAGGTGCAATCTTTACTTTTACATAAATATTGTGGTCATTCCAGCAGGAGAGGAGATCTTTCTCTAGAAGTTAGCCTGTCTCTTTTTTATTGCAAAAGTGAGTTGAAATGGTGTATTTTTTTAAAAACAAAATATCAGAGAGTTTGCCTATAAGGAAAATAATTCTAAGGAAAATTAATAGGATGTTGCTACAGCAGTCTACATGGCAGGACTTGTGCAGTTCCCAGCTCTAAGGAAGTCTGTGAAATTTTGAATTTTATTCAGTTTTTGTCATTTGCAGGGTTCTCATGAATATAGATGCTCTCCTTTTGGATGGGAAAATGCAGATGTTGATATGGATAAAAAGCCAAAAGGTTTTGATACACTTCTATCTATAATTTTTATTGCATGTGATACAATTATTGAAATGTGAAACAGAAGCAGAAAGGAAGGTGTTTCACAATAAAGAAATAAGCTGTGCATTCAGGGAACACATTGAGGTTTTTTCCTCCACCTCCTTTTTTTCTAGCACACTTTTAATCCTGCTTATCCAGAAAGAAGGAAAAGAGTAAAACGGGAACACAAGCTTATACGAAGACAAGTTTTCCTGGCAATATCCCTCGTGTCCATGGGAGTATGAAGGATTTTGTGCACTGGTTTCTGGTTGTCACTGTGACAGTGTGGAGGGACAGGCTGCAGCTCATCATGACGCAGGCAGAGCAGCTCCAGCCATACCCACTCCCCACCAGGGATTCCATAAATGCAAGTGGCATTTCAAAAGCAAATACATCCAAGAATTGGAAAGGACATTTGTCATCTTTTTAGAACTTTAATTAGACTCAAGTCACATAAAGTCACAACACACCCAGAGATTTGGAAGCACAACCAACCATACCTCTTGTGACTGTTTTAATGACTCAAAACTCTTTAGTAGGAGTGCAGTGGCCCATCAGACAGTAGACAGCATACACATTTTATCAACTATAACTGGTAGCAATGTGTTCATTCCCAGGATATTTTGGCAACAGATACAAAAGTTAATGGCTTTACACTCTGTGTCAGCTCTAGCATTAAGACATGACTTGTTAGGCTTTTTGTTAAATATTGTCCAAGTCGAATGCTAACATGGGAAAGCACCAACGTAAAGCATTAAGCACATTCTTCCTGTCAGAATCAGTGACAGCTTTGTGAGCATTTTATCTGCAGAAGGATTTAGCCAAGCTGGGATGGAAAACTATGTTGAAGTTTTGCTAAATTTTGTCTTATTTTCTGTTTGAATTCTCAGATAGCCCAACACAGCGAGCAAGTTTTCTTTCCTGCAAACTGGTCTGAGTGCATGAGGCCTCAGTCAACATCTAAAAAGGAAAGCCATGAAGCATAAAGGTGATCAGTGTCAGAGCAGTGGTGAGGGAAGCACTTGGGGCTAGTTATGCAGTGCAGAGTGCTGTGATACATGGGGAGGAGAGAGAGACTAGTGGAAATCAGCTGGTGTTCTCATCCAAGCATTACTTTAGATACATTGACAGGAGCAGACATGATGATTTATCTGGGAGAAAATAGCCTGGTAGTAGATACAGAACTCAACTTCATTAAGATAGAGATGCATATGATATCCTTGAGGCAGGCAATGCAGAATATAAAATGGATCTGGAAGAAGCACTGTCAAGTCATGTTTAAAGGCAGTAAAAAAAAAGATGCAATTGAAAATACTTTGATAGAGCAGAGATTTGATAATGTGACCCTTCAGGCTTAAGGGTATTAAAATATGGTCTAAGATGTATTAGTTCTTTGTGTTAGCAAACCCAAAAGGCTTACACTTCTTCATTAGATATTCCAGCAGATGTAGTGAATGCAAACTTACTGGGCTCTTTGAAGAAGTATCTGACACGATGGGTTTTCTTGCTTCCTGAGAAGATCACCCAGAGACAGAGAAACCTGATGTCTTATCACCCATTGGATAACAGTGCCATTGACCCTAAAGTTGGTATCACAAAGGTGAGGCTAGGTAGGGAAGAAGGGAAGAGGAATGCAGTTGGATAAAAGTTAACCCATTATGGAATGTATGGTGAGAGTCACAAGGTATTTTAGACCACGCTCTATGCACACCAAGGGTTAACTTCTTTCTGCAGCTACTGGTTGAAATGAGGAGAATAAAGTTGCTTCTAAAAAGACTGCGACTGATGAGCATTGACCTTTGATGTTTGACTGATTTGATTGTTTCCTGATACTTATTATTTAGCATTTATTGACCAGAGGAGGAAAGAAAAAATGCCTGGTTGCTATCTCAAATTCGTGAACACTCCCAACTTCAGAAGATACAAAAATTTTGTGGAAAATGATCAGGCTTTGGGCAGTATTAGTAGATTTTCATGTCAAACTATTTTTTTAAAAAGAAACAGATTAATATGGAGCAGGCATTATGCAGTTTAAAAATAAATTTCCTGTTATTAGAGTAGATCACTATTACAGGATGTTTGCTATGTAGAATAAACCTTTGGGGATAGCAATCATATTGGACAGAGAGCAGATTGTGACAGCAATAATAAAGTGAACAGCACAACAGTGTGGGAAAGGCAGAAGAAAGAAAAAACTACTGCACTGTATACTCTTAACAGAGATTCACATTGAGATATAGGCTTAAATAATAATAAGAACCGAAAGTGTTTTCTTTTCTTTGCCATATATTTCCCTGGTCTGCTAGAATACAGAAAAGAAAAAACACTTTTATGGATTCATTTCATTGTACTTTATTTTTTTCCTGATCTGTACAAGACTCAGAATCCGTGTGCAGTAGTGACAAACACTACATGTCATGCTATTGATCAGTGCTAGCATATAAACCCACCAAGTCAACAAACTAAATGCCAAGCCCCTTCTGAGAACGCCTGAGAGGAAAGCTGAATTGGATGGCAGACCCTGAAAACATCTTGTTTGCTCTTGTTGAACACAGAAGACAAGACCATGAGCGATCCACACAGCCTGGCTGCCCCCAGCAGCAAAATATGAGCACATATCTCAGCTGGCTTTTAATATTGCTGCAAAATTTTTAGGCTGAGGCAGTCACAGTAGAGCAGGACTCCATCCATGCAGGACTTTAGAGAGCTATCTCAGCACTTTGACTTGAAGCCAGATGCAAACAGGAAACCGGTACAGCTGTTTGTGTCTGCTGGTGTACTTATTTTCTTTATCTGGGGTTTTATTTTTCATTCATCACCCCAGCATCAGGGCACTTTTATTCACAGCATCTAAAACAATCATGTGCACCAACTCAGATTTCCAAAGGGCTCTCAGAGGTATCTTAGGAAAAGCACCATGCAGTAGTCAGGTCTGGGATCTTGCAAAATCAAGACAAAGATTGCCCAGTGTCACAGTTTTTATGTGACAGTTGTAAATGAAAAGGGTACAGCTGCAGTGTCAAAGCCATCTTCAACACAAAACCTTTGGACCTACTGTGGAACATCCAATAGTCTTCCATAATTCAGTGACACACTCTTGGAGTTTAATCACCCACCACCTTCTAATACAGTATTGATACCATAAACACTTTGGGAAGGTGAATTTGGCCTTTTTTCATGAAGACACAGGGGTTAGTGCAGTGCAGGACACTCTGTCTGGATGAAAGTTTTGGGGTTCAGTAATAAAACTTAACCAGGAAGGACTGTGTTTGTCTTCTCTGGTGTGAGTTTCTGTCACCTCAGGCAATGCCTTAAGCAAATGGAGGAGGAAGGCATTGGTCATCACATAGGTCCAATAAAAAAATTATGTAGCACTGCATCTCCTAATTGAGGACCACTTAATAATTCCATTATCTTGCTTGGCATCTTCATTTTGAAGTAGCACTGTTTAGGCAATTGGAACTCTACTCACCTAAGACTGGATGGTGACTGGTGCATGGACAGGTGCTGAAAGTGAATGAAGACCTTTTAGACCAAACCTGAGCTCCCTGCCTCTGGCCAGCTATTCAGCTGCATGGATGCTGCTCAGTCCAAGGAGGGGACGGAGGAGCCACATCCTTCAGATGTTCCAGTGTCATTATTTCAGAGACTCTGAGCTGAGCAAGACAGCCTTAATGACACAGCCTCTCCAACATATTCCAACACAATACATTGGTATTCCAAACCAAGAAAGAACCTTTGCACACACTTACTCTGTCATCCAAGGGTTGTCTTCTGTTATTGCTAAACACTTCATTGTGTTTTCTTGACACAGAGTTTAGTGTTCGCACTAATGAAACATAATCTCCCCTTTTCCCGGAAACGTTCTCACAGCAGCAGGGTGAAACCAGTGTCACTGATTTTCTACCAGGCCAGAAACACCATTTTAAGAGATGAATCCCTTGCTGACTGTGACACATCAAAGTGCTGATGCAAGGGCAGGGGTCAGCGGGTTGGATTCTCCAGTCCATCCATGATACTCAGTTATTTTCTGGTGCTGCATAAAAGCTGTAACTTGTTACTTGGCTTTAGTTTCCTCTCTAAGGTCCAGATGCCAGCTCCCTGGGGCAGGTTGTCCCTGGGGCATTACCAGGAGTGGGAGGGGTGGTCATGAACTCCATACCTACCTTCTTCCCAGTTGCCTAAGCCAGCTGTGCTAGTAATTTCTCATCACTATAAAACAGTTTGAAGCGCCTTTTGTTTTATGCCAAGGACTGGTGTAGGCAGTGCCCAGCTCAGACAAAAACAGAATAAAACACTGACCTTTGCCATTCTGTTCTCATAACTTGCAAATGAGCACAGCTTAGCTGGTCCAGGAGCCTGGCCAGTATGTGACAAAAGAGAATGAGGAGTTAAGTGTTCCCTTCCTCTCCTAACTATCTGAAATTCATTTGGCCACTCCATGGCTGGAAGCCACTGCACCTGTGAGTGTATCCCAGGGGGTCACTGTGGCCTGTCTGCCTCAAAATGTCAAAAAAATTCGGCAGATCCTACAGTGGGAAAACGAAGAATAACAGAGTCTGCACCACTGGATTTTCATTTTGTATAGTAAAGCACTATTTATTTTCCTTTAATTATAGAGCAATCATACTTCTCTGAAATAGGGCTTGCAGATTTCACTATAACTTCTCCCTTAATTGGATGTTTGTGAATGTAAAGGTTTCTACCATGACTTGTGAAATGAAACAAAAACATAATTTCTACATTAATTTAATTCTTCTATTTCCAACCATTCTCTCACAATCAGGTTCCCTTGATATGCTTAATCTTTTGCAATGGTTTCCATGGCAACTCCTCTTCATTGTGGTGACACCAAGGACTCCAGTAATCATGAAGCCAAACTTTGCCAAGGGATTGGCTTTTGCCTTTTTCCCGCTGGCTCTGCCACGGCAGCCCCTGCCTGCTTCCTCCTGTGTGCCCCACCTTCCCCACAGGCACACTGAAAGGCAGGAGCAGGAAGCACACAATGGCATGTTATTATGGTTTTATGATTAGTGCTACAGGCAAGGCTCCCTTTTCAATTCCCGTTATACATTGCTGTTTACTGCTGCATTCCCAGTAAATCCCCGTCAGAAAGGTGAGGTTCTAATAGCTGTTCATCCTCAGAAACACAAAATGTTATCCTGGCCATAGAGTCCAGCCCTACCAAGCAGCACAGCCTTTCTGCAGAGCACAGCATTGCCTGCCTGGTGTTCAGTTACACAAAGCAGCCTCCTCTGTTCAGCACAGTGCCTCAGCCGTGGGGCACAGTGCGTGACTTATCCCGTGCTGCACTGCACACATCCACCCCAGTATTACACACACACAGAATTAACTCCTGCTGCACAGCACAAACCCATGGCTGCAGTTTACAGCTGTATCAAAATTGCTGACACCGGACTGAGGTGGCTCCTGCAGAGTTTGGTTTTACACTGCAAGAACTGTACTTTGTTGCTCTAATTTCCTTCCTATAGTTTCCCTCCCCCTCCTCCAGACCAACCAGCTCTGAGGAATGGACTATGTGACTGGCAAATCAAACATTATTATTAATCGCTGTAATTACTTTTCTTGGCCCAATTGCAGAGCCTGGGAAGCTAACCACAGTCTCTAGAGTGCAACCTTAACTACAACATGTTTCTGAGCCACCATTACCTCATTGTTAGTCATGTTTAAGCAGAAAGAATTGTGAAACTATTTTTTCCCTGAAACCTCGTATGCTGCACAGATCAGCGTGAGAATCTCTACATATATATCTCTGTGCTTCCATCTAACCACTGACTTTGCCAAAACCTCAAGTGTCTGGTTCAGGCTGAGGGATAGAGAAGTAATCTATCCTCCCCTAGTCACAAGTAGTGTGAATGGTTTAACAACAGCAAGGATAATTTTCTGTCTTTGAATGCACACATAAGGAAAAATGTCCTCTTCTGAAAAGCATCAGTTACAGGGTAATTAATTGATGACTGCGAAGTCACCGAAAAGAAAATTTATTGAAAAATACTGTGACTCTCAGCACAGTCCCTGCTTCTCATGTCCATCAACAGCTCCTTATGTTCAGCCTGAGAGGCCAGGGCATGGTCCCAGCACTTGTTCCTTGTCCCAAGTACTCCTGCTCATCATTCTGCCCAAGCATGTAACTATCCCAGAACTTAATTTTTTTGAAAATTGTCTCTTGACTCCGTGAGTTAATCTGACCTTGCCACCATACATGTGCTAGTATCAGCAAAAGGCAAGGAGCAGGAGTAAATCCAGGTGAGAATAAGGTGGAGGAGATGTTTTGTTTCAGGCCTCATTTTATGCACTGTTTTTCTTACATATTTACTATACTGTGTATTACTGAAAAGTAAACACACGGCAAAAAGGAAAACTTTTGTGACTGCAGCTTTTACCCCTAGAACATCAGCATCTTTTCTTAGATCAGTCTCATTTCCTTTCTGCAGGGACTCACAAAACTGTTTTACAGGTAGAAATGCATCTATGTTTTTCTACTGCACAGTGTGAGCTGAGACAGACGAAACACTCAAACCTGCCTTTGGCTTTAGCTACAATCATACCTGAGGTTGTCCACATTATAACAGAAAAATTACAGACATGTGGTAACATCACAGCCTTTCTCAGCCACCCAATGAATGTGGTTGCCATATGGTTATGAAAGTGACTGGCACTTTTCAACCTCTGCTCTTCAGCAAAGTGCTACTCTACAGTCTGGGTGGAAAGGGTCAATGATTACAGAGCCAGCTGGGTGAGGGAGAGGGAGGGACCAGCTCAGACACAGTTTAGCCAGCCTTTCTTAGCAATCATCATCAGCAAGCAGAAGGAATTCTAGTTCTCATTGGCTTTGTACAGTCAGGGGTAGGCAGCTTAGTGGTAATTGCCAGCTACCTGTGAACACTCAAATTAAAACTCAGCAGCCATTTTGGGGTTTTTCAGGACTTGAGTGAAATGGCAGGAGAATGCTGCAGAGGCAGAAGACTGCTCACTGTCCATGGGTAAAACCGACTGACAGGAGGGCAGAGAAACATCCTGGCCAAAGCAGCAAGGCAAGAACAGCTTACTCCTTCCTGTGGCACTGCCTTGCACCCATGGCCAGCCACCCTGAGGGAGAAGCCTTGGCCTTTGCAATTGTTTGAATGCATTCAACTTTAGGGGGAACGTGTAGGAGAAATGCAGCCACCATCACCAAAGAGTTACGAGCAGAGAAAAGGCACACGGTTCTGTGCTCAGTATAGTGAATTCATTCATGCACTTGCTGAAGGTGCCTCTGTCGGGGACTCTGAACTCAGTGCAAAAGGTTGTTACTGTTTCCCCAGTCACAGAGAGCTCTGCTGAGCAATCAGCTATTCAAAACAGCTCTTACTGCCATGCTCGTGTACTGTGCTGCCAGGCACAACTGATGCCACGGTGGCATGGGGTGTTTGTAAAAGTGGTGGACAATCATCCCTCCGTAAGAAAGATGTATCCACAGAGGAGACAGAGCAGTAGTTGTTCCTGTGTGCATAAGGGACACTGAAAAGACTTGGATTAATCATTGTCTAAGAGCAGGTAAATGACCATAGAGAGAATTTTCATGACTACTTAAATGGGACAAGAAAATGTGCTAGTTTGACCTTTTGCAAAAAACAATGTAGTGCTGAAAGTCTGGTAAAGGTCCTTCTGGCCTTGACCTTTGTTTTACAGCTGTAAATATTACTATTTAGTTTCTAAAACTTGAATTTAAACACCATGGTTGCTTATAGGAAAAATGTGTTTGTAATTATTTACAGGCAGGAAATTTTATATGCAAGAACTTCATACTGAATATCTGGCCCTATAAAAATGAATGCTCCCGTCAATATTTCCCAAATATTCTCTGTTGCAATGTTGGCCAAGCTTTTCTGTTTTAACAGTTGCATTTTGGTGAGACACCTCTAGAACTACATTTTGCACTAAAATGGAACTTTTGCTATAGCACAGCAGAAGAAACCAGCTCTGACATTTTTATGATCCCCAAACACAGACAGCCATTCAGACTACAGATACAGGAGTCGTCATTCATGCAGTCCTAGCTGCTGTTTTGGTTTGGTTTTCTGCCACGACTGTAAGGGGATCTTGCCTTTAGCAAGTTCCCTGTCTAACAGGATTCCCAGCAAGGCTTTGACCATGGCTGGAAGAGCACTTTGTGTTCAGGCACCTCTGATTTGAAGAACCCTGTTGTAAATTCACAGCATCCAATTCTTGACTAATTTTTTTTGCTCTTCCCAAATCCTGACAGACTCTCAGTGAGAGGCTATGTGCATACACCTGGTGCACGCCTTGAGGAAGATTTCTCTCAATTTCTCTTCCCATTTTCCTTGAAATTCCTACTAGGATAAGTCAGTGGGAAGACTGCCATCAGCGCGCACCACCAGAAAAGATTATTCTTTGTTCTTCCCTCAGCCAGTCATGTTGGCTGCCCTCGGTGTCTCCAGAGAAGGCACAAGGGAAGCTGCAGGCACCTTATGCTGTAACTTCTCTTCTCCTCCAAGGACTGTCATTTTCAGCAGCCCTGTGCAGGGAAGGAATCCAGTCCATTAACTAATTTATCAACATTTACATTTCAAATATTGTCTAATAAAATAATACCGCTTCTTTAGCCTTTACTGCATATCTCTAGCAAGAGTTTACTAGCTGGATAAAATATCTCAGAGGAGCTTAGGAGTTTAGCTTTCCAGCCACTCATTCCATTCGGTGTTATCTGTGTTTATTTTTTCTCCTCCACCTACAGATACACAAAGCAATGAAAACAAGCTGTAAATCCATGTACTTGCCTTTGGAGTCTCTGATCCTTAAGACAAATGTACAGTTATTAAAACAGTTATCAGACACTTACAATGTAAGTGTTGCTAATGGATTTTTTTTCCCCTTCTCCTTTCTACTCTTCATAATTTATGCAAATTTGTTCACAGAAGTGCAGCTCTGGCTGATGCAGCAGCATAAAGAAACTGACTTACCTGAAGCAAAATAATAAGGGATCTTTGGGGACATCCTACCATGAAAGGAGCCAAGAGTAAGGAAAGCAGAAGTTTAGAAAGCTGGACTGAAATGAATCCAAGCAAAACATGCATACACCAGCTACTTCGTTTCAAAGGAGACAGGTGGTAGGCTTATGTCCTCCTGTTCTTCAGCTACCCATTTCCTTTTGTGGTCATTTTTCATATGAGTCTCTTCCTTTTCTTGCAAGGCAAAATCTGAATATATTCTTTCTGTACTGTGCTTGCAGTTTCCAACTCAGCTTACACATAAAATAATTCAACCGCAGCTTCCTACATTCCAAGTTTATCTTGCTTCTGCAATCACTTTCCTCTCCTCTCTTTTGGATACTTCAGCTTCAGGAGGATGTGGGCAAATCAAAGGGAACTGAGACAAAACAAGCTGAAGGAATTAAGAGACTGAATGGAGGCGCATTAAAATCTGGGTAATTTATGACATAGTGAAATGCAAAATCTGTCCAACATTCATTTATTTGGCATGGAACAATAATTGAAGGATTCTGTCCTGGAGTCTCAGTGTCTTAGCATGCTTTTAGCAGTACAATTCGATCACAGATGTATTGAACAATCAGTTCAGGAGAGTTCAGTCAGTCAAGCACATACAAAGTATGTTCAAGCACATACAAAAGCCTTCTTCTGCTTTTCCAGTGCTAGGAAATACATGCTTATCTCTTTTTTTTTTAATTCTATCAAGCTGTTCTTCTATGTGGCCAGAGGTGACCAAATTCCAATTATTTGAGACCACAGGAAAATGAAGTTTACTGGCATTTAAATATTGCAAGAATTCAGGAAAGAGAACAAATACTGACAGTAGTAAGTGAAGGTATAGCTGGGGCAATAATGTCACATAAGAATATCAGAAACTCAAACCTTAATGATGAGATAATCATCAAGAAAAGATGTAATTTGTCATGAAAATATTTTAAACTTGAAAATTTTGAAAACTGAATTTGGAAAATTTGGAAAACTGAAATTATAAATACAATGCAGGATTTGCTATTATTTTACAATTATTTCAATTGTTTATAGCAGCACAAAGAAAGGTCAGGGTGGACAAATACTTAGGTCAGCGTGATCATTCAAATGACTGCTCCATATGCAATAAAAAATAAGGTCCATAATTTGCTGAAGGATAAATTCAATGCCTTAAAAGTTGTTCTTAGTTCTAGGTCATTGGCTTTACCATGACTGCATAATAGCAGGGGCAGAAATAGATGTGGCTCATGTCTTCAGACAGAGCACATATATTTTGGATATACATGTTCAGCTCCGAGGACAGGGAAGCTATAATGTTATTGTAATTATGGGATGTGTAAACCTTGTTCAGCTTTATGATACAAACTATGCACTTTTGTAGTTGGATAATAAAAAGTTGTGTCTTATTTGTGAAAAACACCTTTTGCTTTAGCCTAGAGAGAGATACACAAGAACATCCTTTCAGGTGTTCTTGCAAGTATTCATGCTGCATCTCAGTGATGGCTCCTGCTGCATTGTATCTTAAGGCAGTGCCATTGCAACACAGAAATCTCAAGGAAGAAATGAGTCATATCTAAAAAAAGCAAACCTAACCCAACTGTTCCATGTGTTGCACAGCTAGTGAAGGCTTGTTGCTGTTGAATTTGTATCCTGTATTCTCCAGTATCACCAGTAACTCTACATTTCTTCTTAATCTCACACTGTCACATCCCTAAATCTTCCCCACAAGTGCAAGCCCAGACCACTAGTGTGTGGCATCTCCCAGTATTTCTGTACCATGTTCCTGCATTAGCTGCAGCTGCTTTCCATGTCCCTGCACCAACTGAGATCCCTGGTGCTTCCAGAAGCTTTCCTCATCCTATCTGCTCCCTATGATGCTGCTCTCTCTCTCTGTCTCTCCACCCTTGCCTCACAAAGTGGGGATTGCCCACTTCAACAGCCTGAGATATTTCCTTTTATCACTAAGGAGCCTTTACCAGACCTTGTAAGTAGGCAGGGGATGGAGGAATTGATAGTGCAGGGCTTCATTCTCATTCACTGTCAGCACCTCTGTGGCCAGGAGCCCAGGCAGGCAGGATGGCTCTCTCACTGCCACAGTATAGGTGGGAGCAGGCTGGTCTGGACTGAACTGTCTCTTCTGGAGAGGATCTTTCTACACTGGTGAGCATTAAATTTGAATACATTTGATATGTCTGAGACATTTAATCCTTTGTCAAATTTGCTAAACTTTCATCACAACTTCTAAAATTCCTGGGTGAAGACTTGAGTAGACAGATGGACACAGACAAACAGCACTATTTGCACATCTCATCACATTTCACTAGACAACCGGGGTAAGAAACTAAGTTGGAAAAGCGGCACTGCCTCTATCTCACCAAAGCAGCTACTGAAACAATATAGGATTTGTCACCCCTGTTTCTCAGAAAAAAGGCTTACTTCCATAATTAGTTCTATGCTTGCTAGACCAAAGCATGAAATCATATTTTTCTGATCCAGCTATCTGGAAATCATT
>VXAD01003536.1:937023-991626 GCA_013399195.1 Dicrurus megarhynchus
CCAAAATGCCTATGTCTCACTTGCTTGGTCAGTAATTTAGCATAGTTATTTAAGAACTAATTGGAGATTATTTTTTTTTCCTCAGGAAAGCAAAACTGTTTTCAACATCATAAAAATTTTAAATAATCCAGGTTGGCAATTTAAAGTTATTACTGGATTCATTAGAGCTTCAATATCCTACCTACTGCTGAGCTGCTGACAGGACGAGATTTAGCTGAAATCAGTGGATCCAATTAGAGCCAGGGGTCCACACATTGAGCACTTCCAGAGTACAAATTATTGGTGACATTTCTAAACAGTGATTGACACTGAAGCCAGCACAGGTTTCCTATACTGCTATGGAATGACATTATGAAAAGGAGTGAACTTTGTAACCTTTCCATGGTACTGGCAAAAAAAATCAACTTCCACTTATTTGTTATCCTTCATTTTTCAGCACAGACTTTATTTTTTTTTTCCAGAACAATTGGACAGTCGCAACATAAATCAGGATTCTAAGTTCTATTAAAATTCATGAAGGCTGTGGTTGCAAAAGGGCCACCTTCAGACATGCAGATTGTTAGATTTACCTTTGTGCAAAAAAATCAGCCTACTGCACAGAGACTAATAGTTGCTTAAGTCTCCATTATCAACCCACTATTGTGAAAAAGAATAGTTGAGATGGTGTATGTTTATTCATTTTCCTCTCTTATACAATGATTTCTTTGGAATGTTTTTCTAATCTAATTAAAATTCATTTCGGTATGTCATTTATTAGCCCAACTGATTCCCAATTATATCTCCCTACAAACCTTGTCTCTGTTAGAATATTATAAGCTCATTTCAAATATAAATAATTAATAAGATAAGTGTGCCTTTCTTATCGTGGGTTGCATGTTATCAACAGACTCACAATTCACGTTTGGTGCTGCAATCACTTTGCTTCCAGCAGCCACTCAAGTATCAGTCCTTCTGGTTGCTGCTGCAAGGGAACAGATTTAACCATCTTGGATGTTCTACATGGGAAGATAAGAAGGCATGCATGTGCGAGAAGTCAAGGTCAATTATCTCAGTGTGGTTTTTCTGTTATTGGTATAACAAATTGTTAAAAATTTAGGCCCTGATCTTGTAATTATTTTGTGTGCAAAAATCATACAGACATCAAAGTGAATTAGTTCAGCACAGAGAGGGAGTGCAAGATCAGGCATCCAGCAAAATGTTTAATATTTCAAGTGTATCATTCTTCACAATACTGCTCTGACAAAGTAAATGAAGCAGGGTAATGTACATTGGGGAAAAAAATCAACCAATTCCATTTCCACCTTCCCCATATAAATAAATACTAAAGATTCCAAGACATGAAAGGAAGCCCTGAGGAATAAAAGCTGATTGGTAAAATTTTGCCTAAGGTGTTGTAATAGACACCACAAAATACATGTTCGGTCACTGAGTTTCCACTACATTCCTCATTATAGCTGCAACTGGCTGAATTATTCATTAGAGATAACACATCCTGTGAATTTATCATAATATTATTTATACAGTAGAAATGATCACCTAAGGCTGATGGCATTTGTTTATGTTTTCCACTATATGGCCAAAACTTTATATAGCAGGGATATATGTCTCATTTGCAAACTGGCCAACAACAATATTAATAACAATAACAATAATAATAATACTTTCTGCTCTAATCTACAAATAAAGTCTCATTCTGAGTCCATGAAAGTATCACTCTTTGTGAGTATAAACAAAGTAAAAAGTGGTTCTAAGTTGCATCAGCTCCTGGTGTATTGCAACAGAAACTCAAGGTAAGATGCCACTACCAAAGACATAATTGAAAACTGCACAGAAGGGCTCAATAAACCTGAACATGCAATGCTGCTGTCAGTCGTTTACCCCAAAGAAAGTTGTGTCCTTCACCAACAACAGAGCTGAGGAACGTCTGTCAGTCACGCATAGGAGTCCTCATCTTCCCTGCCACTCCTCTTCCCTGTGTAGTCTGTAGTACTCCACAAAAGGTTTCAGAAAACTCTGTTGGTCTGCTCCTGAAACACCTTGCTATGTTAGTCCTGCAGTGTTCACAGTGTGTCATCACAGCCTTTCTGGATCAGCCAGACCAACGATCCTGTCAGTGGAACAGCAATATTGATCAGGGCTCTAAGATGAGGTGGTTGGGTTCATACTTAGCTAAAGCCCCGGTTCACCAATTTCTTCCCCATTTTTGTAGCTCAGAGGCTTGGTCCCTCTGGCCTAGTGGGTCCCACAGAATTGTGTGTTCAATACCCCCCTCCATAATGTTTTCTATTACAGCCTTCAAATATATCAGAGAAAATACCTTTGGTTTTGTCTTCAAGCTTTTTGCAGATTTGACTGATTCCCAGTTCTCTCCTTCAAGATTGATGCATTTCCTTTCTTATTCCCTTAAAGACTCTTATGTCCACACATTTCTAGCTTACAGATCCTGGCTACAAAGATCTCTCACATGATAGTTGACTGTAATCTTCTATATACAAATATCCTGAGAGAAAACGGGGTGGGGGGGCACCAGGATCCTCTTGCTCAATATCCACCATTCCATCTGGGATGTATAAAATTCCTACACACTGTGTTTTGTTGCCTAAAGATGCTTCCAATCTTCCTAGCTGTAGCTGCATACTGAACAAACAAGTCCTTTACTGCCAAAAAGCCCAGCCAAAAGTAACTGTCCCACAGACTCTTGGTTGAACTTGGACCAAACAGTGGCCTGAGAACTCTAACAGGGAACTCTGCAACATCTGACCACTGCTGCAACTTTCAGAGGTTGTGTCTGTTAGATTATATGTTTCCCTTCTCAAATCCCAGTAAGATGTGCATGTTTAAAATATACGTCGTTGTTGTTACAAACTACCCTTAAGCTAGGTTATGTTACTCTACCACCTATTGCTGCTAAACAATTACTAACCCTAGAAGAATGACCTGCCAAGCTGCCAGTAGGAAAAGAATACTTTTCTTAACCAGCTCTTTTCTCATATTCTGTCACATTAGAGTGGTTGCACAGCACAGTGTCACTGAAGAGCTCTGCTGGAGGCAACTTGACTCCTGAAGTGACCATCAAAATTGGCTTCAGCAAACTCCTGAAATGTCTGCCCTTTCTTCTCCCAGGAACCACCAGAGTTCAGCTGGACAGGCAGAGGTTTCTCAGGTTTCCTCAGGCTTGCACCCAGAAGACAATAAGGAAAGGGAGGAAATAGCCTTTGCTGGCTCACTTCCTTCCCCTAACACATTCCAGACCCCACCATTTTCATTTTAGCAGCACCTCCCTTCTCCTGATCCAGGCAACAGAAATAGCTGCTGGACATTTCACATTCCTCTGGAGGCCTCTGCACCAAGGCTTCATGCACAGAAAGAAAATTCCATTCCAGGATAGAAGTAAAGTCCACAGGGCCAAAGAGATGTTCTGTTTGCCCAGTTTCTCTAAATTCTCAAAACATTTGGCCAGTCTTCTTCTCCTAGATTCTCTTTCTCCTTCCAACATGAGAGTTCATCTTCCCAGGTCACATACAGGAAAGCTCTGCTTACACCACAGAGACACTGTTACTGCTCCCATGGCTATGTTCTGCAGCCTTCTGAGAACAGATAGGAGCTCACAGTGTACTCCAAGACAGCAGCTGCTTTTTTTTATAGCAGAATGTATTTGCTTGGCTTTGGCATGGGACTAGCCACATCCTCAAAGCTCACAATCATTTTGGAGCAAAAGCAGAGTTTGTTCCCACAGACTTGCAGCAGATATTCTGGAAATATTCTTCTGATCTACTCATTGTCCCATGCTGTGTTTTCCTCACTCTGTGTTTTTGTTCTGACAGTTTCGTAATTCTTCTGTGGGAAACCTCCCAAGTCCTGAGACCTTGATTCCAGCTCCAGTATTTTTCCCAGATATAGTACAAACTAATGCCACAGTAAATAGGCTTGTGAAAGTCGAAAGACTTTCCTGCACTTCCTTGTTCTAGGCAATACATAACAAACAAAATCCATTTCTCCCTGGAGCTGCATCAGTGTTAAATGTTTGAGAGCATTTAAGTGACCAGAGCTTCAGTGTTGCACTTCTCTCCCTTTAAAGGAAAGCAGAAAATTGACCTGAAAAAACTGTATTCCTTACTTAGAAGTCTGTCACATTCATAATTCCTACCCATCCCAAGAATCTGATATTACTACACCTTTAATTGTGCTTATGGATAACCCTCTCCTTTCCAGATCTCTTTCCCTTAGCTGTTAATCCAATAGCATCACACTCTGGTGTGCTTGGTCCTCTCTCATCCTTATTCCCCGAGCCCACTTTCTGGACCTATAAAGGACAGCATTCCCATGGCCCAGAGATTAGAAGATCCTTGCAGGGTACTTACAGTCCTCTGGTTCAGGAAGAAGGAATTAAGGAATTAATTAGGAATTAAGTGTTTCCTCCTTGTAGTCTCATTACAAGTACAGCCACTTTTCCCTATGATATTATTTCTAATCATACAATCATAGAATATCCTGAGTTAGAAGAGACCCACAAGGATCATCAAAGTCCAACTCCTATACTTTCCTTCTCAGAAGCTAACACTTACATGGACAATCTTTTATTCAGTGAACTTCCTTGCTAGGTGTGTGATGGAAGAGTCTCTCTAGTCACAAAAATAAGTTCACTAGCCAGATCAGTATGTTAAGAGAACTTTCATATCCAGGAGCTCTGGCACTCAGCAGATTCTTGTATGCACTGGCATAGCTCAGTAATTAGGCAGAATACTGAGACAGCCAAAGAAAACCAGCAGCTTTGTGGGAGCTTTGTGAGTTAAATAGTCTCAGTGAAGAGCCCAGGGGTGCCAAAGTTTGCAAACTGGGGAAGAAGAAGGGAAGAATGTGCAAGACACACAAGCCAGAAGCAGGGAGAACAGGGGAGAGTGCAGGGAAGCAGCATGTCCCTCTTGTAGCAGCAGGAGACAAGTCAGCCAGCTCTGTTGTCCTCTTATCTTCCCCTCTAGATGCATTTTCACTGGCTGAGGCACTGGGAAGGGGTAGCTGAGGAAGGCTCTATTAGTCAAGACAAAAGAAGTGTGCTTATAATCTAGCCCTGAGGTGGTCATTCAGCTGCCAAGAAATACCACCTCAGATGTTGTGATTTCACTGTTCATTAAAGCACTTGAAGGAAAGGCCTACTTCTGAATTTTTGAGTTAAATTTCCTTTTGGACAAAAGGTCTGACTTCACTTAATTTGGACATGTTGAGGTAGGTGACTTGGGAAATGCATTTACACCCCTGTTCAGTGAGCTGTAGTTAGGCAGACACTGTGCCATGTGCTGTGGAGGTGACTGGCCCTGTACCACATAGAGTAGACAGATTGCACAGCAGGATATTTCATTTTATTGGAAAACACTTCTGAATAACAAATACATTAATGGCATCCAGAATCAGATCTTGACTTGCAAACAAGGCAAAAAAGCTACATTTGCTGGGTAGTTTATTTCCAATAAATAATTTACCCTCTTCCAATAAAAAGTTCTGCATTCTGAAACAGAGAATTGGCTTTGCAGAAATTATTCCTGGTGCAGCATTTGTTCAAAGTCATCTCCACCGGATTCTGTAGGGCAGCGTAAGTTTCAATAAAAAAGTTCGGATGTCCTGTGAAATGTTAGCTGCAAAATCTCAGCTGCAAAATCTCCTCTGCTCTTTGAGCCCAAGCTGGTACATAAAGCAATGAGAGCTTCAGGCATCTCCTTCTCTCAAAGCTGTAATTTATGTCAATAGATAGGAGGGAATTAGTGCAAAGCATAAATTATCCCTTCACTACAGTAATGCTTTCCAAAATTTATATTTCAACAATCCCAGTACAATATGAAAGCAATATGAAAGTCTTTAAAATGATATTGATCAACAAGTGATAAAAGACTCCTTAAAAAATAACAACATAAACCCCGTGTTAAAAATATCCACAGGAAAGCACGAGACTTCTGAATATACGCTTACTCTTTCCAACATTTATTTTTCCTTTGTCCTTAAAGAAATTCAAATTAATTATAAAAATGAGGACATTCCTAATGGGATTTTTACTGAAATGTTACAAGGCTTAATTTGTGTGAACGTACCAACAAGTTTATTCATTTTGTAGGAGTGTGGAATTTGCTTCACGTAATACTCAGGACTTAGCTACAGCTTTGATAGAAATGTTATTTGGTAATTATCTGCTCTTCCCTCGGGGACAAAGTAATTAATTCCGTTCTGCAGTTCACAGCATATTCTGTTTTTACACACATATGAAGGATGAATTTTGGAAGATTATGATCAATAGTTACTTTATTGACAACCAATAACTCATCATCCTGACAGCTCCATGACTTTTAAAGAAAATTCAGGAACACAGAAGTCAAACTCCACTTCCTAACCTTTTTATTTGTATAGTGGGAGGGGGAGAGAATAAATCTAAAAGAAAATAAAAATTTAAAATTAGCTTTCATGGAAGAATTAGCTGACATTTTGTACATAAAAAAAGAAAATACCCCCCAAAATTTATATTTTTAATAACTCACAGCTAAAGTAAAGCCCCTATATTTTCCCCTATTTGTTGATTCTTTATTCCTTTCCTTTAGAGTAGAGAATAATTTAAAGTTCAGGCTAAATACAAGTTCGAACAATAAATTTGAGGCATAGGTGAGGAGCTGAACCTCCCCTAAGGTATAGTTAAAGGCACATGATTTTTTGTCCATTACAGAGCAGCTCTCTGTGTTTGGAGTTAAGGTGTTCATCACAGCCTGCCCTTAATCAGTGTGGTGTGTTTCATACTTTGAGAGAATATGCACAGAAGCAGCACATACCAGCTGCTAAAAACCCAAATACAGAGATCCTGGAGAGGCTGTCTTTGTGAAGAGCAAAACAAAAATGTTCCTATTGGTATTTTGGCCCAAATATTACTTAGTGGAAGGCACTGCTTTCCAGAAAAAAATGCTTTTAGTAATTGCTTTTGCAGATATTTTTTGCCTGCAATGAGGGAACTTCCAGTTCAGCAGGGTTATGGGGGAAAGGGGTCACCTCCAGGGATTTTCAGATAAGATCTGACTCATTCTCCATCCCAGATACCACAGCCTGTGCAAGCCATTTTGGCTAGAGAGTTATGATTTCCTCCATGGATTTTCTATGAACAAAATCTTCTGGTAAAGATGCAAAAATACAACATGGAATTCCCCTTTTTCAGTCTAGCCTATCGCTTGACAGATCCAATGAAAAGTTCATCACAAAAAGCACTCCTGGATAAACAACTGTCCCCCCAGGAAAGGTCGCTTCTTCTCCTGCATGTATGTATTCTGTAATATAAACATGACTATAGTTTCTTGGGGTTCTGTTTTCCCAATTGAAAAATATTGATAATGATTATGATAACAGCATTTCCTACTCAACAGGAAAGTTGTGTCAACAAAAGTATTAAAATTGTCAAAGAATGGAGCTATAGGAACACAAATACTGATACTGTAGCAAGGCACTAGGAACTTAATGTTCCTAAGTTTTCACTGTCCAAAAACACAGTCATCTCTGAAACAACTGAAATTCTCATTTATTCCATCAGCAACTAAGAGACTTGGCACCAGACATTTAATTGGTGCTGGCCTTAGCCAGTTTTTAAAAAGTTTGTGGATGTAATTTGCCAATAAACCAACAATTAGATGTTTTACAGGAAACTATTCCATTGACAAAAATTAAGTTTAGGAAGAAGGAGTTGGAGGACTGGAACTGGATGCATTTCACAACAGCCCTGGTAATAAATCTTGACAATAAAAGGGAATGAAATACTTAAGCCAGAAAAGTGAAATCACTAAAAATAAAACTAGAGACAATTTACATTCATCTCCCAGATCTCATTCAAATATCTGACTGGAAAAATTTCCTACTACAATAGCTGCAGCATCCCAAGAGATCCTCATCTGCCTTTACCCATGCAACTCTGCCAATCCAGAAGACAAATAATGAGTGATGTTCTTTTCCTCATTATGTGTGCTTCAGTTTGTGGCCAAGATAAAACACTCAAGGTGGATAAGTAAACAGTAGTTATGTCCAACAAAGATGCCCCTCGAGGATGCTGTTCAGACTCAGAGCGACATTTGTGAAAGAAATAAAACCAACAAACAAACCAGAACTACCATTAAATGTCTGAAAAAACCCTTCCAAGCCCAGACCACAGAACGCCTCCCTTTTTCCGCACAAGGCACAGCCCAGCTCTGGCAGTGCAAACACCCACTCTTGCTTCAGACAGCCAGGGACTCAGGATATGAGTGCTCCTTGTACTCATCACATGAGCATTAGCACCTTCTGGCAAAACAAGCCTGGTTCTTTCACCACAACCAGGAAATAAACATTGTGCCAATCAAGAGGAGAAACAGAGCATCAACCAGCCTCCCCTGTCTTCTGCCTGTCTTATCACATATCTCACCCAAGCCTAAAGCACATAACTTGCATTAAGATTGCAGCATGAAGGTGGCCATGGTCTTCCTCTTCCTACTTTATCACTCCTTCTCCTGAGCATGAGGTACCTTGAAGTTTCTGCAAGCACAGCCTCTCCTGCAGCAGCCTGGCACGTACATTGCCCAGGATACACGTGTCCTGCTGTTTGCTGGATCTCACTGTGCTGAACATACCCAGTTAACACCCCGGGATCTGATCCTCACAGAGCAGCCCAGCACAAAGCCAGTGTCTTACTTGGTTCACACAGTAGCTTCCCCAGGATTAGTTATCACTGCACTCTGCGTCATTAACATGCCCTTCCTCACCACTGAGAAGCAGGGCTAATTACTGTGGATGCAACTGGCTGATAAAGTCATAGTGTCTTGCTGTTCTGGTGCTATTTTAGTTGATACCAGTCTGAGATTATCCACAGCACCCTATGCTGAGCACAGTGAATGAAATGAGGAATAATGAGGTGAAAAAAACTTTCTTTGCCTTTTTTCATACTTCAGCAAAGGTTTGGGTCATACTTGATTTCAATACAGGTTGAAGGTTGGGGTCAAGTTTCACTGGGGACAACTCAGCTCTTCCTATCCTAATAGCTCAAGCCTACTTTTCATGATTAATTCTCTCATCAGTGCTTCAAGGTCTTCAGGGATTTTGGCAAAGATGACTGTGTTATCAGCTGATCTAATGTGGCTTAGGTGTTCCCATTTATCATGATGCCCTTTCCCTCTCTATTCAAGGTTTTTATAAACTTTTCCAAGCACGAAGTGAATTGTTCCAATGTGACAGTATCTTCTTGTCTATTCTATTCTTTCATTTGATCTCTTCACTTTTCTTGTCAATGTTTAAATGTCACTGCAACACACTGTTCACGTGCTCTGGGATTCTGAGAAATCCTTCTTCTTATTCAGTGTTTCTCATGCTGACTGTGTCCAGGTTTTTGTGTGTACACTGTTTCCATTACACACCTCATTAGGGGCGTGCACCTGCTGCCATCAAAGCCAATGGCAAAATTCCCACTTACTTCAGTAAAAGCAGGTTTGGACCCAGTGGTATGCCAACTGATAAATTAACTTTCAGACAAAACCCAAAGAGGTAGGAAATTTTCCAGGATTTTGATTTGCCATTTGAACAAAGGGAGATTTTTGTAATTGAAGCTGTCGATAAATTTTCTGTATATAATAAATAGCTCTTTTGTCTAGCCACTGATGAAGACCTTAAGGAAAACACACTCCCTGATATTGTCAATAAATAAAATAGAGTCCAGTAGTTTTTTCATAAAGTGAACTACATTAATGTAGACACCATTAACACTGTACACTATAATTGCTTAAGATGGAAAGTGATGCCTGCTTTTTGAAATGAATGGAAGCCCATTGCCAAATGACCAATATTCTCCAAGTAATGTCCTCACAGTAAATTGCAACTAAATGCAATAAAAGTATATAAGGAAAAACATAAAATATTATTTTGGTCTCTCTGACAAATTTGGGGTTTTTTTGGGAGGTTAGGGACATGGAATGAAAAATTGGGGTTGATATATCTTTAACATTATTCTACCATTATTACTATTTTGACCATGTGGAGATGCTTTTTCTATGAGAGAAAGAGTGAGATTTTAGCATGCAGTAGTTTAAAATAGAAGATAGGCTTAATCTTCCTTTATAGTCAATATCAGTCTCTCATTTCTGTAGCTTAGGGTGTTTTCCCCCAGCATTCAAGCAAGTCAGGACATGTTTGAAGTTGGTTTACAAAATAAAACATAAGACAATCTACATTTCTTCTAAATTCAAGTTATTATATGAAGTCAGAATTTTCAGTAAATCAACATCTGGTCAGAATTTTCTGAAAGTCAAAAAAAATTTTGTACTAGTTCTTGTTTGACTCATGACTGGCTATATTGTCAGTTTTTGATCCCAAACGCGAGTTTCTACTTTCACTGGCTGCAGAACTGTAATATAGATTAATGTCCACTGAGCTATAGTTTGAGATGAAATTAATCTCTCTCATGATGTAAACCAAATTTAAGTCCTAGCCTCCAGAAATTGTTCCATTAATGAATTTCTTCACCAGTACTTCGTCAGAAATAACGAACCCAGTCTGAAAATCTTTAATCAAATTCCCATGGAGCTCATTAAAGAAACTGGAAGTTTCTCTGAGTGAGCTATAGGATCAAATATATTCTCTGTATCACTGCTACTGCAGTGAGTTTTATCCATCAGCTTGCAGCTCCTTTGTGTTGATGATACCTGTGTGTTGCCCAGAGCATACCATGCACAGGCAAAAAAGGCAGCAGAAGTAGAACTGAAGGAAACTCTGCTTGGTGTTCAGAAAGTATCAGATAAAGCAGCATAATCTTATTCCTTGTCAGCATTGTACAGCCCCCAGGCTTCCCTCCCTCCACCAAGGAACTTTTCCCTCCAGACTGGGAGGTCAGTTGCCATGACTGCACACCACAGACCTTTTCTACTCAATATCATGCTTCACAGTGTTTACTATGGAGTGATTCAGATATCAATTGCAGGTAAAAAAGTCTGAATCTTAGTCTTAATGATTTGAGAGGTAATAGCCATGGAAAGTATGAAACAGATCTTCAACCCCCCTGCTAGTCATACCTTTCATTAATGACATGATCGGTGCTCTGAGAGAGCAAAGGCTTTCAGAAGACTACAGCCCAGGTTCCTTAATTTGGTTTTCATAACAAAAGTCACTGAAGTCTCCTTCTCTTTACTAACAAATACTTGTGGGACATTAAAAACATGGAAGTCCCAAGAATCCCCTCTGTAATGATCTCCACTGTTGTGTTCCATATGAGGTTTTTCACTTTGGCTATCAGCTGCGCTGATCTTCCTGAGTAACGCAGTCAATTTTACCGTGCACTCGACACACAATACACTGATTCCTTGGCTCCTGAGAACAGACTAATTGAGAGGGTGTGCTGTATTACAGAACACGATTTGCTTAAAAAGATTACCATCTAGCTCATTAATTTTACATTACCATACCATACTTCTATTGACGTTATCACAATGCTTTCTACAACTACTTACAGTGATCAGAAAAATGCACAGAGATCACATAGCCATTAAAGTGATGAAAAGATTTTTAGAGCTGTTATTATTTATTTATGTTATAGCAATGCCTCCTGGTCTTGGTCAAGATAGGGGCTCGCTGTGCCAAGCCAGAAAATGTGTTCCCTTTCCTGAAAAACTTGGAGTCTAATTACTCCTGGAAGCAACAAATATGACACTAATAAATAGAAAGAAGGAAAAAAGCAGTACTTATGACTTGCATTTAAACAAACCAAATATTTACACATCTGGAGACCTTATGTGCATTTTATAAATGTACTATATAGAGCAATAGGAGTGAGCAACAACAGAGTGGAAGTGATTGGCAAGGAGACAACTAAGAGAAGACCGGGCTGGTGAGGGTTTTCATCCTGAAGAGACAGCCTGGGATGGTATTTGAAGGAAAAGAATTCAAATGGATCAGATAGAATCTGATCTCATCAGTGAAGCCAGTGCTGCAGTGTTAGCATAATTAGGTATAATATTTCTGACTAGTAATGGCAATATTACAATAGTTTGTGAAGTGTCTTAGACAAAGAACTAGATTAAATGAGTATGAAACAGTGTATGTGAGCATCAGTATTCTAAGGGTTTTTCTGTGAGAAACCAAGGAAATTCTATCAGCAGAGAGTTGAAGGAGCCAGAAGAGTTCCAGGTCCCTTCTCCTCAAATGCCAATGCTGACCTGGTCTAAATTAACTGTTTCCATTTTACAAAGTATTCTGAAATTCCAAGTAATACAGCCTTTCATTTCAGAATGAAATGTTAAGTAGAAATTGCTGTTGAAAATTAATTTTGTTAAGATTCTGCTTGAAAGAATTAAAACATTCCATTGAAAGAAAATGACAGGAAATTCTGCAGCACAACCATATATATGCCCAGTACCATCTGAGACACCCACAACAACATTTGGAAGAAACACAAGCTGTGAGGTACCTGGCATGGCTCTTTTGACTGCAGGAAGTTATAGGAGTGCTGCAATTTACAGCTGAGTTTGGAAAACTGCTGCCTGCTCTTCCACAGCAACGGATTTGAAGCCATGAGATCACTGGCTCAGAGAGGAACATACAAGGCTGCCAAACAAGTGTTGCAGGAGCGAATAACAGAGCTGAAGTCCTCAGGGTTTCCAGGCTGTGTGCTGCAGAGGCAGGAGACAACAGCAGCAAGATTTACCTTCCCCAGTTCATCACAGCAATCCTTCACAGTGTGCTAGAATCGCCCTGTTATTCCCAGTTCATCTTTTCCTACTGGTTGTAACAATATCAAAAGGTCTGATGGGCAAGACAACAGCTTTGAGCTTGGTTGTTGGCTGTCAGTGTAACATGGGGGAGCAGCACTGGTGCAGAGCTTCTGGGATCCACAGTTCCCATTAGGAACTACTGTGTGCTTCATGAAGAGTCTCAGCTGAAAAAGAAAATGAGCCCAGACTTCAGATCTCACCTGGAAAGCTGATCCAAAGCTCCTGTGGTTCATGCATGTATGGCAGGGAGTCAGCAGACTCACAAGAAATCCAGCCCCAGGGCACCAGCATGACAGAGTTTGTCAAAATGGCAGACTCTGTGTGCAAAACCTGTATCTTGGTCTTAGCACATATAAGAGAAATGGCTGTAGAAGCCCCAGGTTCAGTGCATTTGCCCAGAAACTCAGTCAGAGGCTGCAAGCTGCTGTGCAGAGGTTGTTTATTCTAATGTTATCTATAGCTGCGGTGTCCTGCACAGCCACAGGCCCACCTGGCAGCCGAAATACCCTGGTTCTGCCCCCAGGATGGACGTCCCATGATTTATATACCCTGTTACAAACCCAACCAGAGGACTGTACGTGTCTTTATTTATAACTTTATACCAATTAATCCTAACCTGTTCTAGACATGCAATTTCCTGTCTTATCTCTATTCTACCAATGAATCTGTGCTCCCGTCATCAAGAATATGGTGGACAGTGAAGAAGAAGGAGAAGGTGACCACACCCTTTAGACTCCATCTTAACCCCCCTGTACATATTTTACCCCCATGTACATATTATCTAACATTCTATATGCTGTATTTCACCCTGTGCAAATTAACTATTAATGCTTATATTAAACTTTTGTGGCCTGTAATTCATCTATCAGAGTTGGCAAAGTTCTCCAAGGACAAAGATCAAAGGCAGTGCCCTCCGGGGCACTCAGCCCGACTCCTGGACCCCCATTTCTGGGTGTCTGATCCTCTAAATTAGATAGAGGTATGTCATGGGTTCCGACAACTCTGCACAACACAGCTGCTTTGAAGCCTCTGGAAGCCCATAAGATGAGCTGGCAAGAACTCAAGCATGTTGCTATCAGAAACCCACCTGCGTTTCTCGTGTAGTTCATCAGAAACTACATATTTCCAGAACAAAATCTGGATTTCATAATAGAAACTCAGTTGGAAATACCCAATACACTCAAACAAGAAGGTCAAGCAGTGAAGATAGGAGATAAGGAAAAATTAGACCACTTAATCAGCTTTCCCCTGTGGCTAGACATAAGCAATAAAAATATAGTGAAATAACCTGTAAAGGACCAGCAGAAAGGAAATACATATATTTAAAACTACTATTCATCCTTATAGTTTTTTATATCTACAAAAAACCCAACAGCTTTATAGTTCTACCATAAATTCTTCCTGCAGTACAATGTGGGGCATTACACAGCACCAGCTTACCCACAGTACCTTATACTGGGTTTTATTTTCCCCTTGTTAATGTGGTTTCTACTCAGAAGTGATGCAGCTGTAGTGATGCTCCTAAAGACATTTGTCCCTCTGTCTCACAGACATGGTTTCAATTAAGTTTAATTACAGCCACTGCAGTTTCAGACCAAAGTCTACTTCACACCATGGGTAGCTTCTGTTGCAGGACAGCTCAAATCTGAAAGCTCTACAAGAACAGAAAATTTGCTGCCACTCCAACAGTATTACTTGCAGTCACAATGGGTGAGTTTCCAAGTCTTTTTTTTTTTTTTAATACTATTTGAGGCTTATTCGAGGCTTCACTACTGCAACCTGTAAGCAAGGAAAAAGATGGAGAGAGTAAAAGATGAAAGCAGATCTCCTGAGGCGACTTTTATCATGAATCTCACTATCTCTGATGCTTTTTTGGAAACCCCAGCTCCTGCTGTCAGTTGATTATAAAGACCAGATTCCTTTTCTGTTAAAAAAAAAAGTTATTATCACTGACAATTACAGAGAAAAGTCATGAAAAACATGACTGAAGTGTTCCTGCAGGGCTCCGAGGAGGAGTCAAAGAGTTGAGAAGTTATTTCTCTGACAACCTTATTCTAAGCGAAACTCAGGGTTTTGGAAGGACTTTGGACTGTAAACAGGCGTCTACAAAGAATGAAGCAGAGTGTAAACCTCATGCCTAAAGGGTTAAGAGTAGGGAGAGTCAGTCCTTTAGTGCTGAAAACAGAGGGTTTGGCACAGATGCTGGTACAATCATGGTTGATTTGTGCATCTCTTAGTCTGCTCCAAGCTTAATTTCTGCACAGTAACCAGCTTGAGGCAAGGCTTGGTACTCTGGGTACTACTAGGTTTTATTCTCACCCTAGACCTTTTTGTTCAGAACCCAAAACCTTCTGGGATGGGTTATGTGGATGTTGTGCTCTAACACAGAAAATGGCATGCAAAAATCTGTGAAGGGAATGCAAATCCACCTCCTGAATAGGCCAGACACATGGCACCCTATTAGGAGCTCCATTTCTCAGGCATCAGACAAGTTATTTTTTTAATTTGTTGATGCCATGCACAGGATCCATATAAAGCCAGGCACAGAATCCAAGAACAAACTGAAAAGGAAAAACAAGCAGCATTTTCTCCCAGCAGCGATTGCAGCCACATGGCAATCTTGGCTGCTATGCAGAAAACATTCATTAGCCTATTTAACCAAAATTAGCTATGAAAATGTACTCTGCATTTTCTTCCCTCGTGTTGGTAAGGTGTCTTTTAACATAAGTGTTTTCTAACCAATTTAAAGCAATTTTTTCCTCTAAATGGTATCATTATTATCATTATGTTGGGAAAGGTTAGGTCATGATTTTTTTGAGTTCTCAGAATCACATTTTACTTGCTAAAATTCCAGAAAAAAGCTCATACTTTAGATTCACTGAGGTGCAGTAAATTAACATCAAGAAATAAAGCAGAGAGCATCCTAATGGACCAAACAGAAGCAATAAACTGTAGTTACAGATAAATACTCCCACAAATGCCTTTCTTCTCAGCGAAATCAAATCAATATCCCTGATTCAAGAGCAAATATTTCCAATGATATGACCTGACCATGTCTCACACCATGGCCCTGGCTTTCTCAAAAATAGAAACAAAGGTGTTGTAAGTTGCAATCCTGAGTTTAAGTCACTGACTCAAGGTACCTCTATGCCAGTGTTTGCATGCTTCCTCTCCATCTCTAAAATTTGATCAATCAATTCATCTCTCCCTGGGAGACTTAAAATCTGTATGTAAAACTGTATTTACCACCCTATGTACACTTCAGTTGCAAATATATATATACTTGAACTATGCCTTTTTGTAAAAAGAGCCTTTGAGTGATGTTTGCTTCACAACCCTGCTGAACAGAGTTGAGATTTTTTGTTTCGACAGAGTTGGGGCTTCATCCTTTCCACTTTGACAACCCCACCTATGTCATAAAAGAACATAAAAACTCTTGTGTTGGACCAGACTGATGGTCTATCTAGCTCAGCATCTTTTATCTAGCAGTGTAACAAGGCAAGCACAAAGTGACACTTGCCCAAAATACAATCCAGCAATTTGGAACACCCAGCTTCCTTAGCTGATGATGTCTTTGAACTTACTAGCCCTCTCACTATATATTTTTGTAGTTGCTTTTTGAACTCCATAAACTTTTATCATCTGCAATATCCTGTGGCAAGAAATTCCATAGCTTATGTACATGCCATGGGGACCTTCTCCTCTTTTATGGTGAACTTTTCAACTACTAACTTGCAGGTATAGCTCCTCTCCTCTCCTCTCCTCTCCTCTCCTCTCCTCTCGCTGCAGGAGATCCATGCCCACTTTTTCTGGGCCTCTCATGATTTTATACATTTGTCGTAGTCTCTCTGAGGTGGCTTTATTGCCATTCAAAGTGTTACAGGGATTGGATACTTAAGTTTAAACTTGAATGGGGGAGCTGAGATGGTACATATTACTCAAAGAGCAGATAAAAAATGAATTTATACAGTAAAGTAATATTTCTGGGTTTTTTAAAATCTTTTTCCTAGCATTTCTTAACACTTGATTTATTTTTGCTACTAATGAACACTGAGCTGATACCCCACAATTTCATTCCTAAAGTCCTCAGAGCTCATCATTTTATAGGTGAAGTTAGATTTTTTCCTTTTTACATCACTTTACATTAACTATATTGAATTCTTGTGCCATTTTATCTAATCATTCAGTATCATAAGGTCCTTCTATGACACTTTATCCATGTGGGCTGTCATTTCTACTACCCTGAATAACAGCCCCATCCACAAGCTTTATCACCCCACTCTACATCCTCAGAAACTGCTTATTGTTTAATCTCTACTGCTTGCAGTTTCAAGTGGTAAGCGGCATGAGTTGTGTATGATTACAACACAGTATATCAGAAAGGAAAGATTTAGAATAATTATTGCACAATATTTCTATTCCTTTTACCACCTTTTCCTCTTCCCCATCTGTCCTATATTCTCCCTGTTTGCAACACTCTGCAGAGAAAAAATGTATGTTGTTCAAGGAAATTGCACTGGTAGCTGCTGTCTGAAAAGAACATTTGGATAATTAAAAGGCAAATTCTTTTTTTCCTCAGCCTTTTCTAACTGAGCTAGAACCAGGGGTAACTCTGAAAAAGAAGTTTGAATGTACATGTAGGGAGAATCATCACTTTCTTCATTTAGTGTGATGTTCTGACAGAATCAACTGCAGTTTTCTTCTTACTGTCTGGTGGGCTGACAAGAAGCCTCTCCAAGGCCAGAACAAAGAATGCTCCAGGGATCTGACAGCACACAGGATTTATGTAGCAGCAGACCATCATCCTATTCAGAAGCATTTAGCCAGAGTAGTTTGCCTTGCCTCTACATCCAATTTCCATCAGTCAGAAATGTCTAGGGACCAGAAGGATTTAAGAGCAGAGGGTAACCTTTGTTTGTGGGTTGGTTTATTCATTCATGACATGCAGGAAGTATGAGTATGTACTTAAGAAGGCAGAAGAAAATATAAAAAGTAGTTTTCAAATCTCACTGACAGCAGATTGTTGAAAGAAATCTCTTAATTAAAATCCTAAGAAATATGATCTTCAGGACTCCTGTGTTCCCTAGGACCAATGACAATTAAAATGTTCCTCTTACATTTTGTCCTCCAAAGTCCTCTTTTTAAGTATGGGATTTTGATGAAACTTTAACCAGACAGAAAATCTGTGGATGCCACAACTAAGACAGTTCATAGGACTCATTTTAGCACTCATCAGAGTTTGAAGAAAATGGTGTCTGTCCTTATTTAACATCCAAAGATTCAGCTTCTTTTGGTTTTTTGGGGTTTTTTGCAAAGTCTTTGCTATCTCTTTAAGCTGTTTTTCTTCCAGTGAATCAATGTATCGAATGACTCCAAAGTTTTCTAACAAAGAAACAATCATCCAATTATCCTACAGGAATCAAGCCAGGATAAGGTCATTTCCTTCTTGTATAAGGGTTGTGTAAGCTTCATGTAAATAAGGCTGTATATGTACATATTATAAAGCCAGTTTCTATTTGGAATAGTTCAATGTTGATTTATGATCTACTTACTCAATTACTTACATTTTCTAAGAACAAGCACCTTCGCCTCAGTCACACTCACACATTCACCTAAGTGGATAATTAATTTTTATATTATCCAAATTGAGAGAGACATCCCAGGAATTTCCCTTGGCTGTGCAGTTTTGTCAGCAGTTATTCACAGATACTGAGAACCTCGTGCTTTCCTTGAGCATTCCTGTGAGTACTTACTGTAGCCTACATATCTTCACTGGAAACAAAGGCTGTGGGTATTAGAGTTGAAAGCCTGAATTTTTTATTCATAAGAAGTTTTTGCTGTCAATGTTGAGCCTGAAAATGATACTGTTTGCCTTGAGAGTGGAAAATAGCAATTTAAGCAAAATCACTGACTGTCATGCACAAAAAACCAAGTTAGAAATATATTTGCATGAATAGTCAATGAACTGAAATGAAGATTTCTCTTTTCATGCATTAGACTTCTCAAAGATTGCCTAATGAAGATTATAGTGATTCCTTTTTTAAAATTATGAATAGATACTCTTCAAAAAATAGTTTTGCTGTGTTTCTTTGCCAATAATGTTTGTTGACCACAGGATTCAGCAGCTACTTCTTTACCATTTCAGCAGTCATCACAGTTTAAATTTGTTTTCCATCCAAGTAAAGTCACTTGAGGAATAACTCTGTCAAAAATATTATTAAATTCACAAAAAGATGTCTCAAAATATGCATATGGGACTATGTAGAATAAACCCTTTAACTCACCTTTATTTTACGAAATCTTACTGGTTTTTGCAAGTGGACAGACTAGACTTTTCCTTCTCTCCTTTGAGGACAAAAAGAAAAAAAATGGCATCTGTACCTAGCACAAGGCATTGCCATCTGTATGCATTAGAGTAAGCCAATTTAATTCTTAGGATAATGGGACTTTCAAGCTTCCAAAGCTACAGGCAAAAAAGAATATATTCCACTTTGTTTTCTCAGATCCTAAACATAATTTTCCCCCAAACTGAAAGGATGGCCTTAATGGTAAGTATTGATATTTGCATATTTATTTTGTGAGCACAAGTTTTGAAACAATATTTGAATAAAAAATTCTGTAAAGGAAATAATGAAAGACAAGTAAGGTCATGTGTCACTTTTGAGCTCTAGAAAAACATATACTACTCAGAAAGTCAGCTTCTGTATTAAAAATGGGCACAAGAAAATGAATGACAGAGGGAGAGGGAAAAATCAGGGAAGAGCTACTTTGTGCTTCATTTTGATAGGAAAAAACTGTATCAACCAAATAAGGTTTTTTGCTGTAACATAATTCAGATGAGTCATAATGTTGGTTCTTAAACCAAATGCACCAGAGTCTGTGAGATAGCAAGCTCAGACCCATAATTGAAAGAATTATTTATCAGTCTGAGTTGAATAAGACATCATTCATTTAACAGAAATTAGAAGTAGCTGCCTTGGCAGAGTTTGCCTGTGGAATTACAAGAGGATGGGCAAGAATTCTTATAAAGCTGAAGAAGTCTGTTTACTGACTTGAGCAGACTTTGAAGGGAGTCTCTTTGCATTCTGCATGCAGTGCTCTGTGCACAGAGTTATCCTTATCTTTAAATGAACAAATGCTGAAAATCTTCTACCCTACCAGTCTGTCTCAGCAGAGCAGGATAAACGTGCTCAGCTGAATGCACAGTTAACTCTCTGCACTAGAGCTTTACATGTGGACCATTATTTTAATCTTTATTTTTAATGATTTGTTTCAGTTTGAAATTCTGGTTGCCTTTATAGGGACCTTAACTTTTTGTACTCTCCCTTTAGCTTTGTTTAATCCAGATTAAACAACACATCCTTATTAAAAAGCTAAATATGCTTTGTTCTGTCCATTCCCATTTTAAATGGCTGCAATCATAAGTCACTTTTTAAAAATGTAAGACCGAATCTGCATTGTGACTGTTACTACTCTTATTCCCCATGAAAATGTTATTCAGGAAAAAAAGCTATATATTCTGGGCAGATAAGCACATAGTTTCATTTTATGGTGTTCATGGCAGCAGAAATTATACTTGACATTTCAGTCAGGCCTGTAATACTGTTCATTGTTTTTCCTCATTCATACTTTTTTGGAAAAAGACCTGAGGACTTGATAATCTTAGTGCCTCCATTAAAACTTTTCCTAAGAAACATCCTTTCTTCCATTTTAAATTATGCATTTGCTGTTTTAACATAGCTTAAGCTACTATTGGATAAGCAATAAAATGATAACCACTGTACAAAACACTTCTAAATTTGACATATTACCAGTCATGAGAAAAGTAGCTCTTTGAGTCCAAATTGCAGAAAAACATTTGAAGATAACATGATGAATTTAAAAAACCAGATCATTCATGAAGAGCGTCAGATAGGGATCAGCATGTCAGTCTTATCAATAACATTCGTTCTAGTACTTATAATACCTTTTCGTTCTACCAACATGCTTTGGATTTGGGTCAGGAGATGAGACAAGATCCTAATGAGGATGCTTCACATCCATTAGGGACTGGAGTCCATGTGTTTTTGCTGCTGTTGCATTTAACCAGTATCTTTATTAAATTTTGCTGCATTTCAAGCCACTGATATGCCGACAATGGCAAAACCAATCCTGTAGCCCACAACTTCATTGTTCCTCACTTGCCTTCTTCCTCTGGTGGCTCACTGTGCAAGTGAAAGAGATGTAAATTACCCACAGAGAAACACAGCTGCAGCTCCAGGTCAAACACCCCTCCTCTCCCTCTGTTGCCCCTTGGCCCCCCAGGACAGCTGGCAGGGCTGCCAGCAATGCCCACAGCCATGGGACAGAGAGGGGACACCAGGGGCAGAAAATGACTTAGAGGTCAGCAAAGAAAGAGGTGACAAGAGGGAATAGAGTAGAAAAGCGAGGAAGTGAGAAAAAAACAGACTGTGGTAATTTCTCAGGACACAGAATCTCCTGCTAAAACAGAAGGGAAAAAAAAGATGCTGGGTTAACAGGAATGGGCATGAGAGTTTCATCCTAATACATACCGGGAGTAGTGGCTTTGTCAAAGCTTTTTATACACTGCAAGGAAATAATGTATTCTCTCTTTAAGGGTGCTGAAACTCTGCTCAAGGCTCTGATTTTGAGTTTTAAAAAGTAATGTAGTAGGGAGAGAAGTGCAAGAGGACTAAAAGCAGAAGGAAATACACATATTGTGTCAGTCCCAGCCATAATATTCCACTGTGCTCTTTTAATAGGGCTTGAGCTCAGCCTGCAATCTGCTACCACTTATTCAAACAAGGCAGCTATTTCATCAGTGAAGTCGGTAAAGAAGCAGCAAGCCAAAACCCAAAATGTCAGACTAAAAATCCTCTTCTCTCTCAGTCACTCAGGCTTCACTTCCCTGGTCCTGACAAGGTGAAAATTTCCCTAAGGTAGCTCCTGGGCAGGCAAGCCAACAAAAATATCAGATTTTAGGCATTAAATGTAATTGTGGAAAAAAAAGAAATACCTCCGTGAAGGCAGAACATGGTCCTTGGATTTATTTTAACATCAGACGTCCTCTCTTTGTATCTACCAGCCGCCTCTTTACTTGTTAAAGAGATCTGATCTCAAGAACTTATCCCACTCTTATATCATCTCTCTATAATTATCCTTCATTTATTTTGACTAAATTATGGATAACTACATATTATGTTTTGTATGCAGTAACTTTCTCACCTGCTTAATTCTGACTCAAATTGTGGGAACTAATGGAACACATTATTCTGAAATAATAAAATTACTTTCATATCCTTAAACCAGTTGAATTCTTCACTTCTTGCAAGGGGTCATCCAGTGTGATTCAAACTAAATATGACATTTCTTTTTCTATTTAATGTTTGCTGTATCCAGCACAAAATAAAAATGTTACTTGGCTAAAAGCATCTTTCAGAACAGCCTAAGAAAGAAGAAAACTTAGATCTTTGTTTCTCATAGTTGAATTTTGGTGCAAAATTGCGTATGTTACCAAATTTTTCCAATGACAGATTGCTGATATTCAGATGGTTCAGCATAATATGTAGAGACTTTAAATAAGTTAATGAACTTTCCTATCAAAAGCAACTTCATTTTCACAGGCTAATCAAAAGGACATTGTCAAGGTTGTTAAGTATTAAAATTTCCATAAATTGGCAGTTGTTCCATTTGAAAGTTCTTACCTTAGAGAGACATTGTCAGCCCAAAAAGAGTCACATTTAAATTTGATCTAAATGTGGTGTGCTTTTAATCAGTGAGTTTAAAGAGCTTAGGGATAATGTTTTATTTTCCTTTAATTTTTGGGAGGAACTGGAAGGCTTGTTTGCTTTCCTGGCTTTTGTGATATATCATCCTGTAAAGTTTTCAAACGTCTAACTGGCAAGAGTGTAATCCTTTCTAAAGCAACTTCAGACATGTTTTCAAAGGTAATTTTTCACTTAAAGATGCAGATTTCAGTGGCAGTGGAATGGATGTTTTCTGAAATGGCAGGAGGTGCTTATCTAAATTTTAGATTTCTAAATACTTCTGCAAATTGGGTCATTGAGTGTTTAAGAACCTGTGCACTGACAGACAGTGGGATTCGTATTCCTGAATTCTTTCACTGTCTTTATAGTTTTGTTCTCCTGAAAAATTCTTTTCCTTGTCACACTATTACAGCAGTGACTAAGACTTGACTGCTTCTCTGAGCAGTTACATGCCTTTACAACCTGAGGGGAGTCAGTGTGTTACAGTATCCCTTTCTTTCACTTCCACTGGGAATGTTTTAAGACCTAGACCTTTTTTTAACAAAGGACATAGACTAGGCACTGCTACAAACTAGCTCTATCATACACCAACTTACGTCAAAATAAAAATTGCCCAAATAAAATATGCAAAAAATATGCCAAACTAAGATATTAGTCACGTTCCCAAATCTGTTTCCCATGAAAAGTTTGGCAAATTGGATACTGGTTTAAAGGTAAAGTACATGCTACTCTAAGATAAATGGTCTCCTCAAACAATTACTTATGTCTCTATTACTCCCCACCGTGTAGGTTCTCACAGATGAATTTTAGTTTGTGTTGACATTATTTCAAAGGAAGCTGATGCACACTGATGACCATTGATGCCAGGCTTCTTTTATGCCAGGTCAACAATATGGCTGGATCTGTGAGAATTTTTGACAGCTATTAAAAAGCAAGAGGTTCCAGTAGGTAATTTAGGAGCTGAATGAATCCACCAGTTATTCTTTGCTGTTAGGAGTGGCTGACAGTTGTCTGCCTCTGCCCTTTACCAAGTCATGTTGTAGTTCTGGGAGACATTCTGTGAAAGTCTTAAATTACTTAAGAGGGAGTTACTGCAGAAGAGATGAAATTCATACAATATGAACTCCAGCTATATGTTCATTTTTGATGGCAGCTCTCCCGACAACCATTTACAGTTTCCCTTTTAGTCCCTTTTGGTATATTCTGTTCCTTCATGCAACTTTGCATTGTTATCAGTGTCATTCCAATGCCTTTAGTGCCTGTGTACTGCTGTTGGTCAGCAAAGTCACCGAGCCCATCCAGAGAAGGCTGCCAGTCAAGCAGCTCTATTTTGCAATAGATCAAGTCTCCTGTTTGACATGAATACTAGACTCAGGCTAACTATCATCAATTTTCTGGATATCTCTAGCTTACTTTTGAAAGAATCTGTGGTTTAGATGGCTACCAGCTCAGGACCTACTACGCTACTCCTAGTAGTACTGCTGAATTTAACCAGCTGTGTTGTTTATTATCCCATACATGTCTTGCAAGGCTTAGCATGACAACAAACAACACTGAGGAAACTAAATTAAAAATCACTGACTATCAGCTCATTGTGTTTCATAAAATTACTGCTGTTTCTGACATTGGGTTTGATGTTTTACTGAGCAGAGTCCTACACGTGGTGTTTATCTACCCACTGCAGGAGAAATGTGGGGATATTGTAAGACTATCTCATTTTCAGGGTAAATCTTTCTCAAAGGACTGTCTAGTAACAATACATCAGCTAGGCAGTTTTTCTGTCTCACACTCATGTTTTAAAATATGTTTTTCACATCAACAGTGTTACCACACTGTCCTTATTCCTAGTGATATATTATCTCCACTTCTCTCAGAATGAGGGGCCTTATAAATGATCAGCATCATCTCATATCTTCTAATAGTAATGTATGTTTCATTTGCCACACTGGAACAGAATTACCTCAACCCACTTCATCAAATCTCTTTGGAGAATCTGATTTTAACCTGACATGTTGGGTCCATTAGAGACTGTAATTATTTAGGGTTAATTGTACAGGTGTGGAAGTAGGAAGGATATTTTGAGTTGTGACAGATAGTATCAGGTCAGACTCGAGGTTAAGAGAAGGAGAGTGTGCGGCATTTCTTCTCCCCTTTAATAGAACAATTAACACTTAGCCCAATCAATCTTCCATTTTTGAATGTTCTGCTGATAGGTCATGCACCATTACATCAGCATGTGAGAGATGGCCAATGCAAATAGGTCACTGGGTATCATCTCAATGGCAGCTTGCTGTAAATCTAATATGGTTTAAATGCAACAGAAGAGCACCAAAATGAACAATAGAGGAAGAATCACAGATTCAGAAAACTTTATTAACTAAAAAAAATGTTTTCTTAAGCAGGATAAGCAGAACAGCACTGACCCTACCACTGATGTCTGGGTACTGATATAGCTGGAGGTCTCTAAATCTAATAATAACTGTAGAAATATCTTTAGGCACCAAATCTCATTTTGCAGTTTGCTGTCCATGGGTTAACAGAGGTTTTTCCCCTATATTAAAGAACAAAGAGGCAGCAAGCCCAGCTTTATTTGTTCAAACATTACTGGGTGGTGAATTTAAATGATGAACTTTTTGCACAGACACAAGCTCTTTGCCTCTCCATTCTTTCTTATGGAACAATATGAGAAAAGTCCACCCTTGTGGTTAAGGTGTGACTGCAAAGAAAAGTGATCTGTTCCCAGTCAGGGCACAGGCATCCTGTCACATGGCTGCACCACTGCCACATAAGGAAGGCTGTGGGTCTGCAGTGTACTCAAGACCTAAGAGAAACCCCCTGAGTGCACAATCTTATTTCACAGTGACTTGCTGTGAATGCAAAACAATCTCCTCATGTCCCACTGTGAGTCCCTCAAGGGTGTCCCTGATTCTGGTTTTAGTGTGGAGTCTCAATAAGTGTGTGCTTCCAGTCCCCAGCATCTGCAAGATTTTTTATCATATGAGTTTGAATGTGTTCTCTATATGCTTCTTCTATGATTAAATGGCTAATTGATGCATGCAATGGTTAAATTTTGCTGCAAGGTGGAGTTTCTCCACTGTTTCCCTCTGCCTCAGGGCACGCTGTTCCACAGTGGTCCCTCCTGTCTCCACCCATACAGTGCCCACCACGGCCCCCATGCTCGTGTCCCACCTCGTGTGGCTGAGCAACTCGAGTGCTCTCAGCTGAAAGGCATCAAGGTCACACCTTACCCACTCTGCTGTTAGGTCCTCAGCTAAGATCAAGAGGTTCACCCTTATAATGGGTGTAGGAAAATAACAAATTCCCAAAAGCTGATAAACAGCCTAATCAACTTAATTTGAAGTGTGCATTATTCTCAACTCTAAAGTTCAGCTCCAGAACGAGAACGCTCAAAACTGCATCTTGTGCTGTAATTTTAGTTTTCTTCACCGCCATCACATGGAGGGACACGTTTGTCAGCTGCATCATTCAGAAGAGTATTGTGAAATGTTTTATAGCTGAAATGTTCAAAGCTTAAAATTCCCATTCCATATGATTTTTTTTTTTGTTAGCTAAAGCCAAATCCTCACATTTCATTCAGAATGAAATAACTATCTTTAAAATTTTCCAGGGAAATGAAAACTTTGTCCCCTGACTCCCACATCTCCTCAGCATGTTCCAGAAACCATGCAGGAGCATCAAACACTCAAACTGGCTGGCTCTGAGGCTGCTTGGAGGCTTCCATCTCAGACTGTCTGTTCAGACAGGTCTCTTAAGTCTTGAGACTTTCACCTCTCCTCTGCCGCAGGAACATCAGGGTATCTGATGCAAGGGCAGGCTGCAGTGCAGGACCGAGGCCTCTGGATTGGGTTTGGGAAATCAGGGTTCAAACAACCTCCCAGGGATCTGACAGAGACTTCCATGTCATTCTGTAGACAGGATTTTTCACAAAACTTTTTGGTACTTCAGGTTATCCCTGTTCTCAAGCGTTGGAAAGTTTTTAGAGAAATATGTTTTTCCCATCTGTGTCTGGAAAATAAAGGATGAGTTGCATGTGCAGCTTCCCTTCCTTTGATGTGTCAATCTTGAACTCCACTCAGAGGTTGAATTGGTTCCTCTCTTTTCATTTATTATCATCTTCTGAAGAACATTTTTAATAACAACAGGCTATTTGCAGTGTCTCTGATTTAAGTAGCAACTATTGATTGACTAGTTAGAACTTCCGTGCTTTATGAATTGTTCTCCAGAGGTGACGAAACAGGGAAATCAATGCTTCAATTTGCTTTCATATTCCAACCCCTAGTGCAAGTTAAACTTTTTCTAAGCAAGCTTCAGAAGGTGAAGGAATATTTCAAAGTACAAGCAGATTTTGTGGATGCAGAAGGGGCAAACATTTAATCAGACATTCAGTTTATCAAACATGGTAATAGCAACAAAAAAAATAATGGCTTAAGCCATTATTATAGGAAATTACTCCGACTAGAGTTCCTTATTGAAGAAGTATACCATTTTATTGTATCTAAAATAATTTTTAAATCATTTTAGAAAGGCTCAAAACCAAATAGTTTGAATGGGTGGAGAAATACTCTCATTACTGTGACTGGCCTAAAGTACCAAGGCAAAATTTTCACTCCCTGATTGCTGTTATTGCCATGGCAATAGTGGTTTACTCCATCAGCCCAAATTCATGCAGGTATAGAATTTACACAGATTTTCAGTAAAAATACAATGGAAAGTCATGATGTATAGGCAGAGAAGCTGCTATTATTTGAGACACTATTATATTTTCTGGGATCCAGAGTAGTACCACGTGGTAATTCACCTACATTATCACTGCAGAAAACCTCTTTACACCGAGAATCAAGTACAGGACAGGTTAATCTTAATGGCTTATATTGATAGATTAAGTGCATATGTTTTGCCCATGCATCAGTTCTGAATTCAAAGAAATAGCTGTATGCTATTAATTTTGTATATTTTGTTATAGAGTGAGTACTACATATGTTCAATACATTAAAAAAAAATGTCATGCATCGTTTTCTGTCAGAAATGCAAACAATGCACTTTGAGGTTTCTACATATTGCCAAGAATGTTTGGAATAAATGGACTTTCAACCTTATGAAATACAGCTTTTGCTAAAATAAGAGGCATGCATGAATAATGGCCATACCAGGTAGAAGAAAATTACTATTCTGCTTTTAGAATAGCCATAAAGTAATGATAATTTCCATATTTCTGAAAACAAAATGTTGGGGACACAGGTAATATGTACATGACTTTTATTTCAGCAGATGTATTATATTCATGGGTCAGATCTTACACTGATGAAAAAACAGTGTCTCCATCAGCTTTAAATGCTTAGTTCCACAACTTTTTAAGGTACTGTTTATCCTGAAAGATCAATAATTTAATCAGATGTTCATTATTGTAATGATTAATATGAAAACATTTCCAGGTCTTGCTTAAATGAACACACCTTCTATTTATATCTGTGATTATTCCAAGGAGTGTAAATGTTGGATATGCTAACGAAGTAATAGGACTCTAAAAATCTTCATCATAAATCAAAAACTTAATAAGCTACCAAAATAAGAATTAAAAATATAAAATTTAAATGGTACAAGCAAAGAGGGCATTTAAAAAAGCAAAATGAAAAAAATGCTCACCATGAATTACCTGAGAAGCAATCATGGACAATAATAATGTGGGTAATAAAAAACCCCAGCATTTCCTTCTCCCCTGCCCAGTTCAGTTCAGAACTAATAATTACAATTTCAGCTGCCATCATAAAAAAGCTGAAAAAAAACCCAGAATGTTGTATTCATAGCCAAAGTTAAACAGCAAATCTGTGGGTTGCTGGATCCATAGGCCAGGACTCAAGCTCACCAGATGTAGCTTCAGTTCCTGCCATGTACTTCTGATACAACCTTGGGAGGATTAGGGCCATATGCATAACTCCCTCTCCAAGCACTGAATCCCAGGACAGGTAGGATAGTGAAATGGTCCTGTTTCACAAGGAATATAAAAATGGTGAGATAAATTCCACAGGTTAGAATAAGCCTAATTTTCTCCTGTGACTTCTCCAGAAATCAGATGGATATTCAAAGAACCATCTGTCCCCACAAGCAACCAGGGAGACTTGTCCTGGGTGTAGGAGGGTGTCAAGTAGGAAACCTAAAGCCAAGAGGGGTTCCCGGCCATATCTATATCCTTAAGAGATTAAAAACACTGTGTTTGTATTGTGCTCAGATATTTTTTCAAGCTGCAGGAAGGCAAGGTGTCAGCTTCTCTTCTTCTATGTGCCAAGAGTGTCTGGCCTATGGTTCACGGCTTGATTTTATTTTGCATCATGGACATTGTGGAAACAAACTGTCCTCATGCTCAGGAGAGCAAACCACTCACATCATTCTGAGAAACTACATAATTATTCAAAAGAGTGCAATACAAGCTCAGCATGATTGGTTTTTAAGGTCATTCTTATCACATTGCATGGTTGCTTGGGCACAGTGTCTCACCTCTCCTGCCAGGGCTTCTGACCAGATGCAGAAGCCAGTGCCATGGTGCCTGAGGAATCTTTTCTAGCTCCAAAGTGTGTAGCTTTAGTAGGCCAGGCACTTTCAGGCTTTACGCAGAATGTTAGACAGTAGTTTGAATTTTCCCTTGGTATTTCAATTAAACTGCTCTCACAGATCTGTCTAGCACCTTTGGTGGGTGCCCACTCTCAGACGCTGCTCCAAAAGGTTATCAGATCTCTCACAGGTGCCGCATCTATAGCACTGTCTGATAACACACTGGATGCCTCTGCTTAGGCGCTGAGCCAATGAAGTGTGATTAAATCTCAGTTTAATTGGAATTTAGGCATGTGAATGAGAATAATAATTCCCAAACTCTAAGGAGGATTTGAGAATAAGCTTGCTAAGGTTTAGTTCATCCTCCAAAATTAGAGTGAGACAGTCACAGAAAACAGTTCTCTATTACTTTCACACATTATCTAACAAATCTTCATAGGGTCCTGGTGAAACCAGAATTATGATTAATCTATTTTTATCCTCTTATGGTAACTGAGGCAGAAAAGATTAGCCCAACATATATAAATTGGCTGCTAAAAATGTCATCCATTTATTTATTCTGGCAAACACATATTCTGCATGCATCTAACGATAACATTTTAGATATCTTTGTTAGAAAAATTTGGAGTAAGAAACCTGTTTACACTCACATGGTTGACTGAAATACTGAAATATGCTGACAACCCATGTAGGCTAGGCTAATTACCAACCTCTGCACTTCTACACTGGTCATCAGGATGGTGTGTGGGGCAAATGCATCTTGCATCAGCTCCTGAAGCTAAGACGGTAGAAAGATGAAAAGCTAAACAACACAAAAATAGGGGGGCAAAAGATGCTGAAATTACACAAACTTTTCTTCTGTGATGTAGGAACATGCTCTTTCTCCAAGGAGCTTATTACCTATGTTTTGATCCCAGTGTTGTTATTGCTGAGCCTGGGGAAAAAGGGGATTTGAGAGACTCGGGTAACTATCTCCATTAGAACTAAACATGTTTTAGGGTGCTTGTTTCTACTGCAGAAACAAAAAGAGGGATTGTTTTGTCACATGGGAGGTGTTGAAAAGCAGGTCTGGTCTAACATGCCAAGTTGTATTTATGCCTACAGCTGGTCTGATGCTCTGCTGAGGAAGGCACAGAGAGCTGCAGCAGAGGCGATGGAGCTGAGCTGTCTGTACAGCTGAGAAAGGCTCCTGAGCATGTCTCCTGTTCTATTATGATCCAAGCAAACAAGTAATTTTTTTTAACGTCTCATAGAAGTACCAGTCAAGTGGGGCACTTTTTTTTTCCTCATAGGCAAAGACATATATTAATGGAACAAGATTAATTTTCAGGCTGAAGTGTTGCAGAAGCACGAAGCCAGGGACCCCTTATGTCTGGTCCTACGAGGGTGACCCCCTCGTCGAGCCCAGTCGTGCCACTCTCAGGGTAGGTACATCTCAGGGCTGGGGGACCCACAGGTTTCTCGTGCTGAGGATCACAGGTGAGGAATCCAACATCTCGCAGAGTAAAATCAAAAGTAAACTGAGTTTATGGCTCAGTTTCAGTGCTCCCTTTTTTTTCTATGACCTCCATTACCGTCAGTAGTTTAGTGGTTATGTTCAGTGCTGCACTCTAACAGCAAGAGATTAATTGCCCACTAAGATAGCTGAACAAGGAGCCACAGCCGTCAGTAAAAGAATAACACTAGCAGTGAAAAGCAGATCCTCCCCATCTCTGTTCTTCCCAGTCTCTTCCCTCCTTCCCACTCCCTGTTACTGTAAGATTTTTCACAGCCAGGTAATCTGCACAGCTACCTCAGCTTTAAAGTACTGAGGGTGGTGTAGCAGTAGGAGGGCAGACTATCTTTTAGCACATGACCATAGTCCAGCAGTGATAATAATTTCAAACTACCTATGAAAAAATAAGCAATATAATAATGTTAGTCAGGTAGCTTTTTCTACCTTATCAACACCTGCAGACACAAACCTGCACTGACAAATGCTACACCAGAGGGTAGGATAAGTGGAATTAGAAAATATTACCTTCAGGAGCTATTGGGCTCCCAAATGCGATACGCAACAGTAATGTAGATAGCATGGAAAAACAGACAGTAAGTACAGCTTTGAATTCAAACATGACCTTCAAAGGGCTTTTTCTTAGAACACAGAGTAAAAGCCCTAAACCTTTGAAAGAGCATGACCAAACAATAAGCCCCCAACTTCATGTACACCTCTGAGAATTCATTCTCAATAATGGACTCTCAGAAGTCTTTTATCACTATTTTAAAGACTTTATTTACCATATTTGAAAGATATCTTCTCTTTGCCCCATTTTTATCACAGTCTCAAGGTATCTTATCAATATTCTCTCGGCAAGCACAAGCATATTTCTAAGTGACAGTGCAGAACAGTGTGTGATAAACTGGAACATTTTTGCAGCTTAGACCAATGTGCAAGATAAAAGCATTTAGGCTCCTGCAAGAGCAGCAGGGCTTTGGCTGGAACGTCAGAAGCAACTATTTTGTGGGGAATGATTCATTAAGCTGGCACTTCAAAAACTGGAGAAGCTCTTCTAGTGCTACAAGCTGAGTTTGAAAAACCTAGACTCCCTTGAACTATAGGTTCAAAACTGGCAAGAGACGACTAACCCTACTCTAACTCTTCCAAGTCAGAAAAGTTGTGCTCTAGGAAGCCTAGTACATGATGTTTCATAGGCAAGATCTTCTGTAAAATGGAATTGTGTGGACAACAAAGGCCATGACACTTTCTATTAGGGAAACAGATGTTTCCAGAAATTTTTGGTCAAATCTGAACATTATTATTCTCTTTCAACTCTGAATTTTGAAAGTGGGCAAAAAAAATTCCTTTCTTAATGTAATGTGAGAATTCCTTAACATGAAATGTGCTTAGGAGAAAAGAACCAATTGTCATCATTAAATGCATCCTTTATTAAGCAGATAATTCAAGTAAACATATGAAGCTTTTAAAATGAAATAAACTACCCAAAAGATTTTGCAAATATAACTTCAGCATAGAAATTGTATAGTTGATTCACAAATTATTACATTTCTAGTGAATCTTCATTGCCTTGGGCACCTACTGTGTAAATGTATATGAGCCATACAAAACATATGAAGCCTACATGAGACAAATGAAAAAGACTTGGAAGACAACCAAAATGAAAAAAAAAAACCCCAACCTGTGAATAAGCTATCAAAAAACCATGTTGAAAAGACGAATTAAACTATGTAAGGCCTTGTTACTGACCAAATATTAAAATCAGCCTGAAATTTAATCCCACATCATACAAGGTATAGAGGAATAATGTTCTGTTGCCTCTAACTTACTTTACAATAATATTCCACAATGGCTAGACAAACAGCCAATCCAAGAAATGCAATACCAACAGTGAATTCTATAAAGTGGATGAAGTTTTACCTTGTATTAAAGCAGCAGACAGTTCTTTGATTTAAATATTCCTTTTGTTTATCTGTTACATAATAAAGGCAGACTATTAAAAAATTGATCTAAGGCACATCATAATAGAGTAATATGATTATTTTTGAATGCATTTTTTGTTTATTACTCTTGCTAAATTACTGTGTGCTTCAAATGATAGAAATCATATGTGTATTGACCAAAAGAAAACAAGAATTATCCAAAGGCATGTTATAGAACCAAAATTCGACTCTGAAATGCATTTAGTCCTTTACAATCAAGTGTTAGTGTGTTTAAGTGTTTTGTATATCATTAATGTGGTGGAAATAGCAGTGGTGTAACTCCTCTTGGCCTCATCACAGTTAAGGATTAGTCCTAGATCCAATTACATAGTGCTAAACAGCTCAAAGTCCCCTGCTGAGATGATATACAATATTTCTCCCTGGTAGTGTGTCTTTTCTAAAGATAATACAAACCATACAGTATCGATGGATCACAGAACTTGTAGAGCTTTCTTATTCTGAGAAAAAACTCCAGCAATCACCTGTGAGCAGAGTAACTTGTTTACTGCAAGCCTGTTAAATGCATGGGTTAACTCCTGTTCGTGGGAAAACTGGGGGTGGGAAGGAGGTGGCTCGCTGGCAGTGACGGGGCTGACCAATCTCTAAAAATCAATTTGTGTCATCAGCTTTAGAAAGGTAATCAAGTGTTATATCTACATTCCCCTAACCAGTTCTAATCTACTGAAGGTTTAACTACAGTTGATTTAATGAGGCTGCTCTGAGAACTGGAAGGAAGTTTGGGGATTTTACTTAAGAAACAGTAGATGCAGGAGCAGACACTTGGGATTTGATAACTGAGGATGAGAAGCCCTTGTTAATCATGTCTTCCTAGAAGTCAATAATTAAAATCTCATTTTTTCCTAAAGGAATTCTTACTTCACTGTGTCTACAAACACAGTCCCTGGCAATTGTCATATGGCTTTCGAGTTAAATGTTTTAGTCTCTAGGACAATTATTCAATAGGTCTTTTATTCTTCTCAAGTCTGCCAAACTAATTAATAGAGTTACATGAAAAGGGGCATTTACTGAAGAATAAATCCGCTATAAACAGCTAGGACCTGTTATGTTGGATTTAACTCTCCCAGAGTGAAAAATTGTTCTGTTCTTGCACACCAACATTTTAGAAAGGGGCAGGAAGAACATCAGAATAGTCAGGAAGTTTTCGTTTGGGGAATACATTGACTCATGGGTTTTGGTGACCCTGTGTAAAGGCCTCTTCCAGGGAGCAAAACCCAAAGCACACAAGAAACAGTGGTATCATGTACAACTTGAGTTTAGTGAGAACAGGTCCTGTAGAAATGTTTCCCATGTGAATTTCATTCTTAACCTGTTAAATATGTAAACAAATTTGTTGGGGTTGAGAGAAAGAAATAAAGGTGACTGAACCATCCAAGCACTGAACATACATGACAATGCTTCACACTGCTTACCAGGATATAAAAAATAGTTTAAAGACATTTTTTTCCTTCTTGCTCTTATCTTAAAATACATCAGTTGTAGGAAGAAACAATAGGGGATTGTTGAATTATCAGTTTACCCGGCTGTAGCAGGTTCAGTTCGTAAACCAGGCGTACCACTTTGCTGCTTGGGACTCCAGCTCGTACTGGGGCTCCAACATGTCCAGCACAGCAGCTCTCAGGGGTGGAGCCCCTTCATTCAAGCCATGATAGTTCACAAATGTGTTTTTCCACCTTTCTGCATTTCTGCCCAGTTTCGAAGCGGGCACCCAAACTGTGCTGAACCATGACACCAGCACTCTCTTGAAACTGTCCTGGGTTCTAGCTGTAGTACAGCTCACTCCTGAGCTGATGTCCAGGAACCAATACAATTACAACATGAAAAATAAAACAAATAAAATAATAGAACAAATAACAAATCAGTTTCCCATGGAGAGCAATAAGCAAATATCTTTGTGCTATTTGAAATTCACTCATCATATCAGTCTGTGATATTGAAGGCTACTTTTGAAAAGTTCCTAGCAATAAAGACAAGTCAAGCCAAGTTCCTTTTCTCATAAAGTCTGCTTTAAACTTCTTTTGGTGATCTGTGCAGGAAATAAAAATGCAATTAAAAAAAAAAGGAAGGCCAGCCAAAGCAAACACACACATTTTATTTTCCACTTCTCACTTGTCATTTATTCCCCTTTATGAAGGCCACCAAGGTTTTTAATTTATTTGAGTCTCATACTCAGAGTCTTCCAAGGTCATTAACCATTGAGGATTCATCTATTCTCATATTGAATATGATAATGCACATGTAGATTTCTGGTACTCTCATTTCAGCCAACTTTGCTTTCAGACACACACCTGAAAACTAACACATGAAACACCCATCACCCCCATTAGGACAAATATACTGGTCCAATAAGTTGACTTCCCACCTGGAGAAACTCTGGGGCACACTGCATTAGATTCTTACACTTTCCACTTCCCAAATGCTTTCTTCTTTTATATATATTATTTTTTAATTTTTTTTTTGTACCTCTGACTTGGTTTTAGCTGGGATAGAGTTAACTTGCTGGTACAGTGCTGCATTTTTTGGATTTAATGTGAGAATAATATTGATAATCACTGATGGTTTAGTTCTTGTTGAGGAGTGCTTGCACTATGTCAAGGACTTTTTAGTGTCTCATGCTCTGCCAGCAAAGAGGTGCACAAGAAGCTGGACGCCCATGGCCAGGTAAGCTCACTCAAACTATCCAAAGGGATATTCTATACCATAGAAGGTCACACTCTGTACATAAACTGTGGGGAGTTGGCCAGGAGATGCCAGTTGCTGCTCAGGAGCCATCTGGGCATCAACCAGCAGGGGTTGAAAAACTGTGCCTCACTTGTCTTCCTTGGGTTTTATCTCTCTCTCCCTCTCTCTTTCTTCTCCTCCACCCCCCTTCATTGAATCCCTTTTCATTTCACTATGATTTTATCATCATTAATATTACATTTCAATTATTAAACTGTTCTTATCTCAACCCATGGCTTTTACCATTTTTTCCCAATTCTCCTCCCCATCCCTTGGGGGCAGGGGAACAGGGTACTTAGTTGCTGGCTGTGATTAAACCATGACAACTTCCATCAAGAAAATAGCTTATATTGTAAGGATTAATGTCTCCCAATAGTAGTTAATTTCCCAAAAGGATATTTAATATATTCATGTCAGCACATACCAGTGGGAAATGTGTGGCAAATAAACACATGGGGTTAATACACACTGGTTTTGATCTCAAAGCCAGATATTCAGCTGGTGTTCATTGGAATGCATCTCCACTTCAATCTATGAAGCAATACCAATCTGTATTAGTTGAGTATTTGGCCTTTCATATTCTTTCTTTTACAAAGCTAGAGCAGAAATATCTAGAATCAATTATTGGTAAAGTTTTAATCTCAATGATATTAAATTTGATCCCTTATAAACAGACGCTTTTTGAATTCCAGATACTTAATCTTTGCTAAATAGTTTTTCATCAGTAAATTCTAATGGCTTTGTGAAGCAAGTAAGAAGATGAAAAAAATATGTTCTTGCAAGGAAAAAGATGTGCTTGAAACACCAAATAAGTGAATTTTATGTTTTAAAATTATTCCTAACTTTTGAATTTAACAATTAAGACAATTACATGCCTTCTGCCCAGTGTGGAGGGAGAGAACTACCTTCTACTACACCTCAGAATTATTCAAAGTGATAGTCAGAAAAGTGGTTTTTAAGTTAAGGCTTTCTTTACAAAGAATGGCATTTTGGGCACTGTGAGTCACTCTCAGCACACTTCAGCTTACTTCTGGAATATTTAGAGATTTTTTTTCTTCTGGCTTAGGGAATTTGATGTGTGTAAAGCAGAGTGAAAATTAGTCTTGACTATGAGGTCCTAGTTAATTCTATGGAACCTCAAGAATGCTGCTGGAAGCAGCTGTTGCAGGCTCCAGTGCTTCACAATATTGAAATACTTGCAGTCAGGAGAAATGGAAACTGTGGTATATGGAAACGTGCAAGACAAAGTAAATGTGTTATTGTGCTAGTTTGTTAAAACCCTGGCTGTTTTGAAGAGAATCTCGTAGTTGTTGCTACAGCTCTGAAATAAAAAAAAAAGCATGGGAAATGACAAAAGGAATAAATAATGAGCAGTAACTGCTGGTCCATGTTAGATACCACATAAATATAGATGACATGGCAAAAGCCATGGGAGCCAATAAGAAAGTGGGAAACCAACTAACCATAAAGCTCAGGAATGACAAACTGAAAATAAACTCTCAGAGCAGAACCTCATGTCACTCTAAAAGGTTCTTGAGTAAAAGACGATTATGACCTTGGTCTGAATTCCCACAAAGAAAATATTAGCCCATCAATTCTGTGTTAACCTGAATTCAAGGAACCAACTTGAATTCAACCAAGGTATGAGTTAGAAACCATTAGTTTGCTCTTGGATAGTGAGCTTGAAAGCATAAAATATAGGCTTTTAATGTTGCAGTTGGAGGCAGGCTGCAAACATGAGGGAAAGCGAAGAGAGATCAAGATTTTCAAGAGACATCTTGTTCAGATTAAAAGGTTTCAGAAATACAAGCAGATTCTGTGTGAATAAGCACAGAAACAACACAGTGTTTGCAGCCACATCACAGAGGAGCTGGGTACTGTACACCAAATTGCAGTCTTCAAACCAAAAAATTTCTTCACCTCTGTAGTGCTCACTCACTATTTACAAAGACTTACTCATGAACAAAGGTATGTCATTTACTCCTGCAGATAAATTGACTCATCAGCTACAAAACTGCCCTTTGGCTGTGTTTAGTCATCACTACTGAAGGTACAGACCTGGCAGGTGTCACGCATCTCAAGCAAGTACATTTAAGTACAAGAAAGCGAACGAGTACTGAATATTGCTACTGAGTTATGCTGTAGAAGGAAAAAGAATGATTCGAAGGATGAAAGAAATCAGAGAAGATAGTTGGGTGGATGGATGAATATAGTACACCAATAATCCCATCGTGCTACAGTAAAAAGATGGGATTGTCTAATAGAAGATGTAGATAGAAATTAAATTTCGTCTTCAACAGGACAAAAGCCTTGGAGACCTTACATTTAGCCCCTTCACAGTATAATCATGTTGAAGATAATTTTCTTTAAACATGTTGAATGTTTAACATGTTCTATAAACCTGCTGAAAAGATAATGCATCTTCTCTTTTTCTGAAGTTTTAACTCTTGAGGTGAATGTTCTCATTCTTGATGTTTTGACTTGGAGAGAGAATGAGGTACCAGATACGATCCTTCAAAAGACAAAGACAGATGGAAATGAGAGAATATAAAACTATTTGTTACTAATGTCTGATCATTATTTTCAAGTATTATTTAGCTTTTGAATATCTGTTTAATGTGGCAGTTTTCCTATTTATTTGCATGAATAATAGTGTCAGCACGATAATCTCCAACATCCAGAGATGGCAATAACCACATAGACATCCTGTTTTGAGCTGGATTACTTTTCAAAAGGTTGTTTCCTTGGGAAAAAAAAATTATATTTGCTTTTATGAAGTGCTCAAATGACTGATGAAATTCATTTAAAATAAAGTTACAAAGGTTCAGGAGAATTTTCAAGATTAAACTTGCCTTTTGTTAAATACTGAAAGCAGAGTAAAGCATGTAAAGATGGAAGAAGCTTATCCAGATCAGCTTTAAGGTATCTTAATAAAGCTTGAATTGCTGCAAATGATTAAGCTAAATTCATGCCAACATACTAATGGTTCTGCATATTAGCAGTGTTACCTACTCACAAGATTGAGGAGGGATTATTACCTGACATTTTCATGTCCTTCCTGAACTCCGGAGTATGGCAGTTTGACTTAAAATAAAGTTATCTCTGTCAGGAGAGGATGAAATAGAAGTGACAAATACTTAATCAAGCCAGAACCTGGGATGCTGAATTGGGGCTGAAGGTGATTATAGTCACTGGTGATGGAAAGTTATCCACCTATGTGCTATATCAGTGAAAAATAATAAGTTATTAGTTTAAAATTTGTGAAGTGATTCTTTCAAGAATCTTGCATTATGATGACAGAGGAGACATTTACTGTACTTCTGTTAGAAAAAGGCTGAACATCTCTGCTTGGACTCAGGAAACCATCTTAACAAGAGATAAGAAGAGATAATGAGTTGAGAGGACATTCAAAAGCAGACCCTGGAGTTCAGGTTCAAGTCGAATCAGGTCAAACACACAGATTGCAAAATTTTTGCAAGCTCTTTCAAACTGCCTTGGCAATAATCCTATCAGATGAACTGATTGTATGCTTTCTACATCTAATTAGCAGCAATCATATGAAACCAGGGAGTTTTGTGAGTTTTTAATAAAAAACAAATCAAGAGAATGGCTATTCCATTACATCTGAGCTAGAAAGTAGGTAACTCCTGTTTCTGGATCCAGTTCTGAACACAAAAAAAAAATCTGTGTTTTTTTCTGAAGTGCTGAAATAAACAGATGAGTACCTGTGTGGATGTCCTTTTTTCCCCCATTTATTAGTAATTTCTTATTAAACTGCAGAATAAGAAATATCTGAGGCATCCTTCCCATGTATTAAAATTCTGTATCTCTATGCTTGAGTGATAAAGATCAAATATGATTCTATGTCTGACTAGCTAATGGACACTGAGGCTGGCACTAACAGCATTTGTTTCATGTCTTTTTTTCCCCATTCAAATGTGCCCATCAGGATTTTCTAACATGACTTTTTTCTCTAATCCTGCCAAAAAATGCAATTCCTGTGGCTCACAGGAAATCCTGAGTGGTATATTCTGTCACAAAACTTCGGTCTTCGGCAGAGAGCTGTAGGACGTGGGTGACCTCTCCCATGTAGCTGGAGTGCTGCTGACCAGATGACTCACGGAGGAAACACAATGTTGACACAGACATGCAATGCTGTTGAAAAGATTTTGTTTAGCAATTGTTTATTTACTCAGGAACTTGGTACCACATTAGCACCTTTGTTCTGACTTGGGATTCACTGATTATTTCCAGAAACCCTGACTGCTACCAGAGTAACAGCCCTAGCAATGCTTAAAAACAAACAGGCATTACAAAGTCCCATATACCGAGTACCCACATACAACCGGCTTGGCTGCTGGATAACTCTGCCATGCTGCGCATTTAAAGAGAGAATGAAGCTGGGAAAAGGTCCAGGAGTTCAAAACATTTGAGCCACAAGATTTTTATTGTCTTATCCACCAGTAAACACCTTCATCTAAACTTATCTACTGTGTCACTTTGTCGACTGGAATTTGGCACAACAGTGTAGGTGCAATAAAGTTCCTATTCACCAAGTGGTAATTTGTGAGTCAGTCATTGAAAGACTGTGTTTTAAGCCATTCAGTTTGTCTTTCTAGTGAGGTGTAGGTGTTCCATGTGTTCTCACAGCATTTGGTAATAAGCCATAAGACACAGATGAAGGAACCTAGTAAGCTAAAGAGGGAGTCTAGTAGGATATTTTAAATACTGTTCCTCCCACTCAAGGATGGTTGTATGTGTCACTATGGGAAGAAATATTTAATTGATATTCTGCAGGCATTGCAGGAAAATGCTACTTTTACAAAAGCTTGGATCATAAATATGAAGGGGGAGGGAGAAAAGTGTTTAGTTCTCATTCTAAGTCTAAAGAATGTTTCTAAACAAAACTAGGAAATAAGGAAGTACTGGTCTGATTAAAGCCTATTGATGTGAACTGAAAGATTTTCATTTGTGTCAAATGATGTTGGCCCTGCTCTTTTGTGATTCTGTGCTGCTGTTTGTAATTTTTTTTTCTGGAACACAGCAGCAATATCATCTTTCCATTTGAAAAGCATTCCTCTCTATCATATTTTACAAAACATGGAGTTCAGGCCACAGGGGCACAATATTTCGCCTTACCTAGAAGGTGCCCAGGGAAAAATGAAGGCAGAGTGGTCAAGACAAGCAGTATTACCTTCCTGTCATTGAGGTTTGACAGTCTAGCAAAGCATGAAGACTCAATTTTATTTATTAATGTGAAGTTTTAGCAGGGAAAAAAGCCAGACGGAGCCTTTCTCAGGGGTATGAAATTAACCTATGGAATGATCACATGGCCATTTATGTGCTTGTACAACTAAAATTAATGTGGCACAACATACTTTTTTCCCCTTCTGCTTGGCTGAACTTTATTTTCACAGCAAACATCAATTAAATATGACAGATCAAGCTAATAAACTGTATCTGGCATACTCTGTGATTATTTGTAGAATTCAGTATTTTCCCTATAGCAAACTGTCACTTTCTAAAAGACACACCAGAACTCAAGGTTTCTCAAAATAAGAAAGTTGCTCACAGAAAAAAATTCTGTAACGCCATTACTTCTTTTTGTATATGTAATGTATCTAAGGGAAAGACCTCATATTCCATGCTACATGGGCAAAACTTAAAGCAGTGATACTTACACTTTCTCAGATAGTCTAAGGAAGGTAACACTCCCTGGTTTTTTTCCCTCCTATCACTTTTTCAGTGGCTATATTCTCTTGAGGCTGAGAATGCTATCCTTAGCTGTGGCTCTCTTTTTCTGCCAAGCCTGCAAGTTAGAGAAAACTGCCTTGTGTCAGTGGCGTACTCCAAGGTAAATAACTCGGAAGAGTCAGGTTGATAGCTTTTAAACATGTTATGCTAATTATACCACTGAAAGGGAAAAGTATCAGGCAAAGTTAAACTTGTGTGCACTAAGCTCAATTCCATTAATGAGTGCATTCAAATCAAGGAATAAATCATTGCTGAAGTAGAATAAAATGAGGATGCAACAGGTAGGAAATGCCCACAGATCATCTGGTTTCCTCGAGCATTTCTGCTGAGATAAGATTAAATGCCAGTTCCCCAAGCATCTTGATGATAAACCCTCTTCAATTTGTCTACTGAAATCCAGAGATCTAGGTTAAAAGACTACTAAATATCATAATTACCACTTAAAACTTTAGAGATTTTTACAAATGTCTTCAAATGAGACTTGATGCTGTTACGTTGAATTGGATCTGTGTGTGCCAGAAGAAGCCACAGCATGGGCCATCTACTTATGTCAGTTTAAGATGTGCCTGTAAAGCCACAAGCTCATGATAAATTGATTTGCTGAATGTTAAATATAAGCCCATCTAGAAGCTGCCCCCCTCTAACTGAACTGAATTAAGACGAATTAGTCTGACTTGTGTCTAGTCACAAGCTCTGAACACAAAGGCAACTGTGTATGCAGTGGAGGAATAGCCACCAGTGACCTGGCAGATTCCTTGGTCTGCTCCAAAGTGGCAGCCAGGCTGTTGATTAACCTAGGTAGCCAAAATTTTATTAGTGAGGGCTGGGGGAGAAGTCTAACAACAATCAGTGTCTTGATCTGCAGTTATTTATTGGAATTTTGAGCTGGACCTTCCTTGAATTATTTTAATTGTTGAATGTCTTTTGTGAAGACTGGGAATGTCTGCAGGACACACTGCTCTCTTCCTTAATAGCCCATTGAATACTTTTTTTTTTTAAATGATACACCTAAAATTATACAGAGAAGAAAAATAGATGGATTTTTTTTGTTTGTTTTTAAACGCAAGAATGAGCCTACACAATGCAGAATTAAAATGTTTCCCTGTCTTTAGTGATTGCCATGGTCCGATCTATAATTGCGAAGGTGATCAATACAGGCTCCCTCCGGCAGTACTCCTGAAGGAAGTTATCCCTTGCCAAAGCATCTGGATCTAGTATATAGCTATAGAGAATTACACAACTTGCCAATAGATATGAGATTTCTATTGGCATGCCTTGTTCTGTTAGATGCAAATAGGTTTTCCATTTACAGGGCACAATGGGATGAGTCAAGGAGAGATGTTCAGATGCTAAATTTCCTCATTGTTGGGAGGTTAAAGCAGATGGTGAGCATTTCAATATAACTTTTTGGAACAAAACACTTTATTTAATTTTTTAATTTTTTTTTTTTTTTAAGATGGCTCCCTGCTGGAATTGTGCAATTTCTGTGACTGGGGCTGTGTGGTTTGTCAGGCTGATAATTATTTATGTTGGTTTTCTATCTCCCCCATAATACAGCAGTAGCAAGTATGATTAGGAGTAAGCTTTCAACGCTCACTTTTTAGCTGTTTGCTACTAATAAACAGGGAGATTTTCATACCTTCCACCTAGGAAGCATTTAACAAATATTAATTACATTTCCAATGTACCAGAGTTGCGAGGTAGATAAAGATCAGGAGCAAAGTTACAAAAAAGCAAGGTGACTTGCTTTTTCTCCTATTTAGCATTAACCAGTCCAGCCCTTGCTAGGGTAACATGGGACACAGTTACAGGCACACGGGGATGGTATTCAACTGGATCGAGGGTCTCGGACTTTAGTGTGCCTTCCCCTTGAAATAAGAGAAAGAAATTCTCTTAAAGAGATATGTAAAGGACACACCCTCATTCCAATGAAATACAAAAGAATCCTGGTTTAAATTTAAGTAGGACAAGATTTTGAGGTTTAACGGGTGAAATTCATCACACCTATCTTCAATACTCTAAAATTTAGCTGCCAATCATATCAGCTTTCCTTAAGGCTGGCCCAGTCTTAGCACCCGGTTTTGAGCCCTTATTTAGGGCAGGCAGGAGTACTTTGTGTAGGCGTTTCTCCCTCAGCTGACTCAGGCATACATTAATATGAGTAACTTATCCTACACACTTTTGACTAACTCAAGTTAGAGGATGTAAATCCCACCCTGAATGGAGTGCACATGATAAAGACACACCTCCTAGCAAGCAGCATGGCTGGGATAGGAATTTATGATTTCCTTTCTCTCAGTCTTACATTCAGTAAAATGTGTTATGAGGCACTAAATTCTTATACTAAAGATAATAGGAAAGCTGCATTATTTTATTCCTTCCCATTCACTATGAAAAAAATAATAGTGAACCACCAGAAATGTAAAAGAAAGAAAAAAATCAATGTAATATAAGACTGCAGATTCAATGTTATTTCTTTTGATGGGTTCTTGGTAGCAGACACAGCTCTGGGAGACCCCGTCCGCCCGAGGCCTCTCTGACCCCGCTCTGTTTACCCCATTTGAGGCCAGCTGAGCTCACAGCAGAGCCAGCACTGAGAGGTAGCAGCCTGTGGGAAGGGGCTGGAGGGAGGGAGGAGGGCAGGAAGGAACGAACTCCGTCAGCTCCTTGCTGCAAAGCTCCTGTGTCGTAAAGCCACATCCAAGTGCCGCTGGTATTTCCTCAGCCACCAGCTGCTTTTACCTCATAAAGGGGCTTGATTGCTTTGTTCGTGTAGCCTGGCCGATTGCTTGGCACACCCATTATTTTTAACGAGGATTGTTATTTTCTTTGGAGCCAGAACATCCCTGTTGGCAGCCACTAACACCTTTCAGCCTAACTGTATCCTGCTAAAGTGTAGCTTTAAGCACAACTGTAGACATAACAGGCGTGCACAGTCCCTTCCTCAAAATGTCTGCGCCCTCACCAACAAAGGGTACGAAAATCTGCGTGCGGCTCACACCCTGACTCATGACGGTGGGAATGAGCACAGAAAGAGTGAGCATATGCCCAGCTCCTCCAGTCTCAGGGGTGCTACAGAAAGGCTGGAATTCATGTGTGCTCTGGGCCTCTCGTATAATGAACATTCAAAGAGACTTGCAGAGGTCAAGCTTCAGGGCAGGCGAGTTCACAAAGATCTCACAGCTTACATGTGCTGTGTTAGAGAGTGCTTTCTTAACATTTCAAACCTTTCTCACCCCGGTACCAGGGCCAAACCAAAACCAGCCAGAGAGACCAAGGGACTGAATTTGCAGCCCAGAAGTTGGGTGTTTGTTGCAATACAATTTAAATGGAGGCCAGTCAGCAGCTGCTGGGTTTGGGCATTGCTCCAGCTGAGAGCAGGGACTTGCACTACCACGCTCTTGGGAGTGCTGTAAGTCCTGGGCTATTGATTATTCCGCAGGCTTTGTCCTCACTGTAAAGTTTTCCTTTTGACAGATGGGATTTTTTCTTTAAGATGAAAACCTCTCTGTCAAAAAACTCCCAACCAGTTCTTTCACTAAGACAATCAGCGACTCAAATCAAAAGAACTGTGATAACCCCAAACCTTAGGACTGAATTGCCTTAATTATATATTACACTTGATAGAGCAATCAGAGTTGCTTTGATTTGGGTTATGAATAGATAAGATCTGTGTGAAAGATATAAAAAGTCACTCTGTGCCTCTTTTTTCCCCTTTCTCTCTCTTTTTTTTTTTTTTTAATTGACATTACCTTGACAAGTTCATATAAAGTATCATATTCTCTCCCTGGCGTGACTGAACTCTGCTGCTCACAGTTTTATCACTGCAATGGCAAATATTCCTCTTAGTTTAGAGAAAAAATACTTGGCAGCAAAGAAAAGGGAAAAAATGGATTTGGAGTACTGGCTTTGGTTTAGGCATTTATCTTGACTTTAATCTTCAAGCTGAAGTTCCTGTTCTCCTTTTTGTCCTCAGTACAAAAAATAAAAATTTATTAGAATACAAAATATTTATATTAGGTTTTCAAATCAAATTTAAATTTTCAGTTACCAGATACATTCCTTTCTTTGAAAACAGCTTCAGTCAGATCCTATGATTGGACTACAAAAGGATATGAGAATGCCTCTGTTCAACAGGAAAAAAAAGATTAAAGCCCTTTAAGAGAGGATGGTAGGTTCAAGGTGACAATGCATTGTGATTTTATACCAAACAGAAATAGCATTAAGAATTATCTCTAGGTCACAGTACTGACTAGCAGCCTGCAAACCATCTCTTTGCTACACAAGCCTGGTTTTAGTTACAGAAACATCAAAAAAACATTAAAAAGAAGATATTGAAGCATCAAGAGAATGTTAACCTGACAGCAGCCAATATCTTGAAAGTGTATTTCTTAGTTGTGGTATTTACAGGCCAGATTTTCAAAATTGGTCTCTATTTTTGACTGCATCCAGTTTGCAGATGGAAGTTTAGCATGTAACATCATTCTGGGCTTTGCTCTTCCTGTCTCCCTCCCTCCTCTTGTATCACATGGGTGCTCATGTTCTCCATGCTCAGAACTTCTGAGACTCAAGGCTAACGTTTCTCATTTGGAACCCAGGTCTTATTGAGTCCTATTTGGGGTGTAAAATTACGTCTATGTAATTTTGCCTTTAACTGAGCAAACAAGGCTCAGCAAGATCATTAAAGATTAAGTTAACAGATTTCAGACTGATGATAACATAAATTTTTATCAGTACAAGCAATTAAAAACTAAGGACATTGCCAAGGGATGTGGTGAATTCTCTGCCCCTTATCATCTTAAATATAAACTGGATGTCTTTCTGAAAGATTTTCTTGATTTCAGCCACAAACTGGGTTTGATGTAGGAAGTATTGAACGAAATTCTACAGTCGGTGTTAAAAAGGAAGTTAGGGAATAAACTAGATTATTATAGCAATCTCTTCTGACCTCAGAATCTCTCCAGAATCTATCTCTACCTTCAGGACTAATTTATTAAAAGCCTGGCTGGCTGTTGCGGGCAATGGAGTATTGCAATACTTCAAGGGTTCTGTGAAAAAGGACTGTTGCCAACATTGCTGACTGCAGTCAGCATTTTCTGAGGATCATAGGAAGTGAAAATACAAAATAAGCATCCTTCTGATTCATGTACATTTTCCTCAAAATGCTTGCTTCCAAGAATTTTTCATTATCCAGCAACTGCACACCTTAAAATTTGAAATAAAATATTAAAAATTGATAACTTCCACTAGCTTATGATGCTTCTTCTCTGTCACACAAAATAAATGTCTAGGAAATATTACTTCTGCACACTAAGTAGGAATGCAACTCTGGCTGTGAAGAACTTGTCTATAAAAGTCTTCTTGCCAAGAAGCACAGCCTAATCTGAAAATACTGAAAGAATCAGCCAGTTAGAAAGCTATCAGTACTAAAAAATTGAATTGTCATTCTGTTCAAAAATAAAAAAATAGTAACTAAAGTCTCCAGGGCCTGATGCCAATCCACAGTTGGTTAAGTTATTAGATCTAGGTCTAGTGCTAACACCATACATGGGACAGTCTGCTGCTTGCTGCTGGGTTTGGTATCATGCTCGTAGGCTGACTGCCATAATTCTCACATTTTGCTAATAAATGGGACAAATGGCATTTCTCAATTTTGGGGCCTCAGAATGTGTGTTTCTAAAGGTATCATTTTTTTATCCTCCTTGGGCAAAAAGGTTGGGTAGGTAACCATCTTCACACCTTTGCGAAAGAAGAGAAAAGAAGAAAAAATATAAAAGGAATCCCAGATTTTTTTTCATGAGATGTTCTCTCTAAAAGAGTAGAAAATCTATCGTTAAAATAAGTCAGCTCAGGACTTACTACTTAGTATAAAACCCAGAAATCTGGAATGACTGAGGAGGAGCTCTATACTGTAACCTTCTGAGAAAACCTTGAGGGGACTCCTCATAGAAATTTTCCTGCTTTCTATGCCCAGAGACAAATCAACCATAAGATATGTGGGGCTTGGCAGGGCACCTGCTCTGGGACCCCTTTTGGTAGCACAGTTTTCCTGGAAGTGTGAAACCAGCCCTTCTGTTTTCCCTTTCCAATCCACGGAAAGAGTATTATGTCTGTGTTGAGCTATGCAGCTTTTTTGACTCAGTTAAGAGGTAAAAAGGGAAACATACTGTATGGAAAAACATTTTGTCCCGGTTTGAGGCAAATCATACAGTATCATACAGTCACCCCAGGACATATTTAAAAATAATCACTCCCTCATTTTTCACAAAATCTAGAGTCAGCTCTAAGGAACAGAATTTGGGTTTAGACTTAGCAACAGGAGAATGTGCCCTTTTGGCACCTCATATGACTTTCTCTGAACTTTGCCAAGCATTAATCCACTAAGTGCACTGTAATATATTTGGAGGGGGAAAAGAAAAAAATTAAAGTGTTTTTCAGTGGTGACAACATGGGACTATATTTAAAGAAAAGTCAGAAGTTCTTTCCATATATTGAATGACATTCAAGATCCAAATGAGCATTCATTTTTACCTTAGACATTCATCAGGAATGTGCTGGCAAATATCAGAGACAGAAAAATTGCTGGAAAAACTGGGCAGAAATTTCTGTTATTCAGAATGCTTTCACTCTTCTTTGCTGATGCTCTTTAAATTAAAGGCTATTTCTTTGGCATGAAGGTGCTTCAATTTCACTAGAAATCATGACACTAAATATACCATATATACTATAAGGGCACAATCTAAAACGTATTAGCTCAGCGGTTGTATCCTTAAATGTCTACAAGTTACAATGTGTCAGGAAATCTGGGCTAAAAGCGTGCCAGACCTGAAGCCTAGTCAAAGGGAAACAGCAAAAGAGTTTAATTTTACTGCCTGCTCTAACAGGTCACTGGATTTTGATTATGCAGTCAGATATGGTATTCATCCCCTTGATAATGAAAGTTGGGTGGCTGGCTGGAAAGAAAAGGCACGGAAGATGGCTTTTGGTCATTGTCTGAGCTATTTCTGGTAATCCTCCTTACTGTCTAACTCATGTGTTCAGGAAGGATTTGGGCCCGTGGGGTAAATGGAATTGAAATCTCTCAAGAGGAAAAAACGATAAGGAAACAATGTGTACTTGCCAGCATTTTTAGGGGGAGATGTTTAACAAAAGAAGAAGCTGTGTTCTGTGTTAGGTTACTGCTTTGCCAGCTCTACTGCTTTCATTGCTGCCTCACAACGCCAGCTCAAGACAATAGAAGGACTGTTGCTGTTCTGTCAGCTCTTTGCTGAAACTGTATCAGCTGGATCCAAATATCACCTATCAAATGTCATAATATTGCAAATTACTCACCACTTAAGAAATATACACAGTATTTAGAAGGAGATTAACCCTTAACCACACTTCATTTATGGTTTAGTGTGGACTGGAAGAACACGCCTGGTGACGCTAGGTCACACTAGCTGCTCTGTAACTTTTTAAAATTTTTTTTAAATTTTTTTAATATCTTCAGAGCTATAAGTCAGGTTTCCAGGTGCTCCATTCCAGCCTGAGTCCTGCATATTAAACTCTGTGCAGCAGAGGACACTACGGTGAAATTCACAGCACACCAGTTAATTCAAGAGAAATGTAACAGCTAAGTAAATTAACATTACTGCAATGGTTTCTTCTGCGATAATGGCTCCCTCACACACAGAGAGGGCAAGGTAGTTCCCTGCCCTGCCAGCTTTTGAGCCAAAGCTTCTAAGAAGCAACTATGATGGTGCTGTTGGCACAGTGTGGTGGGGCAGAATTTTGTATCCACTTTCACCAAATTAAGAAAAAACACACCCCAATTGCCCACTGCTGGACAAACACAGCAGAGGTGGGAAATAAAGTGGGCCAGCCAAGGTACAAATGGCTCCCTTGTACTCAGAAGGAGCAAATGTGTTTCAGGCTCATGCTTACCTTGGTCCTGCACCCTCCACTTTCTCTCACCACCTTTCCAAGGGGATGGCACCAGGTTCACAAGGCTGCACTTGTTCTGCGATGCCAGAGGTGTAACATCAGGATATCCTTCCACCGTGGCAGTGTGTGGAGCACTGTTTGCCATTTGCATTTATCTGCCCAAACCTTCTCAATCAGTTTTACAGTTTAGCTCCAATCACTGTAGACTGTGACATTTAATATCAAATACTCTTCCAACATTCCCACATTAATAAACACAAACAGTGAATCCTCTCTCTGTTGTAATCATGATTTCTGGCAGCATTTAAAAGTGCATATTATTATGACAGTATTAAGAATTGGTACAGCTTCATGCAATGCTGGAATACATATCCAAAAACTAATTTACTTGAGTTGGAATGTTAGGATTATCCTTCTGTCTTTCATGACTGATGCTTCATCTGGAGAATGCTTAATGTTTTCTTGTCAATGAGTGTTAACTCAAATGAATTATTCCAATCTGTTTACTTTGTCCCTTTCTAACAAATGCAAATTATAATTAAAAAGGAAAAAGAAAGCAAAATGCAAACAGCATTGAAAACCTGGTATGACAACACTGTGTAGATTTTTCTGCTCTTAAGTCCACATCAATAAGCAATTTAACAATAGAACTCTTAATGGGAGACCAACAGATGAAATTGTTGTGGAGCAGTTCCTTGGATGAAATGTTTTCTTTGCCCATGTAATTGCATGCAGCCATCCTTGTGTGAAATCCCCCATCAGATCACAGGGTTTGTTATATGTAAATTGAAGACTAAATGCTTGGTAGCACCTTTCAGCTCTGCAATGCTGGAAATGAGTTTTTTAATAGGAAATTAGATTAGTAATATTTTAGTCAACAAAAATGTGGAAAATTTCTGCATAAAGATGAGAAAATTATTCATGCAAACTGACTTTAAAAAACAAGAATGAACAATTGTTAAATTCTGTATACTACTATTCATTAAAAAATCTGTGCATTATTTTGTAAACAAAGAATGAGACTTGCAAAGAAAAATTATTTCTACTTTGCTGGCTATAGTATTGACTTAGCTTTTGGCTAGCAACAGGTTGCATAATTTAGTGGTTTCAATTTTTAATATGGTTTTATTCAGTTCTCAAACAATATGTGGAAAATTACAATTAACTCAGTCAGATGATAAAATAGACTTTTGCAAACCATCAACCAGGCACTAAAACAAGACATTGCCATTTTCAGTCTCTGTTATGCTTCAATGGATTACATTAACCTTCAGTGAGTTTCAGAAGCCAAAGTGAGAAAAGATTTCTCAACCTTAAACTTTCTCTGCAAATGCAAAAGTGGTTCTTCTGGTATAAATTTGCCTTCCTTTGTAGCTGACAGGCCAGAAAACAACTGATCACATAGTAATAAATTATCATTAATATTATTTATAAACACTTATTAAAATGGTTCTTGTAGTTTAGGCTGGACCACAGAGCAGAGCCTGAATGTACCACACACTGAGAAAGCTGAGGAAGATGTGTGTCACCAGCAGGAAACAACAGATGGTTGGTAGAATGAAGCAAAACGTAAATCACCACCATTAGATGAAAAGTTTTAGGCAAAGACATTCTTGTTCCTAAGAACTTACTGGCTTTTAATAGCCTGGCTACAGCTGAACTATTACAAAGCTTTGCCCTTGTCCTAAAGAAGACATAAAATGTGATGGGTACCCAGAAGGGGGTCTCAGACTTCAGCACATTCTAAGTGGGAATAAGAATTACATTGGTGGAGCAGTGAAAACTAATGTCTTCTCCAGCTTTCTGAACACAGGTGATAACTGCTCTGGACTCCTGGCAGAAGGCTGCAGCTCCTGGAAATCTCTTAAAATTCCTCTAGATGGTTTGTAATCTTCAAACAGTGACCACGGGAATGCGTATTTCCATGGGAAAGAGATCTTTCTCTCACTCTCTCTAAAAGCTTTAAAGAAGTAGTGCCTTAGGTAAATGAAGAGACCCGAGGAACTCATTTTAACTGTAGCAAAGACCTCAGCAGTATGGTCTGTACTTATAAACGAGAATATTACCAGGACTAGGAATATATCATGCACCTGCTGCAAAAGTCCAAATAAACCAAATTTAAAAACTCCTTTCATATCAACTCCCTCTCACCCCCAAATATTTACCAGCTTTTATTGCCAACAATACTATTCTGTTCTATAGATGATAAAAAATAAACACAGCTCCTTGTCCCAAGGACTGACAATCTAAACACACCCCAGGGAAACCCACAGAGGAATAACAGAGGGACAGTAAAGTTGTTTCTTTTGTTGCCTTGTTAACTCACATCTTATGTGCTACACAATAGTGACTCTCTAGGAGAGTCATGAGTTTTGTGCTGAGGTTACTGCTACCTAGTTTATTCCTTTTATGCCTTTGGGGCATAAAGGAGAAGAAAAGGCAACCAAATCCCAGTGGTTGTAATGGTGACAAGAGTGTAAGGGAAGTGGAGAACCTTTTTGCTCACATTTTACACCTCTCCCTCACTCTTCATTTCTTTCCTTATTTTTCTAAGACAAGGATTACTCCAACAAACAAGCAGATTAAAATTGGATACCTGAAGCTATTATCACCCGTGGCTGTCATCTCTCCCTCCCTGACAGATGTCACTGCAGCCACTGCGCTGAGAGCTCAATTTGTGAATGTAAGCCCATTCCATCCATTAAGATGTCATCTGAAAACAGAATTTTGGGAGCCTATTTGCAAGGAAAGTGGGTCCTGGCATCATCTGGAAGGGTGCAAGCAGATTCCTCTTCCCTCCATCTGCCTTCAAACCACAGTCTTCCAAACTTCTCTCAATTTTTTTTCTTTCAAAGCTCCTGGGCTTGATGCTTTTCTTCATCTCATTCAGAGAGTATTCTGTCCAGCCCTCAGAAGTGCCTAGGAAGTGTGCACTGCTCACAGAACAGATTTCAAAGCAATGTCCTTAGTCTGCTTTTGTGTAATCCCAACTCAAGCTTCCAGTCTCAATTTTTAAAATTGATTAAAGTGTAAATTACAACAGATAATACTACTCCCAAGGACAGAAAAATATTAAAATAGGTTTACAAATCTAAGAGAGAAAAATCAATCACTGGCAAGAAGCAGCCTAGGATATGAATGAATTGCATGCCATTTAGAGAAACAAATAAATGCAACAGAATTAATCAGCAGATGTAAAAGAGAGAGTGTGATGCTGTTACAAAATAGAAGAGATTACAAGAGCGCATGAAAAAATCACTATGTGCACCAAATCACAGCTGCTTTCTGCACACATAGAAAAAACACTGAAGAAATGCTACAAGTTACTTTTTGAAGGGGGACATGAATTAAAGGCAAATAAACCCAGTCTGTGCCTCTCTCATGTACACGCACACACACAAACCCTACTCACAAAGTCAGCCCCATTGTGGATTTCTGACCCTCACCCTTCCTCTGCCATGCTAAAGCTGAAATTTAAATTGAGTCTGGAAGGCCAGGGTGTGCTGGCGCAACAGCAGCATAAGAAATAGATGAGGTTTTTTCTGCGTTTGCATTCCTCACAGATTCCTCACAACTCTTATTAACTAGACTGAGGACTTGGGAGAGAAAGATGTAGAAACAGTCAGGCACAGCAAATAGAATTAGGAAATATTTTGGAAACAGTCCTGCAAGCCAGGACGTGCAATAGCCAAATTCACTTTAAGTCTCAACAACCCAAGTTCAAAGGTTTGAATTACTCAAGAATATCCTATGTTTAGCCAACACTGCTAATCTGGCACATCTCTTCCTTGTCTGGCCAAGCCCTTCCCTTCTCAAAATACCCAGAACAGATAAATGCAGTCTTACAGATACTCATTAGCAGAGAGAATGTGACCGAAACATCAGTGCAGCTTTGAAAGGCTGGCCATATATCTACAGTCATGGCCACATATCTACAGTCATGACGGGTTTAAATTTTGTTTTGTTGTTCTTCCAGCTGTTTGCCAGCAATAAATGGCAATTGTACTTTCCAACTGTGTTCAGCTGGGCTCTACGCCATTTTTCACTGTTTTTGATGGCAGAGTTCTCAAAGACATGCATTAAACTATCTGGCCCATGCAATAACTCACTAGGGTTGCACTCATGCTTCCAAGGAGGCCCATAAGAAGAGGGAAAGTTGTCTTTTTTGAGAAAGACTTCTGCATTAGTAATATTAAACTTTCCCAAGGAATTTCAATAGCATTAACAAATTATTTTGATAAAATACAGGAGATTTTGCAGATAGTTTTCTCAGGGTTTCAACAGAGGAAAATGTGAAAGCTGTACACCCACTCCTAGGTGCTGTAAGCTCCCTTACAGTGTGTCCTGTGACCATTCTCAAATATACTAATGTTACAGAGTAATCTCATAATGGTAATGCGTTCACAAACAAATTACTGCAGTAATGCAGTTAGCTCAATTAACTTTTGAATCTATTCACTAGGCAGAACTAAAGGTCATTTTCTATTAAAATATCTCCCTCCCACTTCCTTATCGCCCTTTGCAACTTACGGGAGTTAATATTAGAAATCCTGTCTACGCTATGTCAGGAAGAAGGCAGGATGACGAAGCCAGAAAAGGACCTTATTCTTTACTAACATAACACAGACACGGCCCGAAGAGAACATCTGCCTTCTTTCATGAACACATCTAATTATGGCAAATTGTTAACACCTTGAAGAGGAGTTTCATAGAAGGGTAAACTTTAACATATGCCATTCTCACACATAAAACATCCTGTACTTCATACTCTTCCAAACACATGCCCTTTTTCCTACAACAGTTTATCGAAGGCCTTGTTTTGAAAAGGACTTCAACCTGTTTTCCATTCCCGTGGATGCATTTTTTCAGTGCTTGCAATTTTGCCAGTGCAAATAAATCCATAGAAATGTCAAACTATATAATCTGGGAATGCAGTCAGGAGATGAGACAGCAAGGCCTGCAAAACTGCAAATTAAATTATTTCCCCATGCGCAAATGCAAGACACTACAACTTAAGTATTTTGGAAAATCCTGCCTTTACTTATTTGGGCACTGAAAACTGCCAGTCCACCCTACAGCTCCTGCTACTCTTCCCCTTGAGATCCCACACTCAAGTCACAGTGAATAATTTGACACTGTTATTGCCATGGCAACACCCTGATGTCATGCATACACAGAATCATGATTGACATTCCTGCAGTAACCAACAAAAGGAGAAATAAGGGGAAGAAGGAGAAAACCAGACTTGGCTCCAATACTAATGGGGGAAACAGAGTATCATTGGCACTGTAAATATTGCTTTATTCATAAATCTGCTTTCTCCCATTTTTCATCATGCCAATGTTCCTGTGAAGGGCTCCCATCAGACCCCAAAACACACACAAAGTGCAGAGGGGGATTCCTAACATACACCTGGATTTGACCAGATTGCAGTGGGTATCCTTCTGATAATGCTCTCCTTGGGCAGAGGATTCCATGCTACAGCACAGAAGATTTTTGCCTCAGAAGTTAGTCTTAAAAATGTGCCTCTTAAATGTCATAGGTATGGCCTAAAATAACGCAACACATTAAACAATGTCGGTTTTGCCTTTGAGGATAGTCTTCAGGTGTTCAGCTGGGCTGTAAACCTTTCT
>VXAD01003536.1:991674-1024009 GCA_013399195.1 Dicrurus megarhynchus
TCTCTTCTTCTCTCTTTCTGATGTTTGTAAGTGTTCACAGGAAGACACACACAAACCACTAGGAATAGTATAAAATAACATCTATTAAGTATTTTTTAAACTCAGCGTCTGCAGCGGTTCTCATAGGGGTCTAAAGGCAATACCAAGACAAGGATGGAAACAGCCTTTTATTCTAAACTTCATATGTACAAGGAAAGCCATTTTACACAGTTTTGTAAATTCTGCGTAAAAAAAGCTATTGTCATACAATGTCACTGTGCTTACACTAATAAGAACTTTTAAACACGGAGTACATTATTAACAAGAAAAACTGTTAACAAACAGGCATAAAAGACACAGATATGTGTGCTGATATTTCACATATATTCTAGAAACAAGTTGGCGCAAAAATAAAATGTGCCAGTAAAAAAAAATAGGCTTTTTTTTTTTAAATCACACAATACATGATTTTCTTTCTTGCTTTCTCTCCTTTTTGTACACAATATGCTGAGATCCATTCTCAAGCCTTTTCACATCAGGATTTGCAGGCACTTCAGAAACCCAGCTATATTTTTTACAATACATGAAGTTCAGACCAACAAACATAAAAACAGCTGCTTTCAAAAGAAATTCTCATATCCCATATGCACATTCAAATATTACTCTCTGCTACAGCAATCTTTTTTGTTTTAGTAATTCTTGGATACTGACATGTTTACAGGATGATGTGTAACAGTTTGTCTCTATTCATGTACTTAAAGGTTTCTTTTTAATGTAGCATCACGATACAACAATATGGTATATGGAAGCACAAAGGAAATTGTCCACAAACCTTCACAATTTCTAAAAAGAAGGAATTGTTCTCTTTACAGCTATTTGATCCAAAGAAAAACTTTGATTTCCTCTGCTCTTGCTTTGAGCTATTTCCAAAATTTGCCCAAAGACTACTGTGAATCAGATGACCATGAGGGGACACCCTCCCTAGTTCTTGTCCTAGATACAAGTGTCATATGACCAAATTAGAAGCAAAGCAAAGCAGAACTCAATTGTATGTTTGTTCATAATTTCCCATCTTTAATAAAATAGTAAAATATACTTATCAAAGGTTTGGCTGTGTCTGTATAAATAATCTCTCTCCAGTTATTTCATTTGTAATGGACTGTGCATTAAGATTATAAGGCAATTGGAACAGGATTCTCAGGATAACTGAAAGCTTAATATTGTTTTCCTCGTGAGTCAGGATAAAGGCTTTTTTAATAAGCTCAGAGTGGGAGAGAGAGAAAAAAAAGAGTGCATATGTGCATAATAGAAGAAGGATAGTTTTTCAGCATATAGACACTTAAATATTGATCAACAAAGACTGGTAATGACTCCACCATAAAACATATCAGAACTCCAACTGCAATCCAGAGCAGAGCTCAGCCTTATCCACTCAAGAATGATATGTACACCTCCTTCTGACCCGAGAGAAATAATAAAGGACATGTCAATGCTTCCTTCAACCTCAAATTCATTAATTTTATGCCACAAAGCTGCAAAATTGGTGTAATAAGTCACTGCAAAGTAAAACACATTACAACAAATCCTAGCAAAAAGCCATTGACAGCTACTGGACTGGGCTACGGAACTCGGAATGCAGGGGCGGCGCTGCTCACTTCCACTATGATTGTCAAATGGTGGAACGTCCTTCCATGGATTCAACACTTGGGACACAATAGCAAAGACATAAGGCCCACCAATTCTTTGCCCATATTTTCAAAGGCACTGAAATAGAAAACGGATATGTTCCTTAGTACCATCAGTTTAAAAAGTTTTCAAAATATAAGTCTTTATATGAAAATGTTCCTTATTGCATGGTAAGTTGATCCTCATTTTCTTCACCTCAAGAATAAAATGGTCTTCCCTTTTCTGGTGTTTGCAATCTGTTTAGCCTCGCTACCTGAGATGGTGAAGGCGGTACATCTTGTCTGAAAGGACCTTTAGGAGGGGTATAATTAGGGTCCTGAATTTTCTTATATGAGTCATAGTTGCTAGGCCCTTCAGAAGAAGTTTTTTTTTTCAGTTGTTGTTCTTTCCGCCTCTGCTCTTGACGGAGCAGTTCTTGTGTTTCTAGCATTACCCTGGCATTAAAGCCATGTCCCCCCATGTAGCCATTCCTTGATCCCTGGTAGCTGGAATATCTGGGATTTTCCTTCGCAGTCTGGAACCCTTCTCCAGGGGAATAACTCTGCTCCCAGGAGTCTTGAGATACAGAACTGGCATTTTTCCTGCTTTGCCTGAAAAGAAAAATGAAAGAGGTTTATAAGACAAATGTCCTGGTTTCCCTTTGACTGTTATTGACAATAATCACTGGAAAGAAGGAGGCTGCTGCCATGCCATCAGCTTTTCCCCAGCTACGGCATTCTCCAGAAGTCACTTTCTAGAGTTAAAGCTCTCCTCTGCCCCAAAGTGATATCCTGTCTCTTTTGTTGGGAGAACATTTCCTAAAGAGTTGAACTATATTTCTACATCTCTGTAAGAGGAATATGCCACAAAAACCTATTCAGTGCTACAATTACCCCCATGTTATCAATAAAAAAGTGTTACAATTCAGCTGCAGACTTGGAAAGACCGTATATGTTGCTGTGCTTCCTAAGAATGCAGGTAACAGCCAGCAATTGTAAAGTCACTCATGAAAGATTTGAATCTAGACTGACACTTGATTAAAAATGTAACAGGCAGATCCTTAAAACACTTGCCCTAACACTGCACAAGTCAGAAGATAAAGCTCATTACTGATAGGTAGTTCCAGTTTCTTCCTCCCATTTCCTGAACTAAGAATTTCGTGCTATAAGGACTGTTTCCTAATCTGCTATAGCTTTCATAAAAGAAAAGGCAGAGATAACCTTTTTTGCTCATTTTTTGGCTTCAGGGAGTAGATAAATAGGCCAAATACATATAGGAATTACAAATTCTTATCTTTTTTCGCAATAAATCGCCACATTATTTTGAAGACAGATTATGGTTTTGAAATAACTTTAATTTACTATCAAACTGCTAGATGCTTGTATGAATTTAAAATAAGATTGGTGGTGATAAAGTAAAACAATTTTGTGCTGCAGCAAAAGAGATACCCACTTTGAGATTAAAATTAGAGTACGAGAATCAAGCAATAAAATAAAATATATTGCGGCATAAATCAATAAGAAAATAATTTAGTTGTTTATATATGGCTTGGTTTTTCATGTCATCACATATGACAATGTGGCCTCATCCAATGAATATATAGTGGAGAGACAGGAGACCTGGAAAATTTTTCTACCATTACTAACAGTAAAAAGTCCCCTAATGTTTTTGCAATCTTCCTTCCATGTCTATAATTTGAAAATTACCATATCCACCTTATTTCATAACTGATTCCGAGACCTCTGGATGAAAAATGTTACGCAGGATGAATGCAAATTATTGCAGCAAAAATTACAACATAATGTAAATTCTTACAAAATTTTTTATAGCTGTTATTGGTATTCTCATATCCAACTCTGCCAAAGAAACAATGCTTCTGAGTCATGTTTTATCACTCCCTGGAACAAGAGCAAATTGAATGAACCTCTGTAGGCTAAGAAACTGTCAAGTTTCTGATCTAGAGCAAGATAAATTTTAAGTAGTAGAAAATTAACGTGGAGTTAAACATTGCTCTTACAGTTTCACTTGGGACAAGAGGATGACTAGTTGAACCAATTTAATTTACTGACTGTTTTCTGGTACTTGCTCAAAATTTGTTGGCATATTTTCCCTGTTGTTCTGGGAAGATCCTTTAAAATTGACTCAAGAGTTAATTTGCCTTCAGTACTAAAGATCTGAATGTGTAAAGGGAAAAAAAAAAGGAGACTCGTAGAGAATACACAAGATGAAAGGCAACAAAGCTCAAGAATTAAGCCAGGGCACAAACTTCAATCATTACAAAGTCATGGTTGCCACATTAAGCTTGGGACCTAGGTTTCAGAGTAACAGCAAGATCAGTCACAGCATTAGGAACAGTTTGTAAAGATGGAGAACTGGATGCCCCAGGTTGTTATAGGAGTATTGTGGTATTTACGGTGCTGAACTTTAGCCCTGCAGTTCTGTCTGCTCTCAGCACAGCTGAAATACCCAGAGTGCTCAAACTAAGCCATTTAATTATCATTAATTACTCAGTAACATGCATTGCTAGATTGCTAGCCATTTCTCATGTTGAAAACCACCTTGAGTAAAGTTCTCAGTAACTCTTTTCAAAGCAAGCATTTCTATGAGCTGTTCTATGATCTATTTTTCATATTTCTTGTAGATTAATTTTCTTGTAGATTAGTTTTCACTTTAGAGTTATTAATTTCTGCCACTGGAACAGCATTGCAACTGATTCCAACTTTTAAATGCTACCAGAGATTGCAAAGAGGGGAAGCAAATTTTAAGAATTATAGTTTTAAAATATAAATAAACATGGTTGAGTGGGGCTAGCAGAACTGGAAGAGAATTTCTCAGGAGAAACAATATAGCATTAATAGGTCTGGTCACTTCCAAAGGAAGGCAGAGATAAAAAGAAGAGGGGATATAAAGATTTGCAAGATGAGAAACTAACGATCTCAGAAAACACAGGAACTTTACATTTCTCTTTCCCACCTTCCAAACTTAACAGAAAAATTCTACACTGAAAGGTGTTAAAGCATTTGAAAATCTGAAACTGTTTTATTTTCAAAGATGTTGCTAAGATAAGAGTTCATGGTTAGATAACTTTGCTATGAGGCTTATATTTGTTTCCAAAAAAAGAGTTATAATATTCCCGGCAAAACATATCTTGTCACAACAAATTTTTTTTCCACACATTTCCACACAAGTCATGAAAAGTAATACAGCCTGCCTTATTGGAAAGCAATTTGACACCAAGCTCCGGTGTAAATTATTCTCCATTCAACCATTGCTGCTGATATTTCAAAATGCAAAGACTATTTGCATAATGCTTAACTATGAGAGTTAATTTAAAACACAAGTTGGCTAAACTTCTACTAATTCTTAAAAATAAATATAATGTAAAAGACATTTTGCCCAAACAACTAATCTTTAAAAAACCTACCACTTAAAAAAAATAGGTTTGTTTACACAAAAAATGTATTAATTTTCAGTATCCTACATATATTTAAAAATGTATATATGTAAACTTGAAGACACCTTGACGATTTCTTGGCTAATTTTCTCAGTTCTGTATTTTTCTGTTGGAGGTCTTGAAATTTTTTTCCCTTTTAATTTTTCTCCTGTATTAACATTACAAAGATAGAATTTCTACCCAGTAAAGAATTAGGCAACAGAAAAAAAATTGTCTGACATGTCAAAAGGGGACAACTCATGTCATGCTCAGGAGACTTTTATAATTGCAGAAAATTAAACTGGGTGGTGTCCCACAAAGAATAGTTTGTTTTAATATTTCAATTCTGTTGGGTGCTGAATGTCATCAAATTCCCCTGAAATCAGCTCTGAAGCAATTCTCTGAAGCAATTCTCAGCTACCACATGCTCTCACTTAAGAAATTCTATGCCTCTTCCACAGTGAATACATTCTGCCTTATCTCAATGCTGAACAAAAGTGTCTGCACTAAGTACGACGTTTTCCTCCACAAACGGAATTAGCTCCAGGCTCCTACGCATGGAACAGCTTCAGGCAGTTCCCATACCTGGGCAAGGAGCTGTACTGGCGCTGAGCTTGCTGGAAACTCTCTCGTTCTTCTTGCCGCTGCCGCTGCATTTGGACCTCTACTGACACAGAGTGCCTGCCACTCTGTGAGTACGTCTTGGTGTTTGGCTACAAAACAAAATTGAAAATGTCTTAAACAAAGCAGAAAAACACCCACAAAAGAGACATCATTTTAGTTGCTCTTGTACAAATGCAACAATATTTGTTTCAACATGCAGTTCAAGTAGCTCTTTCACAATAATTAGGTTAAATTCTGACCCCTAACAGTGGCCTGTGTTACAAATTCTGTTTATGACCTACCATTTCTGAGATGTATCAGGCAAACAATCATCCAGAATGGGTTATGCTTTTATGGCAATGCTGTAATTTAAATTAAAACAGTGGAACAGATTTTCAGACTCTCTAAGTGAGCCGAGCCATGGTAATGCTAAGTTCTACACCCCACTGAGGATTTGAGGGGGGAAGGAGCACAGCAGCTCCTTTGAACCTCACCAATACACTCAAGTGATGCTCTCCCTTAGTGGAACCATCCTATTTTGCTGTTGGCCCAGAGACGGGGAAAATATCTTCTGGTTCAATATGATCAAGTAGATAAATTCAGCAAGTCTCTTGTGGACAATGAGGACTCCTGTATCTCTGAGAAGGATCTTAATGAGGTGGCAATTTGAAACATTGAAGCCAATATTAAGAGCAAGTGAAAATGGATGGTCTTTCTGGGAATAGAGAGTATTACCAGCCAAGATCTGACAATGGATGGATTCAAACTTTGGAACAAGGAAAAGTTTACTCTTGTAGAGATACCACTTTTCATTTCACTGTACTACTTTCTTCAGATTTCAGATTTCTTTTTTTGCAAAATAGAGTGTCACAAAAATCAAAGAATGCTATGGGCTTTTCTTGTTGTTTTACTAATAAGGTTTTGCCTAGAAAGAAACCGAGCATTATTTTTTTTCTCCTTAAAATTACCAGTACTATTCAAAACATGTAAGTTTAATCATGGAGAGGTTAGGGAGCATAACCACTTGTCTGAGCCTGGGACTGAAACAGCTTGTCTCAGACTTGCTTTTAAAAGCATGTTTTGCCTTTTTATCTCTGCTTTTCCTCAAAACAAACATCTCTCGTTTTTTTCCGTTATAATTTCTGCAGCAGAAAGAGATCCTAATGGCTCACAAATATATGCAAGATAAAAGGCTTTTCAAAACCTTTGCACATTGAAGACAAGTTTTAGAAACTAGAAAGTTGTCATTTGTGACATAAGTGTCTTACTATAGTCATGTACCTGCAGGTAGCCAGAAACAACAAGTTTTAAACTGGAGTACAACTTTTAGATACTTTGTTGTCAATGAGAATACACTTCAGACAGAGCATCAGTCTCAGCTCAGAATTTAACAGACACAATTTTCCCAGTAGAAGAAGATTACTGGGTGAAAGAATCAGAATGTGAAAGCACAGACTAGGAATAACAGTGAATTTATTTAAGAGAATCCTGAATGCAACAATAATGTCTATTTCAGAATAGGTTTACTCTGTAGAAACCTCACTAAAACTGCATTTCTAATGAAAAATGCTTTAGGAATGGTGAGATGAAGCAACAAATTGAGAAAACAGAATCATGTGTCAGCCTTGTGGGAAATTTTCTTAGAGATGAATAAGCTGTACATCTATATGTCCAAACCAACAACCCCCACAGAGATTTCCTACTATATTAAATAAGGGCAACACATACAGAGCAGCATTTCAGTTATTGCATATGTCAACATTTCTAACTTTCTTGACTTTATTGAGAGTCTTCTGACATTTGGTATTTCATTGAAGGGCTCAGCTTATGGAAGAGAGCGATTACCTGAAAATCACAAGGTTTATTTTTGAATTCTCTCCTGTATGGTTACAAGCAGCTTACAGCAAACCAGAGGGAAACTCAAAAGTTCCCATATCAACTTCCCCAAAAAGAATAAAAACATTTAAACTAAGATCTTACAGGAAATCTCCTCATTTCATGGGCTACACTTCAACAACATTGGAAAGCTTGCAGCTACATTATGTCATATGTGAGAAAGTAGTTATCACAGATAAGACATGAAATCAGAATTGCTTCTCTTCATTTGAAAACAGTTTCACTTTTTTCAGTTGGCTGTAAATATTAAGGAATGTGACAGTACAGAGAATGCTTAAATCACCAAACAGGTGGAGATAGGATTGAGCTGCTGCTCAGTTTAGGTTTATACAAGGCAATAAAATGCATCATCTAGAAAGCACACACACATGTGGAGAGATGAAGTTACCACAAAAGCCTGTGGTAAAGTGCCAGAGGCTCTGAAAGTCCTAATGGAGTATGAATGGACTAAGATCAAAACGTAACTTCAGAGCTATTTCTTTTTAATGCACAGAGGAACCAATGGTTCAATAGAGGCAGGAGCTGTCACTTCTGTCTGCCTGCTGTAGTGCATGCCCAGAATGACAGGATCTGAGGAGTCAGGTCTGGATTCTCTGGCAGTTCTCAAAGAATTTCATCTAATGGACGGCATTTATAATTTGATGGGTCTAAAGGCAAACATCTCAAATCCATTATCTGATTGACTGAAGGTATGAGTACCAGTATGCCCTGTTAAACTAAGAGGATTTGCAATACTTAATTAATCTGGAAAGGACACATATTTAGTCTGAATGTTGTTCACATCTACCATAAGCTGTTCATATAATTGAATCTATTATCTCATTTCAAGTATCCAAAAATATGCCAATGACACATAAAAATACTCTCTTTGTATGTAATCACATATTCCATAACATAACGTATATACACACAGACAGGTCCATTCAACCATCTTATTAATGAAAAGCCCTTTCTTTCAAACCTTTTCATTCAAAACCTCAGTGATACCATTGTGAATGCGCTTGATATAGGGTTATGATGATATAAAGACTTAATATATTCCATTTTGGACCCTTAACTTGCTCAGTAAAATGCAAATCTCCATACAGTGATATAACTTTTCAATGTGCTGTTGATTAAAGTAACTAAACAAAAAATATTTCTATAATAAGTAATTTTAGTCTTCGAAAACTAATAGGTAATTTTGTCTCAGTTCTCATAGTATGCTTTTATACACGTATATTTTTATAAAATATATTCCTAAACACACATCTATATAAATGCCTAGCCATTTATGTTAGCATAAAATGGAGAAAATTAAGAAAAAAAATGTTGCATTATTTTCAGATCTTTCAACAGCAACAAAAAAATGTGTATAAGGAACACACGTAACACAGTAATTTTAACACTGATATCAACACAAGGCTAAGTACAATTATAACAACCTGAAACCATCCAACAAAGCTGGCAACAGCTCGGTCCTCACTGAACAGATTGATAAGAACTCTGGCCTCGCTTGCAATGAGACGTATGACAAGCACTGACCTTTTAAATTAGGATGTGGTCAAGGCCATAATAACAACCACGTCTGAGCTATACAAATAAATGTATGTTCACGTCTTCCACAATACATTTAAGTGGCAATGACAGTGCATTCAGCATTGTTAAACAATATTCAGCATGTAAAATTGTGCTTTAAGATAGATGAAATTACATGGCTCTCTTCTCAAAGAGGCATTAATTTAAAACCAGGGCTGCAAAGTTAAAAGTTCCTACTTTCTCACTTTATGCAAACAACATTTTTTCATGTTACAGAGAATGTACCCCCATGGCTCACATTGCAGTGACCATTATCAGCAGTCCAGGGCAACATATTTAGGGACAAAGGTCCATCCTCTCTTTTCCTACCAATCCCAGGGGCTGCCCACACAGCTTCTGTCCCTGCAGAGTGGCAGAACTACCCACACAGGGTAGTTCTGCGTGGTGGCAGCATGGGTCCCTCAGGAACGGCACAGATCAAAGCTGCCACTGAATTACAGAGAGGAGATCATGGGGGCTATCCAGGGCACTGGTTGTTTGTTCAGGTGATAGGAGATCTACCAATGTCAGTGACGTACCTATCTGACAGCCTAGAGCCACAGGGACAAGCTGGGAGAAGTGCTTCCTCAGACTCAGAACATTCTGGGTTAATAAATAAATACTTAACAGGGAGATTAATAAAGGAGCAATTCCCTTAGTATTTTCCCGGTTATTAAAAAAGATCATTATTTAATAATAAAATAAATGTGCTATTTTTTTTCCAGATTAAGCTCTGTGTTTAACCAAGAAGTTTCAAGTTCACCTGGGAAGTTGGCAGGAACAAGGCCCCCCCAAAAGTCCACGGTTCTCATAGTGCAGCACTAATTAGAAATAGATAAGATTAAATGACCTTGCCTGCTTTATGTGTAAATGTACTTGGCACAGATGACAGACAATCCAGTAACTGTGTATATCAAAATTCAGAATGATAAAAAACATTCAGTGTTTCTGGGAGATGTCCTTGAAAACTATTTTTACCTCCATCTTTGTCTTTATGTTGCTATGGTGAACAGAACATATAGCAATATGTCTTCTAAAATTTGCCAACAGGTGTATGTATTAACTCAAACAACATATAATAGGAAAATCCCATCCCTTTCTGTACCTTTCTATGGTGTAGGGATGCTGAGCAGTATGGAACAAAGGTTTCTGTTGTGTCTTAGGAGCAGCAGAAGGAAAATCTTCAGTATGGCAGAAACAAACCACTAAGCCCTGAAATTCTGCTTGAGGTATTTATGCTCACCGTATGCCTGTGAACTATGAATATGTCTGTTTACTAACTAAAATTACTTAATTTCTTTTTAAAATCTTATATCTTCATTTTTTAATTTCAAATATATTAGTAGATTAAAGCTACTGGGTAAGAAAAGGTTAAAATACAAAATATTAAACTTAGACCCTATATCTTAGCAAAAAATGCTGGTATTTTATTAAATCCTTTGCAGATTTGATAAAAAGGATATTAACTACACAGTTAAAGAGAAACTACCTGTGAAGACATTGCCCTGCATAACTTTGGTTTCCTCTCTGAAACAGATTGTGGGATAGGAGAAACTGCAATTTAGCTTCTAAGGGTTTTGTCTACTGCAATACTCCATTAGATATTGCCTAATATCTTGTATAAAATATCCTAAAATATATGTTTGAAATGGATTAATAATAGAAAGAATTATTACACTACTTCTCTTTCTCAATAATGTGTTGAGTAATTCTACATAATTTACAGCCTGATATAAACTTTACAATGTTTGTATTGAATAAAGTCTGTTACTGATTTTTTCAGGTAATATTAATATGCTATGGTTGAAGTTAGAGCAATAAAAATTAGACTTTTGTTTTTCCTAAAGAATTTTAAATTATTTAAAATTTAGTATGGCTTTGAGAAGGTCAAGGACTTGAGTACAGGGATAAGAAACAAGTATTTTAAACAGACAAAAAATATTTTTTTTTCCTTTAGAGACAAGACCTACACACTAACAAAGAGCAGAAAAAACCTAAGCATAGTCCCCAGATTTTCTGAGCCTTTATTTATCAGGCCATGTATAAATACATTATTAGGACTCCTAAAGTCTTTTCTCTATGAAAATCATGTAATTATTTACTTTTCACAAATCTGTGCATGTAATTAAAGCTACACTCAGACAAGACAGGTAATGTATATATTATGACCCAGTTAGGTGTTATCCTTAGAAAATAAACTATCTTTTTATTTGACTCCTAAATATTTAAAGCACAGTTTGCTCAGCTGCTCCCTTAGTGCCAATTTTTTTCCCATCATTCAAATAGATCCAGGATGACTGGAGATGAATGTATTTGTGAATGGAATTTGCCACTTCCCATTTTCAGCACCAATTATTGTATTGAATATGATGAAATAAAGCACGAACTTTTGTCCCTCAAGTATCTTTGTGGGCTTTTTTGGATCACTGGTGTGCTTCTGCAAGCAGGATGGGCAAGCAGCTGTAGTGTTTTCCACGGATTTAAAATGCTCTTTTTATAAATTGGATTGTTCACTCCCATGGCATTTAGAGCTGTGGTTTTGTTGTTGAAGCAGGTGGGTATGTCTGTTAATCAAGATGTGACTAGGCAAAAATACAAGATATGGAACAAATTACAGCGAAAGTCGCCCAAAGCCTGGGACTGGTACAAGGTAAACCTCAGCAGACCTAACACAACCCCAAAAAGCACAGAAAACAGAGGGTCAAGTTTGGTACCAAACAGAAAAATCAGCCCCAGAAGAATCCTCATTGGTATAAAAATGTCATAGCAACGGCAAAGGCCTTAAATATTAGCAGACACACTGTAATTCCATGCAATTCTACATGCCCAGATACACATTTCTGCAAACTTTGACTGGAATTAACACCAGCAGGATTAAAATGGATTAATCAAATTTTATGTTATTTTTATCTTTTTTTTCATGCAACATCAGGCCTATAGTACTGCCCTTGAAATCCTCTTGTACCTTGCTTTTTGAAATATGTACAATAAAAAGCGCTATATAAAAGAAAAAAAAAAACTGCTATGAAGCCTGAGAAAGTCATCTTAAAATAAACAAATGCAAAAATCTCTTCCATAAAGCTTTGACTCAGCTGCAGAACTAGTGGATTTTAGAGATGGCTCGATGTTGGAACATTTAGGCAGTTGTTTAAACCCTAACAGTGTGTCATTCAAATGGCCTTGAGCAGAAATGTTATGCTGCTTAATAGACAGTGTCATCTCATTCCAGAGCTATCACTTTTTGTGTCTGCTATGCTGCCTGATGCTGTGTGAACACTCACAGGCAGTCAAGTACTTTGTTTACTGGCAGGACAAATACAGTGGGTCAAAAAGTCCAGCGCTGTTGCATTGCTCATGGATGGAGAAACGACCTTCACCTGATGGGCACCAGCAGAAAGGGATGGGCCAGGCACCCACGGGGACCACGCAGAGCCAGCGTGATGCAGTGCTCCGTGGAATGAGATCTGCCTCCAACCCAGGGAGGAGACTGAAGGTATCTGTCACAGGTAACTGGACTCCTGTGTCACAGGCCATTAATAATCTGGGAGGAATTGGAGTTGGTGAGGTTTACAGGACCATTTTGATAATATATTAGTGGGTTTCTGAGGCACTGAGCTCCTCTGGATATCCTCAGAGCTACCAGATTTCCATCAGCATCCATTACTTACACTGCAAACTTCATGTTCATTTATACTTTCTTAAAGTAACCAACAGTCCCACATCACATCAGCACTTTGTTCCCTATCCTCAACCATCTCATCAGCTTGTTAATGAGAAACTCAAACTACTTATCACCTCGCAGCACACACTTCTCCAAGGACAGATTTTTCCTCTCTTTCTATCCAAACCAGGTCAGAGTTGGCTGCTGTCTCGTGGCTCAGAGGCCTCTCTGTATGCAGAGCTTTTTGTTTATACAGGCTGTACAACCCATCTCCCTCAGGTGAAAACACTCATTTCAACAATGGCCCACGTACAGGTGCACTTTGCACTGCTGTGGTTTGGAACCAACAGCTCACAGATGGAGAAGACTGAAAAGACACTGATGAATGTATCTAAGTATTTTCCTACATGTGTATTATAAACCAATTTTGCATTTTTTTTTTGTGACATTGGTATTTAATAATATGTCTGGATCTGTTTTGAGAGGTTGTCTTAAGAAAGTCCATAATTTTAGACTAAGATGTAAAGTAGTACAACACACTCCTGAAGAGAGAGAGTTATGGCTCTTTAATACTGAAATGACTGTGAACTGCTGAAAAGGATGAGATCATCGCTTTATCTTTTCCAAGCATTGTGATCTTGAAAGGCTGAAGTACACATCGGAAAAATAAAATTATAAGTCAAATAGACTCTGGGCAACTTTTTTTTTAAAGTACTTATCTAAAATAAAACATTTGGTCACCTATGTATTTAACAACAGAGCAGCTCTCACAAAAGCAACAATAAGCTTCAGAATTAATATTAATCCATTAAGCTGAATTAGTCACTTTGAGCTCATTTGCATGATCTGTAGAAGGGGAGTAAACAGAGATACCATTTGTTTGAACAAGAGAAAATAGAAAGGTCAGTGTTCTGACCCACAATTTAGGAAATTATTCCATTCCTAAGGTAATCAGTCTGTCATCCAAATAATTCCCTTCTCGCTCATTACAAGAAACTATAATAAAAGCCAAGCTGACTGTCTAAAGTTGCTATGGCATTTAGATACACAACAATTTGGCCCATGACCTTCAGTAGTTAAGTTCCCAAGTCTTCAAGAGTGAAAGCTTTTCTCATACACAGTTTTCCCAAGAATGTTGCTCGAATCTCTCGTTTGGAAATTAAACAGTAGCTGATATGGATAACAGAAGGTATCAACTACACCCAGCCCCAATCTACCCCAAATGGTTAAACTATCCCTGTGATGAGCTATCACATTATCTTCCACACGTCAAATTGAAAGCATCTGGTCATAAAAAAATATTTCTATTATTTATTCAATTTCAGAGAAAGGAAAAGAGAAGCCTACATCCTGACACTGTTTTTCTCAGTAACTTCATACACAGACATGTGGCTCTTTGGCTATTCACACCTTGGTCTCATGTGCATGGCAATGCTGAGTAACAATAACTAACCACCCTCACCTGCTTTAGAGTGAGAGACTCTACTGTTGTCATCATACGCTTCCTACTTTTTTGGGAACACAAGCAAGTTGCTCACTGTCTTTATCATGGAATTTTCAACAAAGTTACAGGTTTAGTCCTATATTTAAAGGATCCTAATTTAGGATATGTAATTGATTAAAAAGCAGCACTAATTCATTCAATTATGTTAATCAAGATAAGCACATGAATTTAAATAATTTTATCACATCACTAGATCAGCTTGAACAGGATTTAAAAGATCAATTATGATGTATATCTTGATACAGAACTATCTCAGCTAATGTAAGTGTCAGAGTGGTACTATAGTAAAGCAGGCTCTCTCTTACTGTGAAAAGACATAGCTCTACCTTTTAAGAAAATAACTAAACACAGTGATGTTGCTTCAGAGAAAATACCATTTACAAGGTTACATCTTCTATTATTTATTGTTAGTATGTATTTTATTCTGGTTTTCCTTGAAAATTTCAGATCAATAGATACTGCCTTTGAGACAAAAAAATCCAACCAGTAACTCACAAAGTCAAGGGTCTAAACACAGAGCAAATACCGCTACCTGCACACATGACAGATGGCTGAAGAAATTTAAATATGACGTAAACATCAATGAAGCAAAAATGGGGATCACTGCAAGGGCAGTAGCGTGGAGGCAGAGCACCCTGCCTCCCTTTTGGTCTGCTCCCAACCAGCCCAGGAACAGCAGGAGTCAGCCAAGCTTCCCAGCTTTGACAGGCCCTGCGCACTTACCCACGGCTGCTCAAAGCTGTAAGTGCGTCTCCTGTCTTCCACGTCCTCGTCTTGCTTTGCTTGCTGGAACTCCTGTCTCAGGCGCTGTATTCGGTCGTGATTGTTGGGGGTTGATCTGTTGCTAAAAGAGGAAGGATGGAAATGATCAGTATACTTGGGAACTGCCACCTTTGACTGGGACTGCTACTGCAGTGCAGGACTACAGACCTAAAAATAATTTACAAGCATTTAGTACAAAGATCTTTAGGTTTCTTAAGATTATTAATGCTGTTTGTCTTATAAAGAAACTTAACATGTTGCAAGAACAAGACAAAAAAAATGGTATTTCTAAAAAGTTGTTGGCACCTTTTCAGTATATGTCACTCTTAGAGAATGAAGAGGAATAGATATACTAGTGTCAGACTTAACATAAAGGGAAATTAAAAGTCCTAATGATCTCTGCTACTGAATAAACAAGAAAGATACTTTTCCCCAATCAATAAACTGTAGTACTGTCCAATCTTTAGTCACATCAAATTAATTACAATGTCTGAAGGCTCTACCTATATAAAATTTGGTTATTTTCCCCAATCAATAAGAGCCTGTCATCCCTTACTTCTGTTTTTAACAAGTCTTTTAAATTGATCAGTCTGAAAGCATTAAAAGGCTTGGGGGCCAGTAAAAAGCCATCCATTTGACAGGGCCATGGGCAGAATGGATCCAAGCAGCAGACAAGAGCTGGCTTCACTCGGCCCCACAGACACTGGTGGGCTGGGGAGGGCTCAGTCCTGGAGGCACTGATACAAACCAGCACACCCAGAACCTTCAATCCTTCAAACCCATCAATTTTTCCACAATGCCTGCTAATCCACACTCCACAGTGCAGGTGTATGTGAAACCATAATGAAATATGCACAGGAATGGCTTATTTCACGGGGCAGTGAGAAAGTGGGTATTTATTAATCTTGTTGACATTTTTCCAGCTGTGCAGCTCCTACCTGACCCTACAACCCCACTCTTTCAAAGACGTTAATGTGAGAATCACAGAAAGCCTGACAAACAAATATGTTATATCAAGACTAACCAGAAGCATTTTAATCTCTTCTTGTGGGCTTCTTGTGCCCTGCATTTTGTTGTTTATTTCAAAAGAGCTGATGAGGAATGGACAGCTATTACTTTGTTTCAAAAGAGAAATCTGCAGAGAGACAATAGAAAGCAATTCCACTGATTTCTTTTCTTGGACACAGGGTACAATAAAACACAGTGAATTTGTATCCCGTGTCTTCTCTTGTATGAAAAGAGACAATTCTAGAGTCCATTTGTGGCTGTTTTCCACGTCTTTAGGGACTGGTAGGTGCAGGGGATTGGATGTTGTAGATGTTTGAGACATTACCTCCCACTCTTTTCAGTGCCAATAAATAGTGTTTATCAGTGCTTGGTTGGCCAGACAGAAAAATTAGTATGGTTCTGGCAAAGACTAATTTTTGAAGTGGTTTGGGTTGCTTTTTTAAAAAATTTATTTGAAACCAAAGGCAAAGAAAAGGAAGGAATTTAGAGACGTGTTTTCTTTCATGCTTTTTTTTTAAACCCAAATGGGAGGTTTAGGAAATGCTTTATTTGTAGGGTAAGTCAACTTCTATGTGCAAATTGCCCTTTTGAAAAATACAATTAAAAGAAAGCTTAATTTAGAACAGGTGGAAATGAAACACTGGTATTTTCAAAATTTCCACTTCATTGTAGGTGTGTTGCTAATTTTATTTCCTTAATTTGACTTCATTTTGTGAAACAGCTTATCTCCATTTGCAGTTTTATTTTATGTAAATTTATTCCTTATTGTCAAGTTCTGCCCAGATTTACTATACAACCACTAGTTTTTTTCCCATGCATTGCTATACACTTCACATTTTAAAGGGATTCATCACAATCCAATACAAGATGTACAAAACATTTTTAAATGGTCTGTTGATTTTTAAAACTGGTATTGTTAATCCAACGAACAAGTAGTCCACTGCTTTCTACACAGACAAGTGTTTTCTGGATGATAAATTGCACTTAAAGAAGCAAAAATATAGTAAATATTAATATTTCAGGTATAAGAATATATGTTTGAAAGAGAAAAGTCACTGAACTTCTGTGCAAAAATTACTAGAAAAGTGCCACCCATAGATACCTTGTAGTACTCAAGATGATGGGTAAATAATCAGTGTTCCATAATCAAGGTTGTTTCCCACTCTAAGACATCACAGTGCAAAAGTGACACTGAAGCAGTTTATCCAGGGGCAAACAGAAGGTAAACCACAAAAGTACTGCACTAAACCTTGTGCGCTATACAGGATACACTGTACCAGCCCCAGAAATGGGCTGCTGGAAGGGTTATTACAGATCTGAGGGCTTCTGCACATTTTGTGATAGTTATTCATTAAAACAATTACATTATCAGAGGAATATCAAGAAAACACATAGTGCCCAAGCCATGTGTCTTTTCCCAAACAGCAAATGCATGAACTTGACACTCTCTACACTGCAGAGAGGCATAACAAAGGACAAGGAGGATCCTGGGATTTATGGTCAACTTGTCTCCAGACCTAGGAACTTGTTTTAGTGACAAAAAAAACCACAAAAAAAACTACAAAAAAAAAAAAAAAAAAAAAAACAAACCAACCCAAAAAAACAAACAAACAAAAAAAAAAGAAGTCAAGCTGATTTAAGAAAAGTTATTCAAACTTATTAAAGGTTTGACAATGGCAGAGAAGATAAATCTTTTAACAATATTTTTATTTTGTCTGAAAAGCAAGGGACATGACCCAAATTTAGAAAATTGCAAAAGAAGTGAACTCTAAAAAGGACTATTTCACAGAAAAGAAAGAGCAAAATTAGAAAAAGGCATTTCTGTATCTACTCAAATTTCTTTGTGCTCAAAAAGTCTCTAAGAAACAGAAAGTGAGATCAAGACAGTGGGTTTATAATAATAACAAAAATTAAATATTTTTATTTAGAAGAGGAAAAGGCAGACAGCAAAGGAGGCACTAAGACATTTCTTGAAAGATCATTTGAGGGCATAGACTATATCTTAGATTGGCCTCCTTTGGTTTCCATTTTCATTTCAACCTTGTTCTGGTTCTCGAGGTTAAATTATAGCTGCCTTAACCTTCTCACCTGAGGGCTTGCACATCTCTGTCCTGTCCTGCCATGCTGTCACCTCTTTCTTTTCACGCCTCTCTTCATCCAGTTAATCTTATCATCAGTGCTTTTTTTGGTGGTTTTTATGTCTCCCACTGCACTCCCTCTGCACTCATGGAAGACTTGGTACACCCACTTGGTATCTCACTCAGCTCCCAATTAGTACTTCCACAAGGAGGGAAATGCAAAAATCATAATCACAAGAGAAAACTATCACCAATAAAATTTTGGAGTCAACAGTGCAAACCTAATTTTACTCTTTTTCAGGTCCCAAGATGTTCTGTTTTATTTACAAATCTTTACGTAAGTCACATCATTATCCCTTGGGATAGAGCTAAACAAATTATATCCAGTGTGAAGTGTCCTCAGCCAGTCTAAAGCAAAATGAATTTTGACTTATCGGATGAATTGACCCAAGAGAGGTAGGGTCATATCAACAGACTACTAAGATGCAGGCTGCAGATGTTCTTGCTGCTTAAATTCCCCTTTGTGGGTGTATGGTGCAAGTCCTCAAAAGTTCAATTAAATGTGCCATGTTTTGTTTGAGTCCTTCATTCAAATGCACTGAAAACCTGAAGGCAGATCCACCTCAAAGAATTCAGGACTATTAGCAGGAAGGAAGGCATTTAACTTGAAATCCATCCAAACTCTATTGAAGATTTGACCTATGTTTGCTTAAAATTTTTAGCAAAACTGGAATTACAACTCTCTACAGTAACCACAGCTTGCCCAGACAGCCTTGCCTTATGCCTACTTAATAACAGGATGGCTGTGAATTTACAGAAGACAATTAGCACCTCCTAGCATCAGATACCAGTGATGTTCTTTCTATCAAAGTGCTCTCAAAATTAAATGTTCTTAAAAGAAATAAAATTCAAGGAAAGGCTTTTAGGGCCAAAGTTTACTTGGGTTGCAAAGCATCTGTGCTTTCCTGTATCACAGCTCTACTTGGCACCCCATTGCCTTCCATCTGCAGATGGCACATTTCACAATCAGTTATTTTGTGAGTGCTGCTTCAAAACACACCACCACCAGCACAGACTAAAAATGCAAAGATAAGCAAGGCTTAGATAGGCCAGGGCTGTCACATATTTCCAGAAACAAGCAGTTGCAATAATGGCCATCCGAGTCTCAGATCATTAAGCAATGTCTCAGTGTGATGTCATGCACTGATGTGCAGAGCTGTATTCCTTTCAAAACAGTCAGATTTCCAGTGTGATAAAGTAGATACAAAAGTGCCACTGAACAGGGACAACTAAAGCTTTGGAAAAAAAAATTTATTGGCCTGAAAAAGCATGGAAAAGGGTCTTAACAACACCACCAGGCAGTTGCAACTTGACTAGAATAACCAAAAGGTTGGTAAACAAACAGTGTTCTTTACACCTTGAAATCTTCTATCACACAATTGAGCTGCTGGGGCCTCGCTGGCCTGACCGGCTGCTTAGATCTCTGGATAGCAGTAATAAAACACAGATGGGTTCTTATCTGCTTCAAGCTGGCAAATAACTATCACCCATTTGTACGATATAAATTCCTTTTCGTTTGAACAGATTACTTGTGTCATATTAAAAACCAAGGTCTGAATTTGCATCTACGTCTGTTTACACACAGAGAGAGGAGCAGGCAACGAGTTTATTTCCATCACACTGAGCACAATGTCCTTGCTCTGGTGGCCATGCCATGGTTGGTGGCACACATCTTCACCAGAGTACAGGACTAACTGAACATCTACAAAATTAGCCCCTTTCTTCATCACTTGAGCAGGATGAAACAGCCCAACAGAAAGCAGAGTGGTGATAATCTAATATAAAAACTTCTGCTACATTTACTGGAACTCGAGCACCCTCTCACCACAGTGCTTAACCTCAGGCAGATGGGTTTGTCTGTTTCGGATGGCCCTTGAGGGTGAAAAAGAGGAAACTGTCAAGTTACTGCAAGAAGTCATGGACATAAAATAAAATGAAAGTGTGCCCTTTACCAGCCTTAAAGTTACCACCACGTCCCAATGCACAGTCTGCTGGTTTGTTCACTTTAAGTAGATTTGTTAATCATCAGTGACACAGATGACTGTGCCTGCACAGCGCAGGGCGATGAGGGCTGAGGAGCAGCACAGTTTGCACCGTTTCCTTCCTGCCACCAGCTTGCCAGAGCAGGTTGGTCTTTTCCTATCATTTTGTTCTGTGGTTTATTTTTTGACATCTAAATGCCACTCCTTAGGCTTAAGTTAGTGTAACCAATTTGGCTGCTCCTCTCCTTCCATTGTGCCCTACATATGGTCCTTTTCTGAGACATCAGGGAATAGATTTTTCATGAACAAAATGGATATTAACACATAGAGACATGGTACACAAACTGGAGCAACCACAGACGGTGCCATATCAAAGAGCTGTTACATGATTACAGAATTGCTACAGTCAGTCTGAGAAAAAAATTAGCTGAGCAAGAGATCAAATTTGTTAGACTACAAACGTACTTGTAACATGGTTGTAACCTGGAAAGAGGCATAAAAAGCTTTACTCCACACTACTTTTGGTTTTCTTAAGTGTCAAAGAATTTATTGGGAATAAGGCATAAAAAGGTAGGGGAGAGGTGTTAAAAACCAAAAAATGTATGAATTACAAAACTGTAAATAAAAATAGTTTCTCTGCACAAGCTTCATTAAGTTTTATCAGCTAGTATCTTGGGTTTTTACACTCAAACCACTGGTCATAAATTCACAGTAAATCCCCCATATGTTCACCAAACACCTGAATTCAATTTCTCTTCTAGTTATAAGAAGCGAAATGTGCAGCTCAAATTAATTATGCATGCAAAGTTAGTTTCTAACAAGGGCAGCTTCTTGCATGCTGAAGGGTATACATTCTATCCGATTTTTTTCCCCCAGATCTCTTTCAATTTTGGCTTATTCTACTGTTCACAAGGTTATAAAAATCATCCTCTCTTGCCATTTCGTATTTGCTAAATGAACACAGAGCATTATACATGCTTTAAAGTCTGCAGATTTTAAAGGCAGTTAAATTCAGGGATTGGCTTAATGTGACAGGCAAGATATCACATGTTACCTGTACACATACCTACACACTTCAGCATAGTAATTCCATCAAAACAGGATTTAAACTTTAGGATTTATGTCAATAGGTATGCATGTGAAATCAGCTCATTGGGAATTTTAATGTCATTCCAGTTTACCTTCACAGTGGAAGTTCATCAAGTGCAATACCATGTAGAAGTACATAAGTCTCCAAATGCACTTGCTTTCTTCAGTGAATAAAATAATTTCCAAATTTTGACATTGTGTTTAGATGATAATTTTACACAATTTCAACAGAATAAATAATTAAAAATTAATAAGGTACACCACTCTTCTCTGGATTAAAAAGGTAACCTCAAATGCTCTAAATTCAGCACTCGCTTCTTATGTGATGGCCATAAACAATGTGGAGAGGTGTAGCTCATGGGGAGGTCACTTCGCCACAACAGTCTCTTCAAACTTTCCAGACTAGATTTCACTTTGAGTCCTTCTGTGGCCCTTCTGTAGCAGGGCCATCATTTTACAACCAGTGAAATACGAAGAATGCACCCAAGACCCTTTTTATTGCCACCATCATTCTTCCTTATTAGCCTGTCAGAGCCTGCACACCAGAGACTGAAATCCAGTCTTACTTTTCAGTGGAATTCTTCTACTAAAAGGAAAAGCAGAAATTTTAGGAGCTTGCTATAAACATCTGAAAACAGATACTCAGCTACTGGGTTATCACACAATCTAAGCCTTACTTTAGAGCTGTTAGATTTTGCAGATATAAGCCAAGCCAATTTTCAGCCACACACAACTTGTTACAGCCGTTGTCATAGGGTATTGCATTTTCCAAGTTAGAAAAGAAAAAAAGGAAAAGAAAAAAGAGAATACCACAAAGCCTAAAAGAAAATATGAGGCATCTCACTGTGAATTTCTTATGACCATGTTAAAGAAATAGCAGAAATACACAGGGAAAGATTTAATAAATCATGAAAAAAAGAAAATTAAAAAATACTAGTGATCAAGCAAGGGAGAAATTCGCAGTTTTGATTCTAGATGAAATACAAAATTACTTCAGAGTCAGGTGGGGAGAAATGGGCACTGACCTAAGAATGTTCCCATCCTAACTGGAACAGACAGTGATGGCTCCAGCGCTGTTAGGTCTGATGAACATCCACAATTAGGCATCTCAGGCTATTCTATGTCAATGTGAGAGTTGCCTGGCACAGTAATACAAAAACATTTAACAAAGACCACAGAGAAGAAATCCCCTCCTGGACCTAGCTGGCCATTCCTGCGCCAGCAGAAGGGATCATCCAATAGATCCCTAGTAGGCTTCAGGCCATATCAGCCTTTGTTTCCATTTCAGCTGATCCAGCTGCTTTGCTAGAAGCTGTTTAGGAAGAGCTCCCTCTGATCTCTCTGGATGAGATGTGGGGGCAGAAACCTTCAGTAGAGGGGTAGCAGCAAGGAGCTAGGGAGCAGTCACTTCTTAAAGCACAGCAGGATTTGCAAAAAGGAACATCTGTCTGTGGCCAGCACCACCTGTGAGGTGTGAATGTTGTGACGTAGGTACAGCCCAGCTCCCTCCAGCACATCTTACACGACTCAGCTTCTGCTCTGTGCTGACACTGTGCTTTACATTACAAATTCTGCCTCAGAGCCCAACTCTAGCCAACATTGGAGTGCAGAAAAAGCATGTCTGCTTTCATGGGAGGAGTCTAACAACATTAAAAAATAGAAAAAAAAAAATCCTGATTGCACCATTTGATTTGAAGGATGCACCAAGAGTGATATTCAAATTATTCAAATTTTTCAAATTTCCAAATTTGAAAAAAGATTTGGAAAAAAAGAGATTGTTTAAATAATGCACCATTTACAAATGTAGTGTAAATGGTGAAATTTAGCTCTGTTTCAATTCAAAACCTCACTTTAGAAGTATTTAGATCTTGCCTAATGCATTGACATAAGTTATACTGGAAAGCCAAAAAATATTTTATGTTGTTTATTTCCCTTTAATCACAGAAAACACTTAGTAAATAGGTACCAGGGTGTTGCAACTAGCAAAACAAAACAGAATGTTTTTGACTGTTGTGAACACTTGCCCTTAATAAAAATGAGCTCTTGTTTTAAAGTATTCATTAAACTACAGTATTAAGCAATGCACTGCTAGACAAACACTGATCTGTGGACTAATACATCTCTTTAAAATGCCTGAACATTAAAAAAGATAACACATTACACCAAGTTCACGTGCCTTCCCCTGTCCTTACCAGCTTCTAACATAGTTATAGTATAATTATTTCTGTACTTTGACAGAGGGACTATTGCATTATAAATCTCCAAATAATATTTTGATTGATTTTACATTATACTTACTCTAACTACAGGCTAATTTCAAACTGCAGAATGAGAAGTTTTCCATTAAAAACAAACAAACAAACAAAAATGACTCGGCCTAAGGATACCAAATCTAGGTGAAAGTTTGACACAGGCTCCAAAATCTGAAATTTGAGGAGACTCCCTTTGACATGAGTAGATCAGAAATTGTATATAAAACAAACACAAAAAAATGCGGGATCATTGTTTTATTTTTCAGATTAGATAACTTGCAATCTCAAAATTAAACTTTAAATCTGAACTTACTGTTAAGCATTTCATCATTCAGTGCCTGTGCACACAAGATGACTCAACCAAGAAAAAAATAAAATCAAAGCTAAGATTGATTACTTGAATTGATGCCTAAATTCACCCGACTGTTGCCTTCTTATGAAGTTTATCACTAAGATTTACACTGATTAGCATAAAAACTAATTAAGATTTTTTAATTAAATATTATATGCATATGGAGAGTAGAAACAAATCTCAGTATTATATTTTGCAAAATAAATGATTTCTGGATAAATCCTTTCAGCATTGTACTTTAAAGATGAAGATTTTAGCAAATAGATGTTTTAATCATGGTTTGCCACCACACTGTCTTGATTAACTTTAAAACTAGAACTTGCTGTAAAATTACAATTGTATTTAAAAAAAACCAAAACAATTCCAGATGAGGACAGACAAAAACTGCACTTATCTTTTATCCAAAAATTCACTTGGTTATTTAGTGAGCTAGGTGCAACTCAACTTTTACTACTTATGATATTTTCAAGTTATTTCACTTACTTTTCCTCTTGGAAATGCTAAAAATGTCTTTTCCTCAGGAATTCTTTTTCAGATGTATTGTGTAAGGTGCCCAGTAATTGCTGAGGGTCTTGCTATGCTTTGAAACACTGGATTAGAGATCCTGAATTCTAATATTTCCTGCCATTGGGCTGTTTAGTCTCAATCCAAGTGCAGACTTCAGAAACCCAAAAGTGTGTATTCTCTTACTGCAGAAAAAATATGACATTTACTTGTAACACCACTTCAATATTTTGCCAAGACAATTAGCCTGATAAAGGCTATAGAAAAGCTAATTAATTTACCAGAAGGTAAGATGTGATTTTTTGCAATAAATTGTACTCATTTAAAAGGCAAATATGTAGTTCAAACTACTCACCTAGACCCTTTCTAAGTGAAATACAGAGAAATAAGTTATTCCAGAGGGCAATCATGGTACTTTTCTTTGGATGCAATTATTACTCTCAAGAGCTCATTACTTTTTTTCATTGACAAGAGTAGAGGAATGAGCTGAGGATAGTTTTAGACAATTATATTATGGCAGATGAATCCACTCTAGATGGCTAGGTTGTGCTCAAGGTAGGTGGAAAACGAATAATCCTAAGAAATCTAGTACTAGGAATGCTTGGTGGAGGTGATGGTCAATGACATAGCAGCACAACCCAACACTTTAATCTCTTGGCGGAAAAACTCATTAGAATAAACGAAGTTACTCAGCGTCTCTGCATTTGTGTCATGGGTTAGCATCGTTTGGGGTTTTTTTTTTAGGAAGGCTCCATCATTCTTTATATTCTTTAAAGTTTTGTGCCTGCTTTGCTTTCTCCTAATTATTATCTCACAGAAGGAAAATAAGTAATGGATATTTTGAACCAAACCACTACACTAAATTGGTGTTGCTGCCTGGTTAACAAACTGAGCCCGCTACAGTATGTATTCATATAACCACCAATGTGCAAGAGCCTTTTTTAAAGCCGTATATAACGTTCATACAATAAACAGATCTCATTTACTTCAGTATAATTTTAAGGGTTCTTTCAGAGTACAGTATGTTTGCAATTCTCTTTTATGAAAAAAAAAAGGCCTAAATTTTAAGGTTGTTAAGCATATAGAAGTGTACAGTCATGCCTGAGATAAGCCAAGGACTGCAACACAACAGTTTTTGTGATCAAGGTCTCATCAGTATGGCTAATTTGTATCTCAACTTTTATACTACTTCAGCAAATGCTATGCAAATGCTGTAAGGTTTTCTTGGGTAACATAATTGCCATATGCTTTTCAGTTAACAGGAAGAAATGAAACATATAATAAGTAATTCCACTTAGTACACCAAATTTATTTTGTGTGATATTGGCAGTACATTACAAAGCTACAATAGTATTATTTCTCGTGGTTATTCTTGTAGTCTTAGGTTGATAACGTTTCATTTTGACACCATAATGGTGTCTCTGGGGATTTTGATGACAATGTGTTTTGACATCACGTTAAAATACATCCAAACTGATATTACTTTATTTTGTCATCATTACCTAGTTGGATTTCTAAGATACTGCTTTTTTTCTGACATCTTTAGTCAGAAAGATTTCAGTCCAAGTGGCAAGTGCTAAAAAAGAAAGTTTTGCAAATGTTAAACATGACTGTGTAGCACACATTACCGCTGCTCAAACTTGCACTGGCCAGATATCCCAAAATATAACAGATTAGTCATACGGTACAGGGCCTCAGATCATAAAACATGAAAATGCCTTTTCTTCTACAGCATGATAATAAATGTAATAAATTGCACCGTAATTCTATTTCAGACACTTGAGGCAGGAGGCCCAGCAGCGAAAACTCTGCTGTAAACCAGAACCTTCTGCTGCCGTTGGAGCGTCTGACGTGCACTCGCTTCATGGGTGCCTGTATAGCAACCAGAAAATATTTCCTGAACGCTATTAAAAAAGTGAGATTTCTAATTCGCAAGCTTCACTGAAATGGAAATTGCCACATATGTGATTCAAACTGAAGAACAGCAATGCCAGTTCCTGTACAGAGCTCTAAAATGCATCTCTGGGCTTGAGCTTTAACTAGTCCAAATCTGTCTAAACCCATTGAATCCAACAGAGTTTTGAGAATTTACGGACATGTGAAGATCTGACCAAGGTTTTGGGGGAAGAAATAATGAATAATATTCAGCCCTAAGCTTCTTGCTACCAGTATGAAATTCAGGGATTGATTCTGAAACAATTTGCTACAGAAATGATCTGGTAAACTATCCCTGGCTGCCAGAAAGATGCGCATCATACCAATTGGAACACGTCCATTTACAGCTATATCACTCAGTTTCTTCTTTTTGTTATTTACTATTTCTTCATTCTTTCTCTACAATGAATTACAGAGCAACTCCAGGGAAATCAACACATTACATGTACTAAGAAGTATATTTATTCAGCACAGCAGCTCAAGTTCTACTTACTAAAATGATTGCTGATAAAATCTCTAATTTTAAGCATTAATGCATAAGATTTTTCTGCCATTCAAACCTGATCAAAGAGATTAAAGAATTTTTTCTTTTCCTCGCACTCTCCTAAACCATAATGCTTAACAGAAATTGCTTGTATTATCTTATTTCAGAGAGCAGGCTAGAACTGAGACAATCCCTTGATCCCAGTTCATGAATAAAGCATTTAATGGACTGCACTTGTCAAAGGACACACTAAGCATTTGATCTATACAGTAAACAAATATCTATGAAAAACAACCCCCCAAAACAAAAAAAAATTGCCATTGCAACTCATTATTTAAGATATTTTCCTTCCTTCCTCTCTTATTTCAGGATTAAGACTCTGAAGGCATTGATGGGATGACAGACTCACATTGAGATAAAACCAGAATTTTTCAAACAACTGATGGCAACAATTTATATTCCAGGGAAATGGCAAATCAGGCCACCTATAGTTCATACACAGCCACTCTCCAATAGAAAGAATTAATTGTTACAACACCAGAAAATGTATAATTATTACGGAAGTGACAGAAGGCTAAGTTGTACCCTGACATTCCAACGCTTTCCGCATCTTTTTTAAGAGTTTCCTCTGGGTATTTCCAGCAAAGGAGAATTTCCGCCAGCAGAAGAAAATTAAGCTACAGAAATGTGAGCCTACATAACGATGAACCCAGCCGACCTGAAGAATTCGATACATACCTACAAAACGCTCTTTCATACTCTCAGTAGACAAGATGAAATATCACAAGCAAGTAACTGCAGCTATTACCATAAGCAATAGTGCACAGCCAGTTCCATTTAATGCAAATTATAGACTTGTTTCTACTGGCATTGACCATTCTTCACTAGCCAAAATCCTAATAGGCTGAAATGTCTGAGAGGCACATATATAAGACTATGTTAATTTCAACAAATACATTTATTTTTTAAAGCTATTAAAACTATTTTTTCTATCACATTTATCTACCTCAACTTTAAAGCTCAGTGCAGCTTCTTCAACTATCTTAAAAATAAGAATTTCAATTAATTTTTTAAAAATATTTTTCAATACAATGAGCCTTTTTAATGCAATGAGCTGTTAAGTGACAGACCAATGAAAGATCAGCACAAAACTGCACTGGTATTTAAGGTTAATCTCTGAAATAAATTCATAGTGTAGTATCAACTTTGTAATTCAAGGGTTATATTGTAACAGGTCACACTATTGTTTTCTCATGTGTGACTGCCATGAACCTGTAAAGAGGGAAGCAGTACCAGAGCTTGCACATCACTTGTGTGAGCACCAGCCTTCTTTACACATTACTTCTCCCATACAAATGGGAAGAGAAACTCCATGATTATCTGTTGGAATTTTCAAAAAGAACTATGGCAAGACACGGCTTCCAGAGAGCAGTTTATGTTTCTATGCTGCTAGCTCAGAATAAGTTCAGTTCCCATGAATTTTCCCATTTGAGCTACACAGTAATTTGCTTTCCAAGGAAACCAAAACCAGGAATTAGAGGCTATGTAAGGAAAGAATGATAAATATCCTTAGTAAGCAGGACCCACAAAGATCTGATTTTGCTGCACTTTTGCTATTTACTTTTTATTATTTTTGCCAGATTTCTCCATCATTAAGCACTACTCAAATAGCAGGACCCTATCTGCAGCAGACACTGCACAGACTGGCTACAACCAGTCCTTAGCCAAAGATTTTACAATTGAAGAACAGATTTGCTCTTGCACAATGGAGGCACACACACATTTGTGAAATGTTCCTTTCCTCCAGAAAAAAGGCATGCAGCGAGGGCTCAGATCAGTGACTGACTGACTGACTGACTGACTGCAAAAGGAGTCAGTCTATACAGGACTACCCTGGAGTAGGACTACCCTACACCTAAAAACAGACGAATTAGATATTAGAGCAGGCTGCTAAAGTCAGAGTACCTGAATGAGAACAATCACCTTAGTAATGATACTTGAAGAAATTCTGTGGGATTTAGATATCATCCAAACTAATGGAGAGGGTCACGTCAAAGTTACTCACTACGTCAGGAGCTCATAAGCACACAAGCTGGTGATGGTATCACCGTGACTATGAAAAGAGCTGGCAGAAAAAATTGTGAGTGAGGTAACTACAAACTCATTTTTCCTATATTGAGGCTGAGTAGATGCTTTTTACAATCCATCATGATCATTAAAAAGGAGAATCCTTCATGAGACAGTTCAACCCCTCCCTCTCTACACAGTAGGCAATACTTACTCCAGCCACCCCTACACACCTAGGAAGGAAGGTCAAGGAAGTCACAGCACCTGGGGAATTGACTACATTTGCATCATTTTTACTGCCACTCTGATTAAGAAAAAATGTAGAAGTATAAGCAACTCCCAGAAACCATTCTGGGCATTTTTTAAATCAAACGATATTTCCCTTTGTTGTGTACAGCTAAATGCTTCTTTTACAGGGCTGTAAAAACTGTTATTGAGAGAACAATACAACTCTTTAGCTCATGGTACTTATTTAAAACAAACCAAATGGCATGTCATATTGCAGTTATGGTTCTATTACTAGTGACCAATTCAGGTTGCATTTTTCCAGTTTCATCACTCCTAGTAAATTACTTGTACTTGATGTAGACCAGGCATAAAATAAGCAGAAAACAAAACTTTGGCCATTTTAATTTAAATTCTCATAATGGCAGGTCAAATTTATGTGAACTCTTTGGTGAATTGGTTCCTTTATTAGTACCAGTTTAATTCAAATCAGAGTCTTCTACAGAAGATTAATTAAATATTAATCAAAAGTCCAGGGCAGTCTAAGCTTCTGTTCCATTAACCTAAATGTGACTCCACACAGAACCACAACGCCTTTTTTTTCCCCCTGCCCTATTTTAAAGAAGGCTTTTAGTTTTTTTCCCGTTATGAGGCAACTCCTTGTAAGTGCAGATGTGCTATTTGCAGTGTATGTTTAAAGGTCGTGATTCTTTTTCCTTTTCCAATTAAAGCTGCTCTTAATCACAATTAAGCTTTCAAGAAACAATTAACAGAAGTCAAAACTTTTTTCCATCAATATGTTTAAGAGATGTACAGTGTATACCCTCTATTACCACTGGTGTCACTGAACTAATTATGTGATGTTAAGGTTCACCTTCTCGGGTGTAAATTTTGGTTTGAGTTGACACTAAAAAGAAACATCAATTTATTAGGAGATAAAACTTGTTCCACAGTAATGGAACAGCTGTGTATATAAATTTATTGCAGCTTAATGTTCTCACACATAAAGCAATTAGAGCTTTCTGACAGACAGACTTGCTAAGTATAGTGCGGAGCATATAGTAATATGCAGTTACAGGCACAACATACTTAAGAGTGATCATATATATTCTGTACAGTAATATCAATTTCTCAAGCCTTCCAACCCTAGATGTGTCCTTAATTACTATAAGTGAATGCTTATAATCATGTGAAATTTTCCTTTTCTGAGGAAGAACCTTTTCATGCCACGTCATTTTATTCATAGACACCTCTTGTGCTTAATTTGGCTTCTCCTGCAGGAATAGATACATCCTAGGCCTGGTTCCTTTAGGTGGGCTTAATTGTTTTCCACACAAAGGATAAAGGAGGCAATAATGTTGCCATGAGATTGCTTAAAAAAAGATCCAAAAGTAAAACCATATGCATGATGTTCGGGATAAGTATATTTCTGGAACCATTAAGTATGAACTTATGAAACAAGCTGTGTTCATCTAGCATCATTTCCCCTCATCATCTGCTCCCAGCTAGCTTTAGTTGCCTTCCAATAGCTTCCAGGATAATTTTCCTTCCTTTCTATCTTTCCTATAGGACAATTATATTTAACTTAAGCTAAGGATTGTGGTTTTAAGGATATTGATCAGCAAGACTAGCAATGGGAACTGAGCATTATGGAGCAGTGGTGTTCCCAGCTAATGATATTTGATACGTTTTTGTAGTATATTGGAAGCTTGAGAAATATTAGATCTTGGACAAGGATACATGGGTAATTGAGATGATAATCTTCCAGCTGATGGACTAAGTGGTTAGACTAAACGGAGTTTTTCAAAAGACAGTCCTGAAAAAAATCAGAGTTTCATTATGTATGGGGCTACAGGCATGTTGGTTTATATTAAATTAAGGATTAAATTAAATCACAGGGAGATTATTACTATAAAATAACCGCATGACTTTTTTAGGCTTAGATTCTCCAAACTGTCTAAGACAACTGCAGTGTGTTTTATACTTTGTTTGAACTGATGTTGAAGTTCTGCTCTCCAAGCAGAATGTTTCTGTCCCAACCTTTGAGCCACAAAGCACTTGTGAAATTACAGTTATCCAAATCAAGGAGCTGAATGAAAAATCATTTTATTTCCTCTTTCTATTCTATTCTTTTCTTAAACAGGATTTGCTTTCAGGAAGATCAGTGCCCTGATCCCTCTGTGAGCTCTACTACAGTCAGGGACACACAGGGCAGAGGAAAAGGCAGGAGTCTGGCTTTTTCAATGGAAATTGGTCCCTAGGGTGTCCTGCACTCACTGTGTATCAACACAAGAGGCATTTAGATCCTCAGGCAGCCTTAAGGAAACCAAGGTAAGGTAGAAGAGGAACTAAGAAAGTATCTGTATTGGTTGGCATGGCCTGGTTTTAGGTAGCCGGGGGGCCACAGAGATGGCTGCTGTGAGGAAGCTGCTGGAAGCTTCCACCATGTCCAGCAGAGCCAGTGGCTGATGGCTCTGAAACGTGGACATGCGGCTGGCCAAAACTGGGCCAGTGAGACAGAGGTTGGTAACGCCTGTGTGATGACATATTTAGGAAGAAAATCAAAACAAAGTCAAAAGATTTTGGATTCTACCCAGAAAAGAGGAGGAGGTGAGAACATGTGGGGAAAACAACGTGGCGACACCAAGGTCAGTGAGCAAGGAGGGGGAGGAGGTCCTCCAGGTGCCGGAGCCAAGGTTCTTCTTCAGGCCGTGGTGCAGACCCTGGTGAAGCAGCTGTGCCCCTGCAGCCCGTGGGGATCCACGGCGGATGCAGAGATCCACCCACAGCCCATGGATCCACGGCGGATGCAGAGATCCACCCACAGCCTGTGGGGAAGGTGCCCACACCAGAGCGGGTAGATGCCTGAGGAGGCTGTGGTGCTGTGCCAGTTCCAGGAGCCAGTGGAGAGGCCCTGCTTCCAGGCTGGAGCAGCCTGTCCTTGGAGGACGGCACCCCGCGGAAAGAGTGACCCATGCCGCAGCAGTTTTGGGAGCACTGTGTGCCCGTGGGAGGGGCTCACGCTGCAGTAGCTGCAGTGTGTCTGCTCGTGAGGGTGGACGCACGCCGGGGAAGTTCAGGGAGAACCGTGTCCCGTGGGAGGGACCCCGCGGCCTCACAGGGGAAGAAGACTCCTCTCCCGGAGCACCGGAAGGAAATCTCGGTGATGAACTGACCAAACCTCCATGCCCTGTCTTCCCTGTGCTGTTGGTGGGAAGGAGGGAAGGGCCGGAGTGGGG